>CM043115.1:51129530-51453844 GCA_023701765.1 Hylyphantes graminicola | reverse complement strand
TATTGTTTCTGATATTTCTTTATTTTAGTTATATTTGATGTTATTTTTAACATGAGTGCTTGAAAGAATTATAAAGTGAAAACTATGCATTATAAACTATTTTTGTGACTGGATTTCATATAGAAAATTTGCTAGTCAAGTATTATAAAACTTTTTTTAAAAATAATATATAAGTTGTGTGAAAAATCTGTGGAAAAATTTATCATTCTATGTACGAGTTCAACGTGAAATTTAAATGACCATGATGAATAATTTGTTCTATCATGTCATGTGATAAACTTTCTGTGATGTAATGTACATTTGGCAAGAATCGGAGTTTCATGTGAACGACAAATTCAATGTTATTTTATCATTGTAGACTAGTGTTTTGTTAATTTAATGTTAATCAAACTGTCCTTTGTGTCTTTTTCACAAACATGTGTAAATATTTTGAATAAACTAATGATGTGCTAGTAAAATGTCTCGATAAAAAGTAGCCATTGTGATTCTTTTACTTTATCTTATAAGTTTTTCAGGGTACCTTATTCTTTGGTATTGAACTATCTTTAATCCCTTTAAGTATTTGGAAATTTAATTTTAAGTGCTATCTTTCTTTCTATACTTTATAAACTACTATTTAATAACCATATCAGAAAGAAGAGTTAAAAAAATATTTTGGGAGAACTTGTGAATTTTTAAAATATAAAAATTCTGCTAAAAATATTAATGGGCAGGTCTTGAGTGGCAACAGGAAAATGAAAAAAAAAAAAATTCTTGAGCCTTAATTGGAGAATCAATATCACATTAAAATAGAGCACCTATCGAAGGAAATGTAGGAAAGACGCATTGAAACAAGACCATTAAGTTAATGGTTTGATTTTTGAATAAAGAAAGCATGAAGCAGCTACGGATAAATATAAAAGCTTATTTTATGGAAACCATTCTTTTAAAATGTATTGGGGATAATTGATAAAATTATGTATAAAGAATTTTTTTTAAAAAAGAAGTTCCAAAGTTTTTGCATGTGGGTACCCAGATTTTATTTAATGGAGTGATTAGAAATTAATTTTTCACGCAATAATGGGCATTATTCAGGTTCTTGAGTGTCAACAGAAATAATTGATAAGTGAAAGTAAATTCTTTATCGAGCTTTGTCACTTGACCAGGGTTTGATTTTACAAGGCCCAATTGGCTGTGTTAAAGCTCCTCAAATACACACTCCTCAAGCGACAGCGGAAAACGATTTCTAAATCCTGTACCCTTCAAGGTACTAGTCGCTGAATTAAAAAAAAAAAAATGGTAGATATATCTCCAGTTTGCAATAGTTTTCAGTGTGCACTCTCGCCAAAATTAAAAAATTTAGTTTATAGTATGAATGTAACATTGTGTATAAACCATCGAGTTATAAACAGCACATTTTACAAGCATTTTTTTTATATAACTGATCAACAGATGGCACTACGATAAAAAAAAATATGGCACGGTGGAGAAAAAGAGATTTCGGATTTTAATTATTTATATTTTTTTAACGTAAAATTATGTATTTTTGTTATTCAATTTTTAGCAATACTACTATAAGTACCAATAATTCGCAAAATTTAAAATCAAACCCCTTTCTTAAAAAAATTTATCAATAAACGATTTCGGCTATTACAATATTTTAAAGTATAAGAATCCAGATCAAAAACTGTATTGGTATTGCAATTAAAGTTTATTTAATCAAAGATTCAGCTACCAAAATTAGATTTATAACTTCAAGATTTTTTAGTAGTACACGGTATAAATATCATACTTAATAAACACTAACCTTGTGTCGGGGGCGTAGCTCAGATGGTAGAGCGCTCGCTTAGCATGCGAGAGGTACCGGGATCGATACCCGGCGCCTCCATTTTAACTTTTTTTAATTACTTTTTTCTCTACTTAAGTAGAGGAATAATATTTATTATGCGTACAAAAGAAACACTGGAAAGTAAATTTAAAGAAACGTCTGCTTTCTACACAATTTTATAAAAAATAAAATTGTTCCATAATGTACGGGAGCTTCATGAAGAAAACTACTTTTGTTTATTCTCCTATTGATACTTTTAATGTCAGAGGCATTTGCAACATTTTTGGCCAATGTGACCTTTATTCAAAGGAATAATTAAGATGGCACTAAAATCGCATTTAAAGAACATGAATTATATGCAGGGTTGTATTCGTAAAATTTGCACAGGGTATATGTAATTAAATTACAAATATGCATAAACTGTAATTCAAGATAGAGAAAAAAAAAACTTTGTTAAAGCTGCACATAAAATAATTTTATCTTTCAAATTTTGCTCTTAACTAATTAGAAGGAAAGGTAACTAACATAGAAATGTGTAAAACAAGCAAGCTAATTATTTTTCCGAAAAAATATCCCAAACAACAGAGCGAGATTCCTTTTCTTCTCGCCCTCATACTGCTTTTGATTGGACACCAGTCGCTGCCCGATGGTTTCCCAGCCATGATCTCATATACTATCTCTTTGGTACAAACAGATCAACTGGTGGTCCATTAGCATTAATGAACAAAAACTCGAAATATTGGAAATCAGTAAAGATGCGCCCTCAAATCATCTTTTATTATGCTCATTAAACTGAAGCCCCATTCACACTTTAAAAACTAAAATAAAGTGTAAAACAATAAAAATTAGAGGGGATATGGTAATTTGGAAAATAATCTCACAGAGTATACTCAATTAAAAAAAAGGGACACCGTACACCGTCGAATACCCCCCCCCCCCCAATACAGCCCTGATTGTATGTTAGGAAAAGAAAAGGAATATCAAAAATATTATCACTATACACATTCCTGTGATGCGATTAATTTCCTTTCAGTCCCAAAAATTTACTACACTACAGAAACATCTGATATTCACAAAATAAGCTTATTTTAGGTCAAATATAAGATTTAAATAAGAAAAAAAATAATTTTAATTTTTATATGGTTTTTGAAATAATGCCAAAATTTTTTAACTGTGGAAAACAACAAAATAAAAAATATATATTTACCTAAAAACCCGTCGAGTTATATATTTTAAGGTATCTTATCATATTATTAAAATATAATTATTATTTTAACCGAAATAGTTTAAATTGTGTTTTAAATATGAGGAACTGAAGTGAACTTTTCAAAAATCAGGTGAAACGCTTGTTAGCCATTTTCTGAATAAAAAAAGTAGTAGTTCTGATTTCTATTGAGATTAATGTAAAATATTGTCGAATAGAACAGAGTGTGTAGAATCGAATGATGTGTGGTTGGATGTCATAACGGGAATAAACATTTAGAAAAAAAATATTGAAAGTGATGATGCCAAATGGCATCACTGGGACTGAAAGGGTTAATTTGTTGCTTTCAATTACTTGCTATGAAATTAAAAGGTAATATGAAAGCATATTTCCGAAGTTTGAGGCCGAAAATCTTAGAGATTTGGTGGTTATCTTCATGTTTTGGAGGGTTCTGATTTTTTTTTTTAACATTTTGGTTATTCTGTCAACAGTCTATTTGTCAAAAACCTCTCTACAGCTCATAAAATAGGTACCGACTTCAATTTGGTACACTAGTACCTGTCAGACGTCATACTAAAGTTTTCGGAGAAATCACGCATGCGCAAAGGATGTAGCTGCAATTGAAATTTTTTTTGGTTATTGAAGTACAAAAATCTTTATGTTGTGATTAAATCACAGAAGATGGCTGCCAGAGCCTCCAAAGAGGTTGGACTTCCTTTACACAAATAATAGTACGAGAGCTAGCAACGTCGGAAAAACAAGCATTTCAGGTGGGCCAGTTTTAGGATATGCTATCTCTCTCACTCTCCCGGTCATCATAAGGGCTATCTGGCTGGCGGTAGTGGTTGCGTTCCTCAGTGCGCATCCTACTAATACAAGTAAAAAATTGATTTTTCAAATCATTTTAGGACGTTTTATTTTTTTTTATTATTTTTAGTGAACCTTTTTCAATATAAATCTATTATTGCCAGACATTTTTATTGTTGTTTAAGCTGTGCCAGACGCCAATTTTGATTTTAAAAGCTCAAGTGTTGCCCAAATTATCAGCTCATTACAAGTATTGCCACATGGTATTGCGCAATGAATGACGATGACGTAATTACAATGATCGGTGAATTCACACTTGAGCTGGTAATTTGGGCAACACTTGAGCTTTCAAAATCAAAATTAGCGTCTGGCACAGCTTAAACAACAATAAAAATGTCTGGCAATAATGGATTTATGTTGCAAAAAGTTCGCTAAAAATAACAATAAAAAAATGAAACGTCCTAAAAGGATTTGAAAAATCAATTTTTTACTTGTATTAGTAGGATGCGCACTGATGAACGCAACCACTACCGCCAGCCAGATAGCCCGTATGATGTCCGGGAGAGTGAGAGAGATAGCATATCTTAAAACTGGCCCACCTGAAATTCTCTCTCAAAAACGTTGCTAGCTCTTAGACTATAAGGACGAAGACAAACACATAGACAATAACACTTTATTCACAAGACAAACATCCATGCGCTTATTACCAACCGGGATTCGAACCCGGGACCCACTGGCTGGGATTCAGACGCGCTATCCACTATGCCGAGTGGGCAGCAATCTTCATGTAAAAGTCAAATATATAATATTGAGTGGTGATGCGAAAAGTTTTGTGAAAAATGAAAGCTGCTATGGAGCAGAAAAGTGGACGTAGAAACATACTTTTTTTGAGAACATTATTTGCGTTTAAACTTTTATCCTGGAGGTAAAATATTTTACACCTAACCTATTTTAATGACACTGAAAGGGGGCAACTTTTTCTCACTAGCTTTTTTTATTTATCTAAAAAATGAAACTTTAGCAAAAATTAAAAAAAAAATGATATTAAACATAAAGCTATTTGAACACATTGGGATTAGGCTTGCGCGGCAAATTTTGAGGTCAAAATTTTAAAAATGACCAAGAAAATGACTTTATATTGTATAAATATGTACAAACAAAGACTTATATCTAAATTGTCAGCTCAATTTTAATTAGAAATTATTCTTTAAAAAAAATAAAATCAAAATTTAAAATTTTTATTAATTTTTTTAGAAAAAGTTCTTAAAATAATGTTTAATTAAAATTGAGCTGAGAATTTAGGTATAAGTCTTTGTTTGTACATATTTGTACAATATAAAGTCATTTTCTTGGTCATTTTTTAAAATTTTGACCCCAAAATTTGCCGCGCAAGCCTAATCCCAATGTTTTCAAATAGCTTTGTGTTTAATCTAATTTATTTTAGTTTTGGCTAAAGTTTCATAAATTTTAAAATTTGTTTTATATTAAATGAATCTTGTAGAATTACATATAAAAAAATTATACTTATATATTGAGTAGTTCAAAAATTATATGAAAGATCAAACTATACTTTGTAGTACCTTCTTTGCAAATTTTTAAGACTCCTATGACCCCTTAAATCACAGACATATTGCAGCTACTCAGACCTGCGAACTATTCGAATGCCCCATATCCAAATCCAATAAAATCCCTCAAAACAACTACCGTATCCCCGCTGACCTCCAAGCACCACAGACACCGTACTACAAACATATCTCCGCAACCGATCACTTATAGCCATCCGCCCACTTTTTACCAAATTACTCCACATAATTCGAAAGAAAAAAGAACATATTCTCATCATATTATTCCTGATGGCCATAGATAAAGAAAGTAGCAGATATGTCTCGATTACGCAACCCCGTACAACGCAATACAATTGTGTGATGAAGCCACGTTTCGCCGTTTTTATAATGCATCACGGGATAATGGTTCGTAAAAACAGCTTTTGCCGAGGAGTTAGGTACAGCTGCGGAAATAAAAAAAGTACCACTAGTGATTATTTCTGCCGTTAGTCACCCTATAGCATCGGACCTTTTTGAAATTGTAATCAATTAACATTCTGAGTTAATTGCATGACGCAAATTTTGCATAAGGGGTCATCTTCATATTAAAAATGTTACTAACTTTAAAATTTCCAATAGTAACACCCCTTTTTGAGTCCAGATTTCAAATCTATGACCTATGAGAATACGAAATGCCAAATTTTGTTAGTTTTTAAGCATTATTAGGGGAGTTAGAGACGTGCAAAGTTTAGGTCCCATAATGTTAAATGAGTTGCACATAAAAATCTATCCCAATCTATAAATAATTAAGATAATGAAACGATTTTTTTACTGAAAAGAAATTATAATAACCCAAACAAAATGCATTCAATATTGGGGTATTTAAAACAATTTATATATTTTTTAATAATTATTATATTATTTTTTTAAAAAAATATGAATAGGAACCCCTTAATATTTTTACAGAAATAAATTCAAGACAGGAAGTTTAAGCGAAATCCCAATTTTTAAAAATTTTTATACATAATTTGCTGAGTAAATCCCAAAATATTTTTTAATTACCCTTTAGGGGACTGTGTATAAGATTACATGTGTAATTGATAAATAAAGAAGGACTTGCATGCATGCTTGCTTGTCATTTAGAGATGGTCCCCAAAAGATCCACAAGTGATTCGATTAAATAACTCATCTAATATTTATTCAAATGTAACAAAAACTTAGATTTAAGGGTTTTCGAGAGTGCTTAACATTTCTAAGTTATTAAAATTGGGTGTTGCTATTGGAAATTTCAAAGTTCGTAACATTTTTAATATGAAGACGGCCCCTTATGCAAATTTTGTGTCATGCAATTAACTCAGAACGTTAATTGTTCACAATCTCAAAAAGGTCCGATTTTATTGGGTGACTAATGGCTGAAATAATCACAAGTGGTACTTTTTTTATTTCCGCAGCTGTACATGCAATAAAAACTGCATTTTTAATATGTTTATTTTATGAATATATACCTCATGTCTGCCAGAAATTATCTATACATATCCAGCTATAAATTAATGCTAGCAAATCTGGTAAATAGTCTCAATTAGTTAATATTAAATATATAATTTTTATTAATTGAATTATCTCATGGTGCCATCAGGTGGCGTAGGGCATGCCATGTGCGAGGGCTTGCGAACTGCCTTATGGGATACTGGTTCAAAAGTGGCTTCACCTTTACCCCTAGTTGCAGATCTACTTCTTTCTAAATCTATGCTGATGGCCATCATATCATAACACACCTCCACTGTTGGCCTGGTAAACCTCGAGAAATACACTCTTTTATACTGTGACCTTCTTAGAGGTTGAAGGTCATGACATGGGGTGATGGACCCTGCTTGGATCGGAATACATATCTGGTCATTATGGTCATGAGGTATTCTTTTTTTGAGTTAAGACTAGCGCTTCCTTATGACCGACTCCTTCTTTTAAGAGAAATCTTTATAGACGTTCTTGTGTGAGAGGTTTGGGCTTCTTTCATAATGGTGCGACTGTGATAAAAGTTTACGGGATTTTAAAATTTGCCTTATCTTGTGTCTAGCCTGGTCAGATTTCCTTCGGTGAACTTTTCGACTGTGAAGTCATCATTAACCCTTTAAGACCGGTGGTCAGATGGCGCTGATTTAAAATTATGATCCTAAATTTGGAGTTTTTTTAAAAAAAAATGCGTTAAACCGCATCAATGCTAGCAACTCCTTAAAAACAAAGTCATTTTTTAATACAAATAAAGAATGGTACATGACGCATGGTAAATTTGTCGAGAGGGAGCTCCACTTTAAAAGAATAGGGTGGAATTTCTTTTTCGAAAAAAATTAACTCGTATCTTGACCAGGGTTCTAAATTACAGGGAACCCTGGTAAAGAGACGAGTTTGTTTTTTATGATTATTCTTTTTTATGATTCCATTATTTTCCCCCTTCTTGATTAGCAGGTGCCTCAATTTTTCTTGCTTTTGGGTTATTCATTTAAGCTACAGACCACTCCGAATAGCGAGCGTTATTTTTTAACCACCCTGTATATAAATTATTCTACTTAACGAACATATCCAAACAGACATATACAAAGCAAATTGAAATTTTTACATACTTAATTATCTGCACTCCCTTACACGGGGTATTATTCCTCGGACATTTTTGGCTGCACGGGCCGTTTATAGGTGGGCAATTTTTTTTTTGGCGATGCCCCGGACCCGAACCTGGGACCTTTCGCATGCTAGGCGAGTGCCTAACCGACTGGGCTCATCAGCCTTCCTGCTTATTACGACTTGTATAACTTAAACATCCCAGTCCAGTAAAATACCCTATTCATTCCGTTTTTTAAAAGCTTTCGCCGCCCCACTTCCTTCAGGGTGCCGTTTTCTCGCATTCTGACCTCTCTCCGGGTGACCGCGACTCTCCTCAATGCAATGTTGTGGATTTCCTTTCCTCCATTTCTTTGTTTTTTTATGGATGTATCTCCTCGGGGCATCTCTTAACGGCCCTTATGGACTTCTTGCCGAGCGATTAGCATACGAAAAAAAAGTTGCAAACGTTTTATGGATCACTTCTGGGTGGCTGCTGTTGCTGATG
The DNA here is from genome assembly GCA_023701765.1 of Hylyphantes graminicola. Lineage (NCBI taxonomy): Eukaryota > Metazoa > Arthropoda > Arachnida > Araneae > Linyphiidae > Hylyphantes > Hylyphantes graminicola. Next base: position 51,445,382 of record CM043115.1, on the reverse strand, counting down.
ATAGAACTGCGCCAAGAAGTGCCGTCTATTTCCCCCCCCTTCAGGGACATGTCTAAATTGCGGAGGTGGCGACAGATGGCAACATCTGTCATATGTGTTTGTGTGTGTCTTGTGTTGTTCTACTTGACGATGCACAGTGGGGCAAAATCCCTTAAAAGCTGGCCAAAAGTCAAAAAAATTAAAGTTCTAATTTTTAGAGTTTAGCTACGTGGGGATGTTTAGAACTATCTGAAGTATCATATGTCAACGCCCCCGACAGATTTATGGCTTCTGGGAAGAGTTGTGAGGGTGCAAAGTTGACCAAATCGGGAGAGTTCGTTATGAGAGAGGAAATTTCTCAAAAACGGTTGCTTACTTTGTGTGCGTCCAAAAAATTTATTTATTTGTAAAACTTTTTAAAATATGATGCATTCTACTGCTAGGGGTGTGTTTGACCAAAAATAATTTTCTGGGATTTTTTGGAAGTATTTGAATATTTTTTTTTCAATTTTAAAATTAATGACTTTCTCATTTAATGATATTTTTGGTGTTAAAATTTAAAAAGTAGTAAATTTGTTATATAGTCACATCTAGTAACATAAAAACTCCTACGCAGTTTTAAACCCCTTAAACTGTAGTTTTCAAAACTGCTTTCACCTGTTGCACGTTTTCGCACGTTTGGCTAAAAATTCAAAATATGTAAGGCATAATTTCTTTAAAGTTTCAATTGTAAAATGTGCAAGTAATGAGTGCTATGGTTTTTGCTTTCTTAAAATTGAAATAGCACTTAGTTTAATACTTTTTAATGACTAAAATGAATTATTCAAGATAAAGTAATGTCATATTTTGACAACAACTTTATGTTGGGTGCATTTTATATGGCAGATATTCAAAAATTTTATTAAATTTGTTGTCTAGTTTAATGTCAAATTCATAATGTTTTTTTTTTCAGAGCCTTTTGTATATTTTATTCATTTGATGTACATCATAAAGTATCTTATCAATTGCAAGTTACAAAAATAAAATTTATTTACTGATTGTGAAACTTTTATGTTTTCTCTTTAACGTAAGTCCACCAACCACTCTACAGCCGAACTCAACGTAAAGCAAGTTGCGCCCCATGAAAGAATAACGTTTTGTAATATCTCTGCAACATTGTAGAAAAAAAATCCGATTTCAGGTCCTCAACTAACTCACATACCTATAAAAAAGGAGGAAATTCTTCAAAATGCTTACTAAATTGCCCCCAAAATCGTCCTTCAACAGTAAAGTATAATTATTGGAGCTTGAGCTTTAAAAAATACTAATTGCCCGGAAGAATCTATCTTTAAAATAAGAAAAATGCACGACCATATTGTGTAACCTTTACAACGAAATGGAATGCCCTACATCGAGAGAAACAAAACTTTATTTTTAAAAACAAGAAGTTAATAGATGGGGAAGTTATCATGCCATTTTTTGCAAATAGAAGGTTGGAGCGGCCACCATCAGATTATCGCGATCAAAGCGAAAGAAAGAGGAACATTTACGTTCAAAATCCACTAAAGAAGCCTTAGTTTATGCAACTCAAATGACTTTGAGAGCTACTGATGGTAAGCTAGATGATGAAACTCATAAAAGATGCGACATTCAGTTTTTTCCGGCAAGAGCATCCAAATACCTCACGTCTTTTTTTTTGAAAAAGAAAAGCAATGTGTGGGAACCTCGGAAATAGCTGATGGAGCTTTGTCTTTGCTGATAGATGCTCAATTATCACGGCACCAATATGACATTATTAGAAATCATTCAAAAAGTGTTCATTTCTTTCGTACAAAAAGCTAAGAAAAACTACTATCCTAAAACTAGCTCCTACAAAGTCGAAGAACTAAAGGAAGTGAATGTTCAAGATTTTAGACCATAAAGCTCAAAGAATAATAGACTAGAAAGAATAATTGCACATTGAATAATTTGAGCAACTATTAAAATGAGCAACTAAAATGTTTGAAACTTATTTCAAAATAGGGATATGATGGAAGCCAAAGTAAAAGCCTGTAAAAGCAGAAATTCAAGTCCCTTAATTCTTCTGATTGGAATAGATTTCTTATTTCGAGTGTACCCCTGAAGTGTATTTCGAACCAAATGAAGTAAAAACTATAATCAGCAAGAATCCTAGCACGGTATCACTTCGATTCTATTATTCAATACTTACAGGGTGTTTCATAATTGACCGGAATAGGAATTGATGCAATTCCGAAATATTGAGCCGGCCCCTCCGAAAAATAGTAAAAAGCCAATTGATCACGCGTTTTGGTCGTGGTTGCATACTTGAACTAGGACAGCACGAGAATGTGTTGACGAAGGGATGCATTTGTTTTGAGTTTGGTTTGGTTGAATCGACATATTGCCTAGTAATTTTCGAGTAATTTTTGTGTTAGGATTTTCGATTTAAAAGATTTGGTGTGTTTCACATTCGAGCTGAATGTTTGAAAATTGGAAGGAGCTAAACGTTTTGCGATAGAAATGTACAGTTTGTCGAAATGTGCATGTGTTGGGACCAAATAGTTCTATAGTAGGGTAGAGACTGAACCTACCAACCGCACCATCTACCAACACGAAGACAATTTAGGGTATCATGGGGGATCGATGGCCGAGTGGTTTGGATCGCAGACCATAACGCCAGCAGTCCGCGCGCTGTAATGGGTGCGGGTTCAATTCCCACCTTTGCCCTGGGTGTACTTCCTTTCTCTGTCAGTAAAAAATCCTTCTGTAGCTGCCTTACTTGACGAAATCTTATAAGTGGGTCTCTGATCATGCACACACACTGGAATATACGGGATGGTTATAAAATAACGCTCGCTATTCGGAGTGGTCTGTAGCTCGAATGAATAGTCCAAATGCCTCAAAATTTGAGACACTTACTAATCAAGAAAGGGAAAAGAAGAATGGAATCATAAAAAAAGATAGAATCTTAAAAAATAATCACAAAAAAGAATAATCATAAAAAACAAACTCGTCTCTTGACCAGGGTTCCAAGTTACGAGGCGTCGTCATAATTATGGCCAATTACTGCCTAGGTACTAAATTACGCGGCGTAGCCAATTATGACTAATTACGGCCAACACATCCAATTACGCCTCGTAATTTAGAACCCTGGTCAAGCAAGAGACGAGTTTGTTTTTTAATTGTTCCATTCTTTTTTCTCCTTCTTGGATTGGATTGGTTGATATATATTTTCTGGCTCGTGTGCTTGGTCGCAAGGACCCGCTTATAAGCCATCGTCTAGTAGGACATCACAAGACACCCACAAACACATATGACAGATGTTCCCCTTTTCTTGATTAGTAAGTGTCTCAAAGTCTTCTGCATTTGGATTATTCATTAAAGCTACAGACCACCACGAATAGCGAGCGTTATTTTATAACCACCCTGTATATGTGCATACCTACCCAGCAAAAATAAGCAAAATACAATAATTGTTATGTATAGACTGGTGGTCAACATCAAGTTCCTTTTAACAATAATGCAAAAACCTAAAAAAATGAACAGCCTCTTTTTTTTTTTGAAAACTAGTTGTTGAACCTGTCATTTTTATCAGATGTAAATTCAACCAAACCAAACTAAAAGTTCTACATTCATGTGTAGCACAAGTGCAGGATTTCATGAACGACCGAAGGGGTGGCCAATTAGCTAGCCGATTTTCATTGGCGGGGCCCGGGTAAATATTTAGGAATTGCGTCCTATACAATTCCGGTCAATTATGGAACACCCTGTATACAGGTTATAGAAGAATTTGCAAAACACATGGTAGAGTGCACCTAAAACTAAATATTACAGTCTCATTCCAACAATAGTAATATTAAAATCTTAAGTCTACAAATTAATCGTAATATTATATTAACTATGGTGGATGGTAAAATTTGTAATGGTAGTTACATCTACCACGTCTCCATAGCGGTGTTATTTTTATGGATCAAAATAATTTAACAATATTTTAGAAATTATTTAGTGTTTTCTCTACTGTATTAATGGATTATAATGGTGTGGCATGTGAATGTCTTTAACCCTTTAACCTCGAAACCGGCCCAGGACGGCTCTACTAGCAAACATCGGGAAGGCCGTTTTCGGCCGTTTCGTTTCACAAATAGGGGTGTTGGGCATGTTAAAAATTGAGTGTGCTGTGGAAAAAAAAGTTTCCGCTAGTGATCATTTCGGTCGTTAGTCATCCTATATAATCGGACCTTTTTGACTTTGTATAAAAATAACATTCTGAGTTAATTGCATGACACAAAATTTGCATAAGGGGCCGTCTTCATATTAAAAATGTTACTAACTTTAAAATTTCCAATGGCAACACCCCTTTTTGAGTCCATATTTCTAATCCATGACCTATGTTAATACGAAATGCCAAATGTTGTTAGTTTTTACGCATTATTAGGGGAGTTAGAGACGTGCAAAGTTTAGGTGCCATAATGTTAAATGAGTTGCACATAAAAAACTATCCCAATCTATAACTAATTAAGATAATGAAACGAATTTTTTACTGAAAAGAAATTATAACAACCCAAACAAAATACAATCAATATTGGGGTATTTAAAGCAATTTTTATATTTTAAAATAATTATTATTTTAATTTTTAAAAAAATTATGAATAGAAACCCCTTAATATGTTTACAGAAATATATTTAAGACAGCAAGTTTAAGCGAAATCCCAATTTTTAATTTCTTTTATTCATAATTTGCTGAGTAAATCACAAAATACTTTTTAATTGCGCTTCAGGGGACTGTGTATAAGATTATATATGAACTTGATAAACAAGTACGGCTTTGGAAAGGAAGATAAACATCATTAAACCAACAACCTTGAGATGGTCCCCCATAGGACATCAAGTGATTCGATGGAATAACTCGTTAAATATTCATCCAAATGTAACAAAAAATAAGATTTAGGGGTTTTCGAGGATGCTTAACATTTCTAAATAATCAAATATGGGTGTTACTATTGGAAATTTCAAAGTTTTTAACATTTTTAATATGAAGACCTCCCCTTATGAAAATTTTGTTTCATGCAATTAACTTAGAATGTTATTTATTCACAAATTCAAAAAGGTCCGATTCCATAGGATGACTAACAGCCGAAATAATCACTTGGGTATTTTTTGATACAGGACGATTCCATTTCGCTTTTTTCCTGCCTAGAAAAACTCGTATTTCGGGGATGAGAAATTCTCCTACCTTGTGAGGTTAAAGGGTTAAGATAAGGTATGAATTATTTATTTATGTGTATGATATTTTAATTTAATGTAAAACTGGTACTTATTTGATTTATTAATATATAAATTGAGTTTTAAATTAAATAATAATTCTTTTTTCCCATGAAAATGGAGATTATTAATTTTCGACAATTAATTAAATAAAAAATACCATGCTATTAGGGGTTTTAAGTAAATGAACCAAATGTGATAATTTCTGTCTAAATTACTTTAAATGTTCAAAAATAGGGCTGTACACTTTTAAAAACATACCAAATACCCAATTATGATGCTTTTAGCCCATTGGAGAAATTACAGAATTTTGGCCAGGTTTTCACCCCTTTTGCCCCACTGTGCGATGGTTTTATAAACGGGTCCTTACGACCAAGCACACAAGCCTGAAAATATATGTCTACCAACAACCATCCAAAAAAGTGTCGTCTTGCTACTGAATTTCAGAATCTGTACATGGAAATGTAGCGAGAACTAAGGAATGTTTTATACAAGTATTTTTCTATACTTTTGTGAATTATCTGTAATTTTTTTAAATTTATTTATAAACATCCATAACCAATGGCCACCCAGTGCGAATTCGGGAATCGAACCCGCACCGTTAGAGAGTGCAGACTGCCAGCACTGGTCTGTGATCCAAACCACTAGGCCACCCGGGCCCCAAAAAATATAATTTCTGAGACGGAGTTCAAAGACCAGAAAACAGCAACTTTAGTTTAAGTTGGTTTGGTGAATAGCATATATTTATCAGCGACATTTGTCATTATTTAGACAGTTCATGTATGTGTGGTATCCAAAACGATTTTAATAAGCCTTTTTTAATGACGGGGGAGGAGCACATAATTTTACTTTAGTGTAGTGTAATCGTTTCCGGCTGCCTATTTCTAGCCGCCATTAGGAGCTTTAACTCAACCAATAACGCCTCGTAATTTAGAACCCTAGTCAAGTGACAAGGTCGACACCTGAGCGGGCACCCAACGAACTTCGAGCGACATCGTACGCTGACGCCGTCGGGACTTTGGACTCCACATATTTAACGAGCTCGTCTGTCCCAGTGTACTCGTGACCATCCATCACGAGTTGGATTTTTCTACTCTTTCCCAGTATCCGATTTATAGGATGACGGGCAGTTGGTGGGATGCGAACCCCCGCACTCCTGAGAAATCTGAATCCTGAGGAGGTGCCTTAACCACTCGGCCACGGACAGACAAATTTTACTTTAAGTTCGTAAAGACTAGAATCATAAAGACGCTATGTTGACTTGCTCTCTTGACTTGGAACAAACCATCAAAAGGTCATTTATTTCTGCTTAAATTACTAGTTCATATAAACTTTCATGGGGGTCAAAGACTTACGCTTTTGTGGCTGGCTACTTAAGTGAATAACCCCTTTACTCGTCATTTGTTCATGACATTTGAAGAGTACAAGGTAAAAACCACTAAAAAATCAAATGTTTCTTCCCGTGTACTCTTCATTTATAAATCTCGCACGTTTTCTCTTATTCATTTTCATCAATTTCGAGGAAAGCCCAGCCCAACAGTAAGTTCTCGCCTGAAAATATAGAATTTCGCAATGATAACAATTACGAAACAGTAGAATCACAGTCAAGTGACGAGCCGACACCTGAATAGGCACCCAACGCAACCGTTAAGGGCGACATCGTACGCAGCGCTAGGACATTGAAGGATATTTAACGTGCACTCCCTTGCACGGGCCGGGCATTTTTGGCTGCACGGGCCGTTTATAGGTCGGCAGTCATTTTGGCGATGCAACCCCCCGATCCTCAGCCCCCCTATAGGAAAAACCTATAGGAAAATACAGACTACATAACAAATTTTGGGATCCCCTTTTCGGAAAATTTTATTTTGTGATTGCTCGTAATGATACACGGTGCTGTTTGGCCGATGTATCATATTTAGCTTCCTTATAACATCGGTCAAATCAATCACGTTAGCTAGTGTAGTGTAATCATTTCCGGCTGCCTATTTCTAGCCTCCATTAGGAGCTTTAACACAGCCAATAACGCCTCATAATTTAGAACCCTGGTCGAGTGACGAGGTCGACACCTGAGCGGGCACCCAACGGAACTTGGAACGACATCGTACGCTGACGCCGTCGGGACTTTGGACTCCACAGACTTAACGACCACGCCTGTCCCAGTGCACTCGGGCAAATCCGTCACGAGTTGGATTTTCTACTCTTTCCCAGTACAGATATCCGATTTATAGGATAACTGCCAGTAGGTGGGATTCGAGCCCCCGCACTCCTGAGAAGGCTGAATCATGAGGCGGCTACCTTAACCACTCGGCCACGGGCCATCACGTTAAGTCAAAGTCAAGCTAAATTAAAGTGGCGACTCAGAATTAACGGAAATTTCTGCAAAATTTAGCATGATAGAAACCATAATTTTGGAATCCCTAAAATTTGGTGGCAGTTGGCCTGGCCCCATGGGGCCTAACGGGTCTATTCTTGATTAGACCCTCCTTTCCATGAGCTAACCTTCCATCCTTGGTGATTAGTCTAAACTATGGAGGTCCATGACTTAAGTCAACGGTCCATAACATTCTCTTCCATCAGTCCCGACATCAATAACTCACAGACGTTTGCTAGAGTATGGTATTAAACCTGAATCAGTTCGTAGTCAACAAGAGTAATTATAAGTGTCAGTCTCCAGTCTAACCCTTAAAAAAAGCCATTTATCTGCAGTTTTTCTGCATACTTCCGTGGGTTCAAAGACCAGAACGTAGGAAATGCTTGGTGGGGAAGGTATTTACAGCTTCCGGTCACTTGAACCCTCACTACCGCGTTGACAGACCCCTCCCAAACAGTTTAGCATGGGTACCAATCATGACCACCTTTAAAAGCCAACGACTCTTGAAAAACAATGGGTAATGGAGACAAAAACCATTCCCTCTCAATTGCCCACGAGTATGTGGAATTTTTACAATAAGAACGATTGGATTTTCACCATAAAAGACTTATTCTTCCTCCATTTTGGCGACGAAAATTACACGCGCGGAAAGCAGACGTTCTCTTTAGTTTTTTTTTTATCCATCCTATCTCAATCCAGGTAATTTTAATGACTTTCGGCGGAATATACGTTGGCGATTTTTTTTTTGGATGACTGTAAAATGATCCAAAAAGAAAGGGGAAATTACATGATATTTTGTTGAAAGAATTTTTGATTCCTGGTTCACTTTTTTGACTCTCAGTTGAGGAAAAAACGGGGACTTTTTTTTACGTTTTTTTAACGACATTTTGAAAAGATTTGTGTATTATTTATGATTTATGCACTGTTTAGGAGAAATAAAAAAAGTTAGAGCTGAAAAAGAACACTAAACAGAAAAAAATGGAAGAACTTTCAAAGAAAGAAATCAAAAGTTCACAGCAAATCTTAACAAGGCAATAAAACGGAATCGTTAAATCAGTATGGCCATTTTCCCCTTTAAAGTCAAATGCAGCGTAATCATGTGTATTATTATAAAATGTGTATCCGTAATTTCTTTTGGCCATGATTTACTATATTTTTAAGGCAATTGGAGCAGATTCTACTACTTTTTTCGTTCTTTAAAAGTGGCTAAGATGCTGAAACTTTTTCTTAATTCCTAGTTATTAACTGATTAAAATCGAAATATTTTTCAGAATTTTTTTATAAGTTCTAAAATTGGCCATTAGTCTGTAAATGACCATATAAACCTTTTGGGTTTGGTCAATTCACCGAAGCTACAAAGAAAAATTTCTAACTTTAGGTTGGCTACAAACAATCAGGACCTGGTCAAGAAAGTTCGTTGCGTACGTTCATGGCAATCTCGGGGGTTGGGGAGCCCAGTCGGTTAGGCACTTGCCTAGCATGCGAAAGGTCCCAGGTTCGGGTTCGGGCATAGCCAAAATAACTTCCGAACTATAAACGGCCCTGCAGCCAAAAATGTCCGACGAATAATACCCCGTGTATGGGAGTGCACGTTAAATATCCTTCAAAGTCCTAACGCTTCGTACGATGTCGCCCTTAACGGTTGCGTTGGGTGCCTATTCAGGTATTGGCTCGTCACTTGACTGTGGTTCTAAAATACGACGCCCGTCGCCAATAGCCCTCATGTAGCTCCAGTGCGACGATAATTCAAACCTAACCTAACCAAAAGTATGGCAAAATATTAAATAAAGATTTTTCCGTTTTGTGTGTGGTGGGGGAAGAGGGGATGATTACGGATTAGTTTTCATAACCCATGTTTCTTCTTCAAGAAAAAAAATCGAATCTACAGACAGGGTTAACACATTCGCTGCCACTAAATCATCGATAGAGTCTTCATCGATAGAGGTTGATGAAGTAGAAAAACATCCTGTTTTTTTTAAACCTGTTCGTTACAATGGAAATAAACTAACTGTTCATTTTTGAACAAGTACAAATCTTAGCTCGAGATCGTAAAATAGCAAGGTTAGGTTGAATTAACGTCACTAACTAAAGCTACACGATAGCTACCTAGTCGTAAAAATACAAGGAAATGTTCCTGGCCTTTTTCCAACCGGATAACTCATCATCTGGCACTAATAATTGAATTGAAAGCCAAGTACCAGATTTGCTTCAGTGATTAACTTTTCGACTAAGAAATCATCATTAAGTTTTCCTAATTCATATTTTTTGGGTAGTTTTTGATTGAAAAAAAAACAAAAAAAAAATAAAACAGACTATTTGCAATTTTTTATAGCTAGATTGTTGAATAACAAACTGAATCACTTTATGCGGTATGTCAGGTGTCTGGTCGCCCTACACTTGAGACGAAGGATTTAATTTCCTCGTAATTTGAAATAGAAGGCCCTCTTTCAAATCACCAAGTATTATTCCAAGCACAGAAGGATCGGTTGCAAAAGTTAAAAACGAACTTGAACTCATAAGAACGGTTGGCGAAATGGTACTATGAGTTTCATCAGCATGTGCTGTTATCGGTGAATCGGAACCACGCGACTCCTTAAGGGGTCTAAGGAGTCTTAAAAATGTGCAAAGAAGGAACTACAAAGTATAGTTTGATCTCTCATGTAATTTTTTAACTACTCAATATACAAGTATAATTTTTTTATATGTAATTCTACAAGATTTATTTATTATAAAACAAATTTTAAAATTTATGAAACTTTAGCCAAAACTAAAATAAATGATATTAAACATAAAGCTGTTTTAACACATTGTGATTAGGCTTGCGCGGCAAATTTTGAGGTCAAAATTGAAAAAATGACCAAGAAAATGACTTTATATTGTACAAATATGTACAAACTAGGACTTATACCTAAATTCTCAGCTAAATTTTAATTAGAAATTATTTAAAAATAAATTTAAAATCTAAATTTAAAAAAAAATTATTAATTTTTTTAGAAAAAAGCTCTTAAAATAATTTCTTATTAAAATTGAGATGAGAATTTAGGTATAAGTCCTAGTTTGTACATATTTCTACAATATAAAGTCATTTTCTTGGTCATTTTTTCAATTTTGACCTCAAAATTTGCCGCGCAAGCCTAATCACAATGTGTTAAAATAGCTTTATGTTTAATATCATTTATTTTAGTTTTGGCTAAAGTTTCATAAATTTTAAAATTTGTTTTATAATAAATAAATCTTGTAGAATTACATATAAAAAAAATTATACTTGCATATTGAGCAGTTAAAAAATTACATGACAGATCAAACTATACTTTGTAGTTCCTTCTTTGCACATTTTTAAGACTCCTTAGACCCCTTAAGGAGTCAGTGGCATCCAATGTGTAAATAGGAGCATCTAAATGAAGATACCAAGCTTAAAGCCGCCCCGGTGGCTGAATCGTTAGTATGCTGGCCTTTGGAGCTGCTGGGGTCGGGTTCGAATCACTATGAGGCATTGATGTTTGTGACCGTCAATAAATGTTGTTATTTGTCGATGTGTTATTCCTTTCTTTGTGACTGTTAATATTCTTTCTGTGTCTGTCCCACTTGACGAAAGCTTATAAGCGGTTCTCTGAACAAGCACACAAGCTGGAATATATATGTATCATACCACACCATACCAAGCTTAAAACGGGGCAAACTTTGCCCATATTCCTTCAAAAATAATAGATTAATTATTATACACCAACAATACAATCGAAATACACTAAATCGACCTGCTTCAGCAAATATTCGAATGCTAAGGAGAACGTTTTGTAAAATCGAATAATTTATCTAGTGATTATCCTGTTGGAGACTAGTGAGCAAAATTACATTCGAAGAATTTATTTTAGAAAAAAAAAAAGAACGATCATCTAAATTATAGGTACATTATCTTTCTGGTACTGGAACTGGGTCCTTTTTTTATTCCTTGGAGACGGAAGAGATCGATTTACGTGACAAAAAAAGTGACAGATATCAAATTACTGGTATTGAACGAAAGAAATCGCTATTGGATTTCAAAACAATTTTGTAATGTCTTACTCTTCGGATGTAAATCATTATTATAAAATGCGAGGAAGGAAAAGAATAGAAGACTTTTCAAAACGTTAACCCTCTAATGCAGGGGTTCCCAACCTTTTTGCATCTGCGTACCACTTGACTTATTGAAAAAATTTGGCGTACCACCAGACCCTAAATATTTTAATAAACGTATATTATTTACACTTCGATAAGTGTTCAAATGTTTTCTGAGTAAAATTCATAAGAAAACTTCGTATTTATTGGTTACATATTTGTTTTTTTATAACAAACTTATAATTTGTTTATTTATAACAAACTTATAATAAAGGAGAAATAAAAAGGTTAAAATTGTATTAATTTACAGTTTTGTTTATTACCTATAAAAACATACAAATAAAAAATAGTACAAACTCATCAAAATCCGATAAAAAAAAATTAAAGATTTCTCTTTAAAATAATGTTAATGTTTAAACTAATGAGTAATATGATTGTGTGCTCACTGCACATGCGTGCAGAAGCCGATATAGCATCATGTTTCTCGCATCACTCACGCGTACCACCTGAAATATTCCCGCGTACCACCAGTGGTACGCGTACCACCGGTTGGGAACCCCTGCTCTAATACATGATTTTTTTTTCGTCCCGAAAAAATATATATGAAACTTTAATACTCATATTATGGGAAAATACTGAAAAAAAATGCAAATGCATTAGAATTTAAAGAATTTCAATTTTTAATTTTTTTCATATGACAAAAAACAACTACAAAATTCCAATTTTGCTAATGGCTAGAAAAGTACTAAATATATTTCAAAATAACCCCTCTTCAACTATAACCAATTTTTCAAAACAATTTATTCGTATTTAGTGTACTAATATTATTATAATTTTTAATACTGCCAAAAACGTAATTTCACAATTAATTAATAATTTCACTCTTTAATTTTGAATACACTTTTTCTACCGTAATCTGTGAGGATTATTAGAACTGAAACGTCAAAATGGAATTTAATTGTTGAAAAAAAATACAAATTTGTCGAGAGGGAATATTTTAATACAATAAAGTGGATTATGTTACTTGTTGCCAAGCGGCAACAGTTGGCATAAGAGGGTTATTAGGAGCATGCAAATTGAAGACAGGTGAAATGATAATTTACATAATGCTACCTCATCTTGGCCGTGCTATTCTGTGAAAGAACTATATATAGTAGAACTCTAATAATTATTATTTTTTCAAATGGGGCTGCAACAGTGGTGGTCAAGCCTTTGCAGACTCGGCATATTCCCCCGAAATGAGATCCATTTTTTCGTGGCACCATCTAGGCTACTCTTGCTACCAATTTTTGACGCCCAGATTCAATAAATCTGAGCTCTCTGTGAATGTAAAGTATACCGAGATTTAATTTTACCAAGAGAACCCAAGCCAAAGGGATCCTCCAGGGATCTTTTACATGTCACATAATCGTATGACATGCGTGCCCAAGATTTTCCCATCCAGAAAATCTGACGACGCAGCCGGGGCTCGAACCCGCGATCCCTAAAATGAAGGAGTGTTTGGTGTTTCATACCATGAATCAATTGTGGACCTTTGAGGGACCATGTCTAAAATGACAAGCGTTGTCGTGAAAAATAGTCTAAATTACGAGGCGTAATTGGCTCTGGTAAAGCTCCTAAAGGTGACTAGAAATAGGCACAGCCAGAAATCGTTACATTAGTTCCCTTAGACACAACGGGGGCGCTAGTTTCTATGTCAATTTCAATAAATTCTCCAAAGAAAATCCAATGGGTTTCAAACCTACAGTGTTCTTAGTCTATGGATTAATCGACTCCCGTTGGTAAAGTGTTAAGATTTCGACTTTTCTAAATACATGCTACGTCAATTACGTGGAAGACTACAAGTTGATTTCTGATTGAATTAAAATTGTACGATACCCGATAACCACAGAGGCCAAATCACGATTCCAGGTAGAATCGTGATCTGGCCACAGTGGTCGCCACAAATGAAATACAATGACTGAACAATGAAAGAGACACGATTTAAAATTTCACTTGTTATTTATTCACAACCATTTTGTGCAACTTGAGTACAAAATATATAAAAAAAAATCATCACAGGTGAAGACACACAGCACAATACGAAACCGACGAGACCGTGTTTGTTCCCTGGCAAAACACCCTCACACCATGACAAAAACCCCAGACTTTGTCGCCATTTGCAATTATCAGGTTGTCTGCACTCTCCAAGTACGTACTTCGCATTTAGAGATTCTATTGCTATGTCCACACTACGACAATAAAAACTGACAAGAAATGCGCGCGCAAGGGAATGCATATACAATGTGTACCATTCAAGGTAGGTGCGCGCATGCCTGTACAAATTGTACATGCTTTTCCATGCGCGCGCATTTCTTGTAAGTTTTTATCGTCGTAGTGGGGACATAGCATTTGAAATATCTCATGCAAAAATCTAACACTTATATTTAATTTTTTCTTATGACAGTAATTTCCCTTTTGAAATTGATGAAATTTGTCCTAATGAAATTTGCTGGACATCTGTGCAGAATGAACCGTGACTCTTCAACATCAAGAGTCTTCCGCTATAAACCAATCGGCACCAGGGCAAGAGGGAGGCCCAAACTTAGATTGATTGACTGTGTCGACGAAGATTTTAGAACGTTAAAAGTACGTAACTGGAGGTCTTCCAAAACAAGATCAGAATGTGAGAAGATTCTGAAGAAGGCCCTGGCCCAAGAGGGCTGTAGGGCCAATAAAGAAGAGGAAATTTTCCTTTAAATTGAAAATAATTCGAATAATGGACTGATTTATTAATGGAATAATTCCGAATAACGGACTAAATGTACACTGACTAATTGAAAACATTTGTAACTTTTAGTAACTGTTGTACATTTGTAACTGTTAAATGTGGTATATTCTGCTTAAAATATTGTTTTGATTGTTTAATTACTTGACAATTCTCCTCACTTTGAACTAATTTATCAAATTTAAGGTTCATTATAACTTAAGTAAAATATAATTGCTAGTAGCTTTAAACAAGTGAAAATAATTTTCGATTTTCTTCTAAAATGGAAAGTAAAAAAACTTTTAAGCTTTACTTTGGGAGTGCACACAACCAGGAACATTTAAAAAAATAAATGGCTTACAACATATAATTAGACGTTGAGCACCTGAAATATACCTTATGATAACAGTATAAGTCAAGATAGAGGTCGATCATGTTATTTACACAATATGAAGGTAATAGTATACTTCAGGTATAAAAATAGCTGCCTGTTTGACTGTATAAAAAGTTTAAGACATGAATGTACATTTAGGTATAAAAGTGAAGGATGATTATAAATAAACATTAGTTTTAAAATGAACATGAAATTAGACCTGTCATAAATTTGATAAATTTGACAGGCGGATCACCGAAGCAATGAGATTTATTAGGCCAGAAATTATGAAATTAACCAGTAGACAAGCTTTTATCTTAAAAAATCGTTAAAACATAACTATCAAAGCTTTGTGGACTTGTTATTTCAGTGCTCTTCAATACATCATTATTACTTTGCTCTATAATCAAGCATAATATTACAATTTGTTAACGAATGCTCCTGTCAAATTACATTTTTCTGACAGTAAAAGATCTAACTTTACATCTGCGAAATCGAAACGCAACCAACATTCATTATAAGCCGCCACATAAAAGATAAGAGTAACAGCGTAAGGAATATAAAATTTAAGTATTTCAGTATAGACAAACAGAACTTATTAAAGATTGATAGCCAGCACAATCTTTTGACATACACTTTTAATTGTAACAGCTTTATACTTGACATCTTGAACTTATATTTTAATGAACATTTAAAAATTTGCTAATATTTCTTTAGTTTTCTCGCTCATTAACTTTAAATTAAGGCACCATATTTCAAATCCATAAAAGTTAAAATAAGAATCCTTATTTTAAAAACGTTTATCAAATGTTTAAATGCATCTGTTACCCAGCAATTGAAAAATACCACAAGATCACTTTGAGCACACAACACAAAAACATGTATAGACGTGATATCGTAGGTCCAATAACAAAACTAGCTAAAGTACAAGTATTTAAAACCAGAAAATTTTAGGGTTTAAAACGTTTTGAAAATTACCTAGAATCTGGCTAATCCGTGGTTAAGTTATTAGACCGACGATGTATTTTGAGCCATTAAAAAATTTGTATTACAAACCTCACATTAGTTAATACTGGTGACGAATAATAGTTGAGCTAAAACTAAGTTAAACATCGAAGAATAAAGCACTGAAAATATGACTGATCAGTATAATTATATATCCGCCGATAAATTACCTTAGACCAGAACAACGACCCCGGTAGGGAAAAAAAATTAGCTTTTAACCAAAACAGTGCCGCTGAAAAATTACCGAAATAGCATTATCAGTGTTTTTCGACCTTTGCTGTATTGCATCTTCGATTATTTGTGTGATTAATCATGGTTGAGCTATGTTTAACTGACTTCAGTTATTTTAACACATAACTAGTATGTGATTGCCATGTACACTCTTAAAACAAAAGAGTGAAATCCACTCATATAGGATAAGTGCATTTTCGACTCTGGGAAGGAGTGAAAATTAACTCAGACCGAGTTAAAATCACTCGTTTGGAGTGATCCTGTCGGAGTTTTAACCAAACAAAAGAGTGAAATCCACTCCAATAGGATAAGCGCATTTTCGACACTGAGAAGAGTGAAAATTAACCCAGACTGAGTTAAATTCACTCGTTTGCTTTAAGAGTGTATTTCCAAAACCAACACAGCAAAGCACATCTAAAAAAAATATGAGTTTTAATACAGCGTAGGGCCATGCTAACAAGGTTACAATAAATTAATAATGCAATAGTTTGAAATTTAGCCGATTTTTGTGCAACAGTAAGGCTACTCCCGATTTCTAACTTTGAATCGTTTGTGAAAATCTCAAAACTATTAAATTTCACCTATAAATTGTCAGAAGAATCTATCGGATTTATTCTTAACTTTTAGGACTGTTTAGTTATTTCGAAAGTGTTTCTGACATAATTTATTTCTGTTGCTGATTTAAATGCTTCTGACGCTGAAGTGGTTTTTGAGTGAAAACAAAATAGCATTGCATTAAAGATCTAGGGAGACAAAGATCTGGATATTGATGCCTTACTCTTTCGAACAATCACCGAGCTTGTTAAAGTGTTCTAATGTAGATGCAAAAGAAGGATGTCGTTTAAAAAGAAACATGGTCACACTTAAGAAAATTCGATAACATAAAAAAAAATGGAGGGTTGCCTTTAGTTACCTAAGAAAGCAGTCCCAACCTTCGTAAATTAGTACACTCTCAAAAATAACGCTTTCATTTTCGACAATTCATTAATCCTCAAGCCTCATTTCGTTAATTTTGAGGATTATTTCGTCAAACTATCACGTGACTTTTGAGTAAGAGCGAATCCTCACTTTAACTATCTTGATTTGACGATTCTGTATCTTGATTTTGAGGAAACTGAATCTTATTACTGTACTAAAATGCTCAAAAATGACGAAATATTTCTCTAAATTAGACGAAATTCGAATCCTCATAAAAATGACGAATCAAATTTCCTCATTTTGAGGAAAGAAAAACTCGGAGCATTTACCAGTAAACGGCATCGTCAAAATTAAGGAAAATTTCGTCGTTTTTGAGCATTCATTTTTGAGAGTGTAGGCACTAAGTCATAGGACTGACTAAAACGGTTCTATACGGTTATCAATTAATTTTTTTTTTCAAATGCAAGATCACTTTTGACGAAAAATGTTTCGCCGAATCATTGTACCAAAAGTATCAAAGAAAAAAGACATTGCCATGCACAAAGTATGTCCTGTCCTACAGGTATTCCAAAATTCACGAATTACTGCACACCAGTTTACTCCTGCTGGATATGGAAGGCCAGCTTCTGGAAGACGATCCGCCACTTTTCGTTCGAATTTCGTCGTCTCCGCTCTTGTAGAAGAACAGCAAGATGACTACGCAGACGAAGATCACTTGAATGCCGCCAACAACGCCTCCCATGATGTACAGCGTGGTCACAGACACGCACAGTCCCTGGTTCTTGGTTTTTATGCTGATATCATCTGGACGATAGAAAAAAAGATATTTATTTATTTATTTATTTATTTATTTGTTTCAGATGCACATAACAGAAAAAATCCAATTACAATGCACATCATGACAGACAATGCAAACAACAAGAACACACAAAAAGAAGACATTAAAATGACGGACATGTTAAAAAAGACAGTGTTACAAAGAGAATAACCTGCGACAATAAGCTTTGAAAACATTAAAAGGCATAAAAAATATTATATATATTGATATATTATCGTGCATTTTGTAATACATAATACTATATCTCTATATAATATAAGGGGCTGGGGAGCACAATCGGTTAAGCACTCGCTTAGCATGCGGAAGGTCCCAGGTTCGGGTCTGGGAATCGCCAAAATAGCTGCCGACCGAAAAACGGCCCGTGCAGCCAAAAATGTCCGACGAATAATACCCCGTGTAAAGGAGTGCACGTTAAATATCCTTCAAAATCCTAACGCTGCGTACGATGTCGCCCTTAACGGTTGCGTTGGGTGCCTATTCAGGTGTTGGCTCGTCACCTGACTGTGGTTCTAAAATACGACGCCCGTCGCCAATGGCCTTCGTGTAGCTCTAGTGCGACGATAATTCAAACCTAACCTATATAATATAGAATTGTCATTGTCAGACGCTTTAAAGTCACGTGACTTACGCGGCTTCAGCCAATCTGAAACGCTAAAAGTGTGGCGGTGTGCTTGTTTTGTGCCGGGGCTTTGGTAGAGATCGTTGCTTAGCGCTAGAGCTACGTGATGCCCTGGAGCAGTCCCACGGAAACTAGCTTATTTTTCAACTGTTGACATCGGTACTGAGTTGCCGGCCACGCATCGTAAAAACAGCCGAAGCCAATGCATCTTCCCTTTTTCGTCTTGCGCACTCTACCCGCTGGTAGGGACTTTTTTTTAACTAAAATATCTTAGTCTTGCATGTTTGTTTGCGGAGAAAACAAAGAATTGCTTAGCAATTCTCGGGGGTTGGCGAGCGGCAGCGAGCTGGGGACTTTGCCCCCTAGTCTGAATAATTATTCTAGAGTCACGATTTTTTCGAGAGTAAACATTAAGATGACAGAAGGCATTTTTAAAAATGGTTTTAAAGAAAAAGTAGCAGTTAATCTCAAATTTAGTAACTTAAGGGGTCACAGGAGTCTTAAAAATGTGCAAAGAAGGAACTACAAAGCATAGTTTGATCTTTCATGTAATTTTTGAACTACTCAATATACAAGTATAATTTTTTTATATGTAATTCTACAAGATTTATTTAATATGAAACAAATTCTAAAAATTTATGAAACTTTAGCCAAAACTAAAATAAATGATATTAAACATAAAGCTATTTGAGCACATTGTGATTAGGCTTGCGCGGCAAATTGTGAGGTCAATATATTCTCAGCTCAATTTTAATTAGAAATTATTTTAAGAACTTTTTCTAAAAAAATTTATAAAAATTTTAAAATTTTGATTAAAAAAATTTTAAAAAATAATTTCTAATTAAAATTGAGCTGAGAATTTAGGTATAAGTCTTTGTTTGCACATATTTGTACAATATAAAGTCATTTTCTTGGTCATGTCTTTAATTTTGACCTTACAATTTGCCGCGCATGCCTAATCACAATGTGCTCAAATAGCTTTATGTTTAATATCATTTATTTTGGTTTTGGCTAAAGTTTCATAAATTTTAAAATTTGTTTCATATACTTGTACTTGTATATTGAGTAGTTCTTATACTTGTATATTGAGTAGTTCAAAAATTGCATGAAAGATCAAACTATACTTTGTAGTTCCTTCTTTGCACATTTTTAAGACTCCTGTGACCCCTTAAGTCGTGTTGTGGTTGCTTTGGTGGTTGAGATTTTGTGCAGTTCTTGTTGGGTGGGGTGGTTTTGTAACCAGCTCCGGTAGTCATATTGTGTAATCAAGTCGAGTATTACATGAGTACCCTAGTGTAGAGTTACTAGTGGATTGATATTTTAGTGTTATTCTTTTTTTTTTACATCCACGCATGTTATCAGCGTTGGTTATTTGTAAATGCTATAATTGCGTAATTAAATTCTAGGCAATTTGTCCTTCTGGCTACCAAAAGTCACATGTTATTATTGTACTTTTGTATTGTATAATTGAAGAATTTTTCTGCAAAGTTGGAATACGCTCCCGTTTAAGTCAATGGCATGAAATGCAATGCAAAACTGAGTGTTGAAACATGCGATTTACACTCTTAAAACAAAAGAGTAAAATCCATTCATATAAGAGAAGTGCACTTTCGACACTGGAAAGGAGCGGAAATTAACTCAGACTGAGTTCTATCGGAGTTTTAACTAAATAAAAGATTGAAATCCATTCCATTATGATAAGTGCATTTTCGACACTGAAAAGAGTGAAAATTAATTTAGACTGAGTTAAATTCACTCGTTGGTTTGAAGAGAGTATGTGGCCAAAATCACGGCATACAGATTCAGTAAAAGGTATATGCCACCTTCTCCTTTTCGGAAGTATATAAATTATTCTACTTAACGAACATATCCAAACAGACATTCAAAGCAAATTGACGTTTTTACATACTTAATTATCTAGGCATAATAATTTTTTTAAAAAGAAAACCCTGAGGATACATTACAATCGACTGGATTGTATCCTGTGCAATACGTAAAATTTCAACAGCACGATAAAGCCAAAAATGGTGAAGTTCAACTCAGCCAATTGAAGGGTTAAAAACGCCACATGCCTAGAACTTCGTAACGACGCAAAACATCACGTACCAACGTAAAAAAAAAATCAATCTTGTTAAACTTCCATACTCAAACCGGGTCCTCCGGGCATAAAAAAGAACAGTCAATTACCAAAATAAAGAAAGTGAAATATTTTCGACTCCAATGATTCCAGTGTTCAAACACTGAATTGCTTTTGCATAACGCTCCGGCGATCCTTAATTAGCATGTCTTAACTTTCACCTCCAGGCGAAGGAAAATGGATCTTTTTCTAGGTTTCTTGTTTAGCCTTCATTAACTTGGCTGCACTTAATTGGTCTCCTGGAGATTTGTTATTGTTATTTAAGGCTTCTTTCTCTCTTTGTTGAAAATATGTCTTTGTTTCGATTTTACCACTGACCGAGTGGTTGATTGTTTTACTTCGAGCTCTATATTTGGCGACAAATCGACTTTGAGAAACCAAATGTTACGTTTTTATTACTCGTAATGTTAGAGAAAACTAAATCCACAAATTTTCGCAAATCCGTTACTCCAATTCTTAGAGAGTTCAAACTTTCTAAGAATTAGAGTAACGAATTTGCGAAAATTTGTGGCTCAAGTTTTCTCTAACATTTGGGGTAATAAAAACATAAAATTTGGTTTTAATCTCTTACCAAATAATGGAGAAACTAAAACGTTAAATTTGGTTCAACCTCTCACCAAATAGAGGGGAAACGAAAACGTGAAATATAGTTCAACCTCTCACCAAATAATGGGGAAACGAAAACGCGAAACTTGGTTCGACCTCCCACCAAAAGTTGGTGTCCGCGGTCGCACCAATACATGGTGAAATGTAGTACCAAAACAATGGTTGCAGCAAATTTGAACCTTATTTTGGTTCAACCTTGAACTATTAGTTTTAACAATGTACCAATGAAATTGCATTAGCTCATTTTAGCTTACAGTTGTTAGCGTTTACTAATGGATAATTGTATAAAGACGTCAAATACAAATCTAATTGATTATTTGTCCAAAAATTGTAAATATTTCTTCCAAAAAATATAAAGAATAACGATGTTATGATAAGCTTCTCTTCGATTTTTTGAGTAATAATTTTACTAAATATTTGTTCTTGGAACTGCAAATTAATTTAGTTTGGTTTGAATTATCGTCGCACTAGAGCTACACGAGGGCTATTGGCGACGGGCGTCGTGTTTTAGAACCACAGTCAGGTGACCAAATTAATTTAGCAAACGATAGCGATTATTTATCAATAAAATGTGCGAAAGAAATTAATGAAAATGTTCAATTTTTAACATTAAAAAATTGAAACTAGCTAAAGGCCATGTATAAATACTGTGTAGGAAGCGTTTCTAATTAACATTTACTGTAACATTAGGATAACTATGTATGCCTTTTTTCCAAGGGAACTTGTCATTCATCTACAGCGTTTTTCAGTTGTTTGTGTAAAATGGTATTAATTTTTTCGCCAATGAATCATACAGATTTTATTAGTTGAAATACATGTATTATGTAATTTAATCAAGGTTGTAAAATTTGTAACAATTTTATCTATATTTTAAAAATTTACTTTGTCTCATTGTTATTGAACTGGGGAACTTTTAAAAACGGCCTTAAAAATGTGCTTTAAATTTTTGGAATAGTATAAAATTTGTCTAAAATAAATCTTAATGGGCAGCTTTTTTTCTATCAAGTGGTCAATTTGAAAACCATGTTACATTTCTAGTAAACTAAAATATATTATATTGTATTTAACACAATAGTTTTCAAGTGCAAAACATTGGCATCATTTTTTTCTATAGCTTGGCGAGAAAATATGTTTCCTAACCGACAGTCCTAATTGTAATTTGTCTGTAACTTTCACTCTTTAGCTGAGGAGCTTTTTTTTCAACATTCATTTCCAAACAATAGAACATCCCTGCGTGCTGTATCTGCACTTGTTTCAAGTTTCCATTATCTTTTTCTTAAAAAGGTTTCCAAGAAATGGCATCACCTAATGATTCCCAGGCTCAATTAGTTTTTTCTGCCTATTTGGTTGTAGTTATAGTAATCATTATACGATAGTCAAAGGTTAAGCA
The DNA here is from genome assembly GCA_023701765.1 of Hylyphantes graminicola. Taxonomy (NCBI): domain Eukaryota; kingdom Metazoa; phylum Arthropoda; class Arachnida; order Araneae; family Linyphiidae; genus Hylyphantes; species Hylyphantes graminicola. The sequence continues at coordinate 51,422,833 of CM043115.1, read as the reverse complement.
GGACGTGTATTGTGTTAGTCGGTGAACCCTATCTCCTCCGATAAACAGAGATTTTTCCCTTTCCAAAAAATCTTTTTTTTAAGGGGTCATAGGAGTCTTAAAAATGTGCAAAGAAGGTACTACAAAGTATAGTTTGATCTTTCATGTAAATTTTTAACTACTCAATATATAAGTATAATTTTTTTATATGTAATTCTATAAGATTTAGTTAATATAAAACGAATTTTAAAATTTATGAAACTTTAGCCAAAACTAAAATAAATGATATTAAACATAAAGCTATTTGAACACATTGGGATTAGGCTTGGCAAATTTTGAGGTCAAAATTGAAAAAATGACCAAATAGCTTTATGTTTAATATCATTTATTTTAGTTTGGGCTAAAATTTCATAAATTAAAAAAAAAAATTAAAAAAAATCTTATAGAATTGCATATAAAAAAATTATACTTATATATTGAATAGTTTAAAAATTACACGAAAGATCAAACTATACTTTGTAGTACCTTCTTTGCACATTTTTAAGACTCCTATGACCCCTTAAGTGTCGATTTTATTTTCCGTTGGATTAACATAGAGGCACGTTGGTCTGGAGACCAGCAGTAAATTGGGCTCATTCGCCCTAAAAACTAGCAAATTCCAAATTACCTTCGCCTAGGTCCTCCAATGAAACGTGTTGTCGTTCCGAAGTGTCTGTGTCCAGTGTGGGCTTGAGGCTGGTCACCAGAAAAGTCGGACTTTCCATGGTGACGTCACTGATGACGTCCCCGGACTGGAGGTCCAAGAAGGAACGCTTCCTGCGTCTCTTTTTCCCATAGGACTGGGACTGACCGGGTCCTTCGCACTCGGCCTGTAGGGGAAGATAAAAATAGTTTAGTTACGATACCACAGAGTTATGTTAAGTTAGGTTTGACTTGAATTATCGTCGCACTAGAGCTACACGAGGGCTATTGGCGACGGGCGTCGTATTTTAGAACCAGTCAAGTGACGAGCCGACTCCTGAATAGGCACCCAACGCAACCGTTAAGGGCGACACCGTACGCAGCGTTAGGACTCTGAAGGATATTTAACGTGCACTCCCTTACACGGGGTATTATTCGTCGGACATTTTTGGCTGCACGGGCCGTTTATATGTTGGCAGCTATTTTGGCGATGCCCGGACCCGAACCTGGGACCTTCCGCATGCTAAGCGAGTGCTTAACCGACTGGGCTCCCCAAGATACCAAGGAAGTGAAAATGCATGGGCAGTAGGTGCATGTATGCCCGGTTTTGATTCAGAAACCTCTTCCGTGCAGGACCAATACCAAACCGTTTGCGACAAAATAATTACTTAGTCACAAGGTGTACTACCCATTGAGTATTTGTGCTGGATCGCAAAAGTACTTCCCTTCCATTGAGTCGGTGGAGGAATGATTACTCCGGAGGAGGTACTTATACACTCCATGCCAACCAAACTTGGATAAAAACAAAGAGTAAAAAGGAAGACGGAAAGCCGCGACTGGTCGGTTATTTGGAAGCACTTGTATGGCAATATTTATTTACAAAATGATCTGAATACAATTTAACCCAAATACACTCTTAATACTGATAAAACCGCCAAATTTTTGCAAATAATATTTAGAACTGGAACAGGTAGACCTTAAACCAAATTAATGCTTTAAACATGTTTTCTGGATGGATTCCTATATAATTTATACAACTCTTTACATGCGCGGAAGGATTTTCTCCATATCCTATTTCAATTTTTCCAACTTAGGATGGCAAGGAGTGGCCTGATGCAAGTCTCAGGACTGTGCTTCCTTCCTTGAATTCCAGGATTTATGCTTTGGTTGCCTGAAGATTGCCGGACATGTGCCATTAAACCTTGGTTTCCTCGGAGTCTGTCACCAGAAAAATGCGACCGCTATTATACGTGGATGACGTCACCCTACAGGCCACCGCTTTATCGGAACATTACGTTGACGTGAAACTGGAAACCTAATGAACTCAATCAACTAACTATGTTGTTGTTTTGGTTTTCGTCTTTGCAAGTCAAAAATGGAAAATTTAGGTTCTTCGTGATTTCTCATAAAATCAATTAGCATTTCTTCCTCGGCAAGCGTAAAACAACTCTCGCCTTCCGTCATTTCCTCAAATTTTTAATATTGGGCAAGCACACCACGCAACAGACAACAGCAAAAAACGCTGTCATCAAGGTTTTCCCAACGCACTCAACAGCAACTCAATCTGGCGGTCGTGTTGAGTTGTCCGGCAACGCTTCCGAGGAAACCACTCTAGTGTAATCAATGTCAGTAGTTTGTATGACGTTACTCACCGCACTTGTCCGACCGCTTAAATCTGTTGACGGACTCTGAGGCTTTAAATGGCATTATGTCTGATGTCCCCATTGAAGAGGAACGAGTCGGCCCAGTTTTGGTCAAGGGACCACGGCCCAATACCAAACCGTATCCGACAAAGTAATTACTAGGGCGCGAGGGCTATACAAAAACCGACCTTAAGTTTGCAGCAGAGAAATGTACTGGGCGGAGGAAACTGAGTAAACAACGCGGCTGGCGCCGAAATTTCGCCTGATCTCATTGGTTGCTCCTTTGACCCTGATATTCGTGCGCCGTGTTACGTCAAAATCGAAGGAAAGGATAATTAAAATTACACTCTAACTGTAGCTAAAGTTATAAAAATAATAAATTTATGTCTTGAAATAACAAATAAAATTGTTTATTGAATGTAAAACACCTTTTTTTTATTCGATTCTCGCACTCGAAATTTAGAACTATTTACCCTTTTTCTCGTAGAACATTTGTATGCTGCAAACCTAACGTCGGTTTAGGTGTAGTTATTGGGTTTCCCTCAAAAGTAAATAAATTTTAATTTTCAAACGATTTCCATGTTATCAGTCTGAATGTAATGCATTACGACCCCAACATTAATTATAATGGATGTGCCTCCCTTCAAAAAATTTGGATTGACATTTTTAAAATTCCTCACAAAGCATAATTTTTAAAGTTTAGGCACTTGTTTTAAAAACATGTTTAAATAAAGAATATGTGAGTTGGATTTAGATGTTGTCTCAGGAGGTTATAATGCTGCATCGACCCAATTTCGAGAAAGGTATATTTTTTTCCCACTGCTCCATGCCACGCACCTTATGTACGACCGAAATGTCGGGATTAATTCAGTTGTCATGCCGATTTGGTGTAATATCAAACGAAACTCAATCATTCCACTATAAGTAAACACAAATCAATATTGTGTTTAATGAAACTGAAATTCAGATTTTGACCCATTAACGATGTGAACACCAGTAACATCTTTTCCGTATAAAAATTTTATCTATAGATTTTAAACTTCGTTGTTCGCATCACTTACATTGAACAATGTAAATTATTCAGGACAAAATTCTGCATTTGTCTTGTGCTTTGTTTGGAAAATAAACAGGAAGCTCATTTTGGGGTGATAAATTTTCTTGCCAGCCGCCACTAATGAGTTGATCACTGCTACTTTATCAAGAGTATCGGAACACGTTCCGACACCTTTGATAAAGTAGCAGTAAGTTCCGACACTTTTGATAAAGTAGCAGTGAAGCAGACTTAAGTCGAGCCTCCAGAGAAAGTGCCACTTATATAATAGGCAGACCCCGTAACGAAGAGCTGCCACCAAGCGATCCTTGAAAATATCAAACATTTCTTTAAAAGGTAGGTACTGAAGTAGGAAGCAACATAAATGGACCACTTTATTATGCTTGATGTACTCCGTTTTACACGCTTGGATCGCCCGCTAGCTTTGACAGAAAAAGAGACCGAAACTCCTGCGCCAACAAAGGAATTGATACCTTCCAGTCACGAAAAACAATAAAGTACGGAAGAAGAGTTTCAAGTTTTCTGTCACTTGATACGCGAAGATTGCGAATAAATGGTAATCCCAATATAGGCCTCGATTAAGGAATTATTTAAACCCTCTAATGCATACTGTTACCGTTTGGTAACAAGTAACATAATCCACTTTATTCTATTAAATTAGAGCTCCTCCTAGACAAATCTGTGATTTTTTCATCTATTGCATTTCATTTTAAAGTTTTAGTTACTAATAATCCTCATAGATGACAGTAGTAAAAGTGTATTCAAGATTAAAGAGTGATGTTATTAACTTTTGTGAAATTGCGTTTTTGGCAGTATTCAAAGAATAATAATATTAGCCCTAAATACTAATAAATTGTTTTGAAAAATTAATCATAGTTAAAAAGGGTTATTTTGAAATATTTTTAGTAGTTTTCTAGTCATTATTATCAAAACTGGAATTTTGCAGTTGGTTTTTGTCGTATGGAAATTTTTTTAAAAATTGAATTTATTTAAATTCTAATGCAGTTAAATTTTTTTTAGTATTTTTCCCATAAAGTGTGAGTATTAAAGATACATATATATTTTTTTGGGATGAAAATGAAAATTCATACATCAGAGGGTTAATGAAATTTAAGGTGTTGTTGTTGCTTATCTCATTGGTTTAGCAGAGCTAAACCAGGTCTATGATGTTGGTCACTGGCAAAAAGTCCAGGATCATGACTGGATTTTCCTAAAGATTTAGTCTGGAAAGTCCCAGACAGTCCAGGATGTGGTAAGGTGCCGCCTGTTTGCTGGAACACTTCGGGCAGATAGGAAAGGTCTTCTTCCCATTGGTGTAACACAGAGATCTAATGTGTCCACTTTTAAGTCTCGTAATGGCCGTCTGGTCGTTTCTGCAGCACTTTAGGGATAAAGCCTCTCCGGGTCGCTTACCTTGACACCAGTGGTGCACTGGAGGAATGTTAAAAGAGGCATTTTATGATAACTCATTGCCCTCGAAAAGAACTCAGAGTGGGTCAACAAATCAGAGGCGTAAAGCGGTTCATTAAAACCCTCTTTAGCCAATAATTCTGCCGTCTCGTTACCATAAATGTCTAATTAAAAAATATATTATTATTTTTTTGTGTCTGAAATTTAGGGTATCGAAAGTATTGCGATGGGGTCAAAAACAAGAAATGGAGATTGTGTTTTATACGCGTTTTTGGAGCATCGATAAAAAAAGTGGTTTTTGATCATTGGTTCGTCTGTAATCAGTTTGAAACTTCTCTACAGCTCGCACTAAGAAGAAAGATGACATTTAGAGGCGATTCTTTTTCGAATCAACATTCTATTGTCGTTCCTACTTCTTTTAAAACACTACACTTACTCATTTAACCCTCTAATGCATGACTTTTTTTTCATCCCGAAAAAATATATTTGTGTCTTTAATACTCATACGTTATGGGGAAAATACAGAAAAAATTAACTGCATTGGAATTTAAATAATTTAAAATTTTAAAATTGTTGCCCATATGGCAAAAACCAACAACAAAATTCCAATTTTGATAAGAATGATTAGAAAACTAATAAATTTATTTTAAAATAACCATCTTGAGCTACAATTATTTTTTCAAAACAATTTATTTGTATTCAGTACTAATATTATTATATTTTGAATACTGCCAAAGACTTAATTTCACAACAGTTAATAGCTTCACTCTTTAATTTTGAATGCACTTATACTACCGTCATCTATGAGGGTTATTAGTAACTAAAACTTCAAAATGGAACGTAATATATTTGAAAAAAAAAACACAGATTTGTCGAGAGGGAGCTCTATTTTAATAGAATAAAGGTGATTATGTTACTTTTTTGCCATATGGCAACAGTATGCTTTAGAGGGTTAAAAAAATTTGCTAACCCAAACTCCGAAATCTTTAGTTCACTACCTTGGATATTTTCTCCTTGATATCATGATCGGGTCCTGGATGGCTTTGAACATAGATTTAGAAAGTAGCAGAGCTGCCCCTAGGGGAAGAGGTGAAGCCATTTGTGAACCAGAATCCCATAAGGCATTTTGCAAACCCTTAGTACATGGCATGCCATACGCCACTAGATGGCACCATGAGATATTTCGACTAATAAAAAATAAATATTTAATATTATCGAATTAAAACTTTTTACCGGTTTTGCTAGCATAAGTGTATAGCTGGATGGATATGTATAGATAATTTCTGGCAGACATGAGGTATATATTCATAAAAGAAGCATATTAAAAATGCAGTTTTTATTGCATGTAACTCTTCGGCAAAAGCATTTTTTGTGAACCAGTATCCCGTGATGCATTGCAAAAACGGCAAAATGTGGATCACTCACAGAATCGTGCGGTTTGTATTGCGTTGTACAGGATTACGCAATCGATGGGCATATCTGCTACTTTCTAAATCTATGGCTTTGAAGATACCCTAATCAAGCCCAAACTAGTGCGAATATGGGATTGGTCTTCAAGCTTACCAAGGAAAAGTGGAGAAACCCTAATGAGATTCAACGTACTTCGATGAAACGTAAGAAATACAATAAAAAAAATGGCGCTCTGATTGTTCTAGAAGAAGTTGATTGTTAGTGCGTCTAACTACACGGAACCAAAAAGTCAGTCGGAAGACAAGGTGGAGAATCGATTAAAGTTTAAGTTACTCACAATACATCCAAAGCAGCAGAAAAGGTTGAGAAAGTATGTACACAACTTTTTTTTACGGCATGAAAATATAGTTTTTCCGTATGTGACGATAGGTATCATGCAATATTTCAAGGTAATGGGTAACATAAAACACTGCGAAGACGGAAAGAGTCGATATATTTACGCGATTTTTTTTTGGAGTGATGGTATGCATGGGAAAACGTTTTAAATTTTCAGCAGTTTATTCTTTGAATAAAAAATATCTAGCCCTTTTTCCGTACTAAATTCACATTTGTTTAAGGTGTAACGGAACAGGCTCTCTATTCTCTCGTCTTCGAATGTACTTTCACTTTTCGAATCATTGTTATTTTATGAAACTTTTATTTTTACAAGAGATATTTTTATATTTCTGAAACCTATTTTGGTAACACATTTATTTTGGAGAGGATACTTATATGCACTTTTTTCAGTTAAGGGAACCCATTATACCAAACATACGTAATATACACAGTACGAAACTGATGCTTTTCTTCTGAAAAAGCGCGAAGTTGATACCAAGGACGATCCATCATCGCATTGATTGAAAAATACGACCTGCATGACAGATTGACATGCCAACACTATTGGCTATTCTTACATATGACGATGCATCTCAGCAAGTATGCTTTTTTGTATAGGGTAGACTGACCAGTGAGTGAACAGGCCCCAGTAAATGAACATTTGGCAAATATAATTAAAAAATAAAAATTGAAAATCATTAAACTGGATGGATTGGCTACCCTGGCTTCCTCCTACGTAGTAGGAAGCTATCTGACATATGGCTGGTTGCCCTGGTCATTATATCCTGGTGTTTATTCACTGGCGAATGCAGCACCTTATACGTTCATTCACTGGTTAGTCTACCCTATATATCGTTGTCCCAATGTCCTTGTTTTCTTGTTCAATTTTTCATGAACATTGTACTTATATACATGTTAATTGCATTTGTTCTTTTACAGAAGTGTTAAGAACGTGCTTACGCACAGCGGCGCCCCCTGACCATTTTAGAATTTGACTTAAGTCTGACCTCATTCGGTTTCTTGTCCCCCACCTTTCGGGACATCTTGCCTACTGTAGATGGAGAAGCTTCGAGTCGAGTTCTTCAATTAGACTTCATTTTCCGAATAAAGCGGAAATGCATAAATTAAATATAGAAAGTAGCAGATATGTCCATAGGGGAAAAGGTGAATCCACTTTTGAACCAGTATCTCATACGGCAGTTCGCAAGCTCAGCCCATGGCATGCTTATAAGCCACCAAATGGCACCATGATTAAATTCGACTTATAAAAAATATATATTTAATACATATTAACTGTTAAAACTTTTTACCAGTTTTGCTAGCATAAGTTTATAACTGGATATAAATTGATAATTTCTGGCAGATATGAGGTTTATATTTATAAAAGAAGCATATTAAAAAATTTTGAATATTCAATTTTTATTGCATGTAACTCTTCGGCAAAAGCTATTTGTTGGAACCAGTATCCAGTGATGCATTTCGAAAACGGCGAAAAGAGAGTGGCTTCATCACACAATCCGGGGTTTGCATTGCGTTGTATGGGATTGAGTAATCGCTGGGCATATCTGCTACTTTCTATAATCTATGCGGAAAAGTATAACCAAGATTATGGTTGCAGGAAACTGGATTTAAATAGTTTCACTTTTATTAAAACGAACCCGACATTGAACACATTTCTTCTCTCGAAAGATATAAAAAAAATTAATGTTTGTGTCTTACCGGCGGACATGTGTCGAGACAGTAGGAGACTGTCATCTGGAATTGAACTGCCGAATCCGCGGCAAACTTGAAGGCCTGGAAAGGGGCCACCAGGGACTTGGATCCTGGTAACTTATCCAGGGCTTGGAATACGCTGGGTTCCACGGGACAACTGAAAAATAAGAAGAATCATTAGAAACTAGGCACACACTTAGTACTGAATCAGCGTAGGCACACTCTTAAAACGAACGAGCGATTTTAACTCAGTCTGAGTTAATTTCACTCCTCCAGTCATAAAATGCACTTCCCCGGAAGGAGTGGATTCTTTATGTGTTAAACCTCCGACAGGATCTCTCCAAACGAGTGGTTTTAACTCAGTCTTAGTTAATATTCACTCCTTTCCAGTGTCGAAAATGCACTTCTCCTACTGGAGTGGATTTCACTCTTTTGTTTTAAGAGTGCAGACTCAATTTTGGTCCACAGACAGCCTGTTTGCAACAAACTCTTATGATCCGTCTATGATCCCACTGTTCCTTTTTATATAGCATACAATGACACCCTATCTACATACAAATCGATCATTCTACCCACATTCAACTCTGTAAATCCTACACACTTAAAACAAAAGAGTGAATTCCACTCCAGTAGGAGAAGTGCATTTTCGACACTGGAAAGGAGTGAATATTAACTCAGACTGAGTTAAAATCACTCGTTTGGAGTGATCCTGTCGGAGATTTAACCCACAAAGGATCCACTCCAAAACGGGAAGTGCATTTTCCAGACTGGAGGAGTGAAAATTAATCGGACTGAGTTAAAATCGCTCGTTCGTTTTAAGAGTGTACTTTTTTAAAAATTAAAACTTTTCTAACTGTATAAATTACAGAATAACACTCTATAAACATAGTCACTTGCTTTATTTAAAGTTTTGTTCAATATGTGAATTACCCTTTCGATTACGTATTTCTGTTTTAATTTTTAAAAAATAATTAAAAAAAATATTCGAACGAATTTCAAACAGTCGGGAAATAAAGACCTGTAAGTCATATAATTATCGTTTAAAAAGAATCGCTTGAAAATCTTCAACAAAATCATTTTTTCAATTGGATTAACACAGAAGCACTTTATGGTTTGGGGACCTGCTGTTACCTCATCTTTTAGTAGCATACGAATGCCATTCAGGGTCTCATAAACCTTGGTTTGAATTTTGAAATGACACAGCCTTACCTTGTGTCTATGCTGGAGAGAGTCATACCCTTCCGATTTATATTAATAACTCTATAATCTCACTTCTCTTGAGAACTTATTGAACTTGGGAGAAAATCGATTTGCCAAGGCCGAGCTACGGGACGTCGCAAATACTGCAAACCACGCAACCGTAACACATTACCAAGCGTCAGAGACAAAACGGTCCAAGTCCCAACATTTTAAAACGAAATTCTTTTTTATTTAGGTCCTTCTCAGTTTGTAGGTTGTTGAGTTAAAATTCAAATTCTAGTTTTTAAAAAAAATTAAACTTTGGACTTTGGTAAAATTAGAGTTTAACTACACTCTCAGAAATAACACTTTCATTTTTGACGATTCATGAATCCTCAAGCCTCATTTCGGTAATTTTGAGGATTGTTTTGTTAAACTATCACGTGACTTTTGAGTAAACGCGAATCCTCACTTTTACGATCGCGATTTGACGATTATGTATCTTGATTTTGAGGAAACTGAATCTCATTGTTGTACTCACATGCTCAAAAATGACGAAATATTTCTTTAGATTAGACGACATTCAAATCCTCATAAAAATGACGATTCAAATGTCCTCACTTTGAGGAAATGAAAACTAGGAGCATTTGCCAGTAACGGAATCGTCAAAATTAAGGAAAATTTCGTCGTTTTTGAGCATTCATTTTTTAGAGTTTACTTTCCATTAAATTAAAATATTGGGATGGGCATGTTTCAGGCCTTGAGTGGCAACAGAAAAGCTGAATCAAAATAGCTTTTTATTAAGCCTTGATTGTTAATGAATGCCGCGTGGGAACATAGCACCAATTGGAGAACCGATCGAAAGAAATGCACAAATGAGAGCTGTAAGGAAATACGTCACTTGAAACCAGCCAATTGTATATACAAGGCATTAGGATCGTCAAGTTAGTTATCAAGAAAATCATGTGGGGTGGAGTAACCAGTGAATGAACGCTTAAGCACAATATGTTTTAAGAAAATTCATACATTTTAAGAAAATATAGCTTATGGGTTTATGACAATGTGAACACATCTGTCATTATATGTAAATTCTACAAAAAAGGAGATAACTTTATATTGCATTTCTTTGGGTCTTTTGGGGGTTCAAATAAAAAGATAAAAAGTGGTACAAAAGCTAAGGCAATGAACAGTACTTTAACCAGTGAATGAACACAAAAATGTCCAGTCAATAAACATGTTGGAATTTAACTAATGACCAATTACAACCAGATGTCAGATAGCTTCCTACTAGATGAGAGGAAATCAGTGTTGCCAATCCATCCAGTGGAATGATTTTTAATCCTTACTTTTTAAATGTACCATTTAGAAACTGTTCATTCACTGGAGCCTGTTCATTCACTGGTCAGTCTACCCTAAAGTAGGAAAAAGTGAAGATGTACCCTTCTCACTCTAAGGTATGGAATCGGAGGGTGGTATACTTAATTGGAAGAGAAACTCGAAAGAAGCTCTCCGATTGCGGGAGGTAAGGAACAAGTAATAGAAGACTAATCCTCTCCCATTAAATAAACTAAAGACGAATAATAATTTTCACGATTTTTTAGGGGAATATGCAGGTAGCAGCTCCAAGTTTTGGCGATTTATGGACGATTTGGTGGTTGTGTTGTAATAGTATAGTTTTTATTAGGAAGGCTTTTGATGGATTAGATGTTGCAGACTTAGTAGACAAACAGAGTTTACTTTGAATTATCGTGGAACTAGAGCTAACACGAGGGCTATTGGTAGACAAACAATTTTTCATTTCAACCATTCAGCCATTTTTGTGACACCTATTAGGCTGTTCACCATTAAATTTGACAATCAAATTAAAAATGAATCCGAGATCTGCAGATGTTAAAGAACATGCTATTGTCAGATAATAAAGCTTGAGGTTACCATTGTATACTCTTAAAACAAAAGAGTGAAATCCACTCCAGTAGGAGAAGTGTATTTTCGACACTGGAAAGGAGTGAATATTAACTCAGACTGAGTTAAAATCACTCGTTTGGAGTGATCCTGTCTGAGGTTTAACACACAAAGGATCCACTCCTACAGGAGAAGTGCATTTTCTAGATAAGAGGGGTGAAAATTAACTCAGACTGAGTTATAATCGCTCGTTTGTTTTAAGAGTGTACTAGTCTTAAAATACCATAAACACAGTTCCCTTAATGCAAAACAGGTAATATAATTGGAGTAAAAGTTGAATCTAGCGTTTTAGTAATTACTCTATACAGTGGTTGTTGGAGAAAATTAAGTGGAATTTTTTTTTATAATCTTTGATTTCATATATTATATATTATCTTTGATTCTTTTAATTTCTTTTTTTATCTTCCTTACTTGATTAAATTTTGTGAAAATCAACTGTATTTCTTAAACATTAACTAACGTGGGGGAAAAAACAGATAATTATTTATATTCTATGGAATTAACTGAAGCGAAAAAGTTCCCTTCGGTAGCTCAAAAGAAACTGCTACTAAGATGACACGGTATTTGATCATTAAGACCGCCTGTACATATTTAACATGGGAGACCGGGCACTGCGTTCTTAATAGAATATTACTACGCAAAATATTAATATAAAAATAATAAGCGTAAAAATCAATTTTTTTTGCATTTGGTTAGTTTTTCCAACTCTTTAAAATTTTTGTCGATGCTTATAATTTCTTGTGTATTTTCTTTTCGTTAGGATGTTTAAACAGAACGCTAAAAATTTATTGAGAGCTTATATTGTAGCTATTCTAAAGTATGCATTTTGTGTTGTAAAATGCCCACGGGCGAGGAAAGTTGCACGTCGCTACTATGAGGAAGTTGCAGGGTTGTGTCCATGATTACGCGAAATTCCCAGATATTTCTCACAGAGAGGGCTGTGCAACTATCTCGCAACGATAATCTAGCATGCGTGTGTCCACAAAACCTTAAAGACAACAGGGCGATATTAGGGTTAGTTTGATGTATTGTCCCCATAGAGCTACATGGCGTATGGCGAGGGCTGGCGTTATAATTTCCGGTGCACGATCAGAAAATGTCAACAATGATAATGATGATGACGCGAAGTTGCAAAATAATGTTTGAATAATTAAAAATATATAAAATATAAATTTAATAATAAAAATAATTATAAAATAATGATCCTCGTGCTACAATTACAAATGGACGATTCGTACTAGCAATGAAAGACTGAAAGAGAATTTAAGACTTGTTCTACACTCTTAAGGAATCATAGGAGTCTTAAAAATGTGCAAAGAAGGTACTACAAAGCATAGTTTGATCTTTCATGTCATTTTTTAACTACTCAATATACAAGTCTAATTTTTTAATATGTAATTCTACAAGATTTATTTAATATAAAACAAATTTTAAAACTTATGAAACTTTAGCCAAAACTAAAATAAATGATATTAAACATAAAGCTATTTGAACACATTGGGATTAGGCTTGCGCGGCAAATTTTGAGGTCAAAAATGACCAAGAAAATGATTTTGTATTGTACAAATATGTACAAACAAAGACTTATACCTAAATTCTCAGCTCAATTTGAATTAGAAATTATTTAAAAAAAAATTTTAATCAAAATTTAAAATTTTTTATTAATTTTTTTTAGAAAAAGTTCTTAAAATAATTTCTAATTAAAATTGACTGAGAATTTAGGTATAAGCCTTGGTTTGTACATATTTGTACAATATAAAGTCATTTTCTTGGTCATTTTTTCAATTTTGACCTCAAAATTTGCCGTGCAAGCCTAATCCCAATGTGTTCAAATCGCTTTTTGTTTAATATCATTTATTTAAGTTTTGGCCAATGTTTCATAAATTTTAAAATTTGTTTTATATTAAATAAATCTTGTAGAATTACATATAAAAAAATTATACTTATTTATTGAGTAGTTAAAAATTACATGAAAGATCAAACTATGCTTTATAGTACCTTCTTTGCACATTTTAAAGACTCCTATGACCCCTTAAAACAAAAGTGTGAAATCCACTCCTATAGGAGAAGTGCATTTTCGACACTGGAATGAGTGAAAAATAACTCAGACTGAGTTAAAATCGCGCTCGTTTGTTTTAAGAATGTACTGAGCTTTCTCCAATTTGGCATGGACTTTCTCCAATTCGGTATTTACTTTCTCCAATTTGGCGATATTTTTCTCAGACCTCCAATCCTCAGCAACCCTCCTTTCATGAATGGTTGATTTCCGACTGCGTGAGTAATCGGAGATGACTGCAGGTGCTTCAAGTGAGAGAATCCTTACCTTGTGCCCAGTGACAGGTGTCATTCCTTGAATTACGACTTGATATGCGCCGAGCTTAAGCCGCTTATAAAACTTTCTCGGGTTTCTACCCTGAAGATAATATGGAGTAAACCCGCGAACCAGGATCCGAGGAATATGTTGGGAAAATTGATACCAATTGGAGCAGGCATTGGGGAAAATGAAAGGGATTATTTCTTGAATAAAATCAATTTCGCTTTTTTCCCCTTCTCTGTTTATGGGTTTTGGATAGAGTTGGTGGAATGAAAAATTTTGGGATTTATCTTTTTTTTTAACCCTTTCAGTCTCAAAAATTTACTACACTACAGAAACATCTGATATTCACAAAATAAGCTTATTTTGGGACAAAGATAAGAGTTCCATAAGAAAAAAAATTCATTTGAATTTTTTTATATGGTTTTTAAAATAATGCCAAAATTTTTTAACAGTGGAAAACAACAAAATAAAAATATATATATTACCTAAAAAAACTTCGAGTTATATATTTTAAGGCATCTGACCATATTATTAAAAAAAATTAGAAATTACTTTACCCGAAATAGTTTAAATTGTGTTTTAAATATGTGGAACTAAAGTGAACTTATCAAAAATCAGGTGAAACGCTTGTTAGCTATTTTCAAAATAATAAAAATAGTAGTTCTGACTTCTATTGAGATTAATAAAAATATTGTCGAATAGAACAAAGTGTGAAGAATCGAATGATGTGTGTTTGGATGTCGTACCGGGACATAAAAATTTGGAAAAAAAAAACATTGAAAGTGATGATGCCAAATGGCATCACTGGGACTGAAAGGGTTACTTTCTGAAAGTTCGAATCATGAAGATATTATTGAAACTAACGAGTTTTATAGTAGGGTAGAGACTGAACCTACCAACCGCCCCATGGACCAACACGGTGACAATATAGGGTGGCATCCCTATTGGAAAAAATTCCTAATCCCAGTATCAAAATCATACCAGAACCAGTATAAATCATACCAGAACCAGTATAAACATACCAGAACCAGTATTAATCATACTGGGAATTTTTAAAACCAGTATAACACGATACTGGGAATTTTTAAAACCAGTATAACACGATACTGTGAGTTTTTGAAACCAGTTATAACACGATACTGGGAATTTTTAAAACCAGTATAACACGATACTGGGAATTTCGATACTGGTATTAGATCATACTGGGAATTTCAATACTGGTATTAGATCATACTGGGAATTTTGATACTGGTATTAGATCATACTAGAAATTTTAAAACCACTATAAAATCATACTGGAATTTTTTAGGCTGGTATAAAGCCATATTGAAAAAGTGACTCGATACTGGAAAATTATGAAACTTGCGTGTGGCCACATATGAAAATTTTCTTTATACTGGAAAAATGTTGAAACTTTTTATTAGCATATTATGTATATTCGAAGAGAGCATATAGGAGACAAAATTATAAATATTATAGTGTCATGAAGTAAATTATATCTGAATAGAATATTTTAAAAAAATATTTAGGGAATAGAATAACAAAACACATAAATTGAAAAGTCTAGTGTGGGATAAAAGACTGAAAATATTTTTATCTAATGCAAGCTTGTTTAAAATTTTTAACTTATAGAGTAAAGTGGGGAAGGAGCAATCTCCCCCACCAAAATGGATCGCCTTTATTCCTCAGTTTTCAGTGTAAAAATATAAAAAAACAATGATAATACAACTATATCACTAAATTACTTATTAATTAGTTTAATCACATTACAATAAAAAAAGTTTACATTAAAATATCTTGGTCAAATCATTTAACTTCTATAACTAGTTTATGGGCATGTTTCATATGTTGAGAAAAAGAACAAATTGAAAAAAAATTATCAAATTCTAATAATTACTATTCTATAATTATAATAATTCTTGATTCTTGCTTTCGATAAAGTAAAAATAATTAGAAAGAAAATTTATCAAGTGGGTTTATATCGTTCATAAGCCTTCCGATGAATATATTAAAAATTAATTTCTGAATTAGGCATAAGTTAAAAATAACTTAGCCTACTATAATTTTAAAAATCATGCGATGACAAAAGAATTATCAAATTTTGAATGAAATCGTCACGTGGTGATCGCATCGTTCTTAAGCCTACTTATGAAAATTTACAAATTTTAAGTCAATCCATTCATTTGCTAGAACCTATTAAATTATTTTATAAATCTTTTATTCTTATTTATATTTTCATAACAATTTCTAGCAATTTTTAGCTGTTATATATTTTATAGCATTTGCAGCTGTCATGGCGGTGAGTTCATTTATTTGTCACGTGCAATATATACGTTAGACAGAGAATTAAAAGAGTGAATACCTGTCATAATTTAAATATTGGTTTCCAAAACAATATTTAAAAATTTTCCCACGGAAAAATATGCTAAATATTTTTTCATGAAATTTTGACGTACAGCTTCAAGTTTATTTTCGTGTGCTTAAGTTTTATGCTATTTTCTTCTGTATAATTATGACACTTGATTGATGATTTCTAAATGACATAAAAAAAACCAACTAAGAGAATTAAACTAGCATCCGTCATTTTATTTGTCACTAATGCAATATTTTTGTACTTCGACACTAAATTATAGGCATCGAAATGCATCTTAATTTTAACTTGACGTGTTGTTTTTATCTTCAAAAGAACCAGATGCTTAAAGACTGTCACGCCAAAACGAAATCACTCAGAAATGTCAAAAATCCATCGCAGTTCACAAAAGAAAAACAACTAACCTCTTCACCGATTTCATCACCATTTTCAAAACCAATTTCACGAAGTTCTTTTTTATAATTGTGTGAAAAAAACTGACTTTTACATTACGATTTCAATATCACACGCGTGCAAAAAGTTAGACTTTTTGAAACAGTGAAAAAAAAATACTTTTTAACCCCAAAACAAAGAAAAAAAGTACTTTTTTTTTCACTTTTTTCATAAGATGCTAACATTTCAAGTAAAATTTCGATTTGATAATACTCAGAAAGTCCAAAGATTTTTATCCATCTGCTTCATTTAAAAATATTATGAACGTGAATAATTTTTGAATAAATAAAATGTTTTTTCATGCAATGGGAATATTTCTTATGATGTCACGGTCTCCGAACTAGGAGTTCATTGGTTGTTTTGTTTTCTTTGTCATCTTTTCCGGAAGCTCAAAATTCGTATAAGTATCTAATGTTCAAATGTTTGACTTTAAACTAAAAAATAAGTTTGTCTTTTGTAGTTCTAGTCGAGATTAATCGATGGCCCATTTCATAGTGACGTGTGAGACATTTGGAGTCACTTTACAATGGTTTGCTATAAAAATACACTTTCCTAAAAATGATGGGAAAAGCTTGTTAGTATGGTTTTGCCATGCATGAGTGACAGAACATTTTTTAGTGTAAAAAGCATTCAGTTTTAGTTTTTGCTTTAAACACAAAACGACTTTAAAGTCATGTGACGTGTGTGACAATTTTGTAAGGAAAATTTTCAAGTTGACCTGCTAATTAAATTTTTTTAAGTGATTTATATTGATATATAATATTTATTTTATTTAAATAGGTAATAGATACTTCAAATAATTTCTATCAATCAATGTTTTATTATTTCAAGTCATGCAAATTTAATTAAAAATTAAAAGGGCTTGAGATGTGTGCGACTTCAAATTGTGACGTGTGTAACTCGTGCAAATTAATATAGTTTATTATTATGAAATTTGGGCAATAGGAAAAACTTGTAAATAAATAGGTAAAATAAGGTTTAACAGCATATTTTTAAATAACAATATTTTAATTTATAGTTCCTCAAAGTAAAAAGGTCCACGTGAAGTAGCTAGAAATGTAGGATCAAGTTTTCCAGGCCAAACTTTAGTGGCGATGCGCGCAACTTCATGTAGAAGAACATGATTGGTTGGAAAAAAATTGCAAATACTAGAATTTTTTTGCAACTTCAGAAATGAAGATTTCTGTTCAGAATTACAAAAACTTTTTTCGTAAAATTGGTCATTTCTGTAACATTACTAAAAAAATTTCTGTATGTTTACAGAATTTTTTTTCTCAGTGTGCGATACTTGAAAAGATGAAGATAAAACCCGTGAGAACTTTCCACGACAGTTCGTTTATCCGTCCAAAACTGGGATTACTTTGATACGGAAAGACGGAGGCGCTCATCGATCATATCCTGACAGAGTTCGAAATTTCTGCCAAAGCTAAGCTTGTAAGAAGATGTAATTCTTTTTAGTTTGACATTTTAGATTATCGTGACCATATTCAACAATGCGAATAGTTTACGCGGGCTTTTGTATTGGTATCTTGCGGTTGTAGTTCTGTATGTAGGAAATGGAAGAAATCTACACTCTTAAAACAAACGAGCAATTTTAACTCAGTCTGAGTTAATTTTCACACCTCCAGTCTTGAAAATGCACTTCCCCGAAAGGAGTGGATCCTTTGTGTGTTAAACCTTCGACAAGATCACTCCAAACTAGTGATTTTAACTTAGTCAGATTTAATATTCACTCCTTTCCAGTGCCGAAAATGCACTTCTCCTACTGGAGTAGATTTCACTCTTTGTTTTAAGAGTGTCTTTGTTTAGAGAGTGTAACCTAAATTCTCACCTCAATTTTAATTAGAATTTTTTTTTAATTTCCAATAAAAATGCTAAAATTTTATTAATTTTTTTAGAAAAATGTTCTTAAAATAATTTCTAATTAAAATTGAGCTAAGAATTTAGGTATAAGTCTTTGTTTGTACATATTTGTACAATATAAAGTCCTTTTCTTGGTCATTTCTTCAATTTTGTCCTCAAAATTTGGCGCGCAAGCCTAATCCCAATGTGTTCAAATAGTTTTATGTTTGTTATCATTTATTTTAGTTTTGGCTAAAGTTTTACAAATTTTAAAGTTTGTTTTATAATAAATAAATCTTATAGTATTACACATAAAAAATATACTTATATATTGAGTAGTTAAAAAAACTACATGAAAGATCAAACTATGCTTTGTAGTACTTGCTTTGCATATTTTTAAGACTCCTATGACCCCTTAAGAAGTTGTTTATTATCGTTTGACACATTTCGATCACATCTATAGGTACGATTACAAACGCACCTCTTACCTTGTTTCCTTTTTTCTTTTTTTTTTAAATGTCGAAGTAAAGTAATAGGCGATTATGTTGGAACTTCTGAGAGACTTAAAAAAAAAATTGTGACAGAGGTTAAAAAAAAAACTTTCCCTGCTGTTTAGAATGTCAGTCGAGACGGTAGTCTCAGTCAATTATAAATGATTGACTATGGACAGGATGCGTTCACTAAATACGGATTATAGTTTTTATAAGGAACTCTTTTTAAAACAGCGCGGCAAAACAGGGTTTTAAAAACCTCTACTGTCCATTAGCTATGATATACTGGTTTATATGTTTTCTCTATACATCAACTTTAAAAAGTATCCACTTTCTAAACTACAGGTGTGTTAGAATTTTTTTTTAGACTCGGTCAATTGGTATAGCTTTTTATGTTGAATCTACTTAATTTCAGGTTCAGTTTGAATTATCGTCGCACTAGAGCTACACGAGGGTTATTGACGACGGGCGTCGTATTTTAGAACCACAGTCAAGGGACGAACCGACACCTGAATAGGCATTCAACGCAACCGTTAAGGGCGACATCGTACCCAGCGTTAGGACTTTGAAGGATATTTAACGTGCACTCCCTTACACGGGGTATTATTCGTCGGACATTTTTGGCTGCACGGGCCGTTCTTGAGGTCGGCAGTTATTTTGGCAATGCCCGGACCCAAACCTGGGACCTTTCGCATGCTAGGCGAGTGCCTAACCGACTGGGCTCCCCAGTCCCTTGAATCAACTTAAGTTCCCTATTTTGTTTAAAAACCTTATTTTGTTTAAGAAACTGTGATTAAAACATTTTAAATTAACCTCTTTTGGGTTGGTTTTGGAACAATAAACTTTCTCCCAATCAAATACAACTTTTCCGTGTTTAGTAGCATTTAATTAAACAGCATTTTTTGCTCGAAATGATGATGTGAAACATCAAATTTGGAGCAAGATATTGACTTATGACGAGAAATATATATGTATATACTAGCAGTATGGGGTCCCGCCTTACTGGGAACCCGTTAACTTCGCATTGCTTCCTTTTAGAGGCATGCGTACTTGTGAAAATACACTCAAAATAAAAAATAAAAAATTCGTGTTGGTGCATGCGCACTCAAAAAAGCAAACACTAAAAGAGGATGAAGCAGCCTTAGGGCCAGCGCATATCTCAACCAAACTCAATCAATCAAACTAATAGAGGATGGCGTCAAGCCCCCGTTTTGGCCCGGTCCATGTATTTTCAAGCCCTGCTATGGTCCCGCAATCCCACGTGGATGACGTTTTTTTAAAACTAATTATATTAATTAAAAATCACAATCAAATATGAAAAAACTAAGCCTCAAGTGCACACGTAAGTGTTAAAAGGACTCTATATTAAAAATTTCGAATTTTTTTAGAGAAGTCTAAGTAGGTCTTTTGCGATCCACAGACATACAGACTCTTTCTTTTATTATTATAGATTTTATCAACATTAAATTTAATTCTTTGGTTTTCATGGAATCCAAAACATGATTCTAATGACGAGAGATGTCAACAGACATGTCAATGAGAGACATGTCAGCATGAGGCATGTCAACGAGAACGACTAAAAAACAGAACATTCGAATAAAATAAAGCACAGAAATTTATAAGTAGCCGAATAACTTCTTCGTTTCATTATACACCCCTTGCCAACCTAACTTGGGCAAAAACAAAGGATGAAAAGGCAGAGGGAAAAGTGCGATTGGTCCCTTAGTTGTAAACTCTTGTAAGAAAATATTTACATACAAAATAATCACAATACAATTTAACCAAAATACACTTTTAATTCTGATAAAATTGCCAAATTTTCTCATGTAATATTCAAATCTGTTAGATCTTAAACGAAATTAATGTTTTAAACATGTTTCCTGGATGGATTCACAAATAATTTATGGAACTCTTTACATGCGCGGAAGGATCTTCTCCATAGAATATTTCTATCTACAAAACCTAGTACTTATTTTGACACCTTTCCTTAATCTCAGTTTTTTGTGGTTGAGGTGGAAATAGATTTCAGACAGGCAGTGAAGCCCCATGCAGGCATTTGCGCAGAAGATTTCAGTTTAATTCTTCAATCCATACCATAACAATGACAAACGAAAAGTTGTGCATGCGTAGTTATAAAATTCTTTGCCTACGTACCCAAGTACAGGGTGGTTATAAAATAACGCTGGCTATTCGGAGTTGTCTGTAGCTTTAATGAATAATCCAAATGCAAAAAACTTTGAGACACTTACTAATCAAGAAGGGGGAGGGGAAAGAATGAAATCATAAAAAACAAACTAGTCTCTTGACCAGGGTTCTAAATTACGAGGCGTAATTAGCTGTGTTAGCCGTTATTGGCCATAATTGATGACGCCTCGTATTTTAAAATCTGGTCAAGGGACGAGTTTGTTTTTTTATGATTATTGTTTTTTATGATTCTTTTTTCGGATTCTGTCTTTTTTATGATTCCATTCCCCCCCCCCCCCTCCTTGATTAAAAAGTCTCGATTTTTGACGCATTTGGATTATTCATTCAAGCTACAGTCCACTCCGAATAGCGAGCGTTATTTTATAACCACCCTGTATACTGCTTTTACCAACGTATAATACAAAATTTTAAAAATATCCCACTGGCTATTCTCATGTTTACGCTTTCAAACAATTTTACCGACCATACTGAGAAACTTCTAAAAGAGCTGTCTAAACTTTCCCAAACGAATAACTAACTGATGAAGTATTTTCAGAGACTATTGTCTCTTCTTTGTCCGGGAGTTAATCTCTTCGTTGAAGAATTATCCGCCATGACAAGCCGCAATTGAATTCAGCGATAAGTCGATGACACTTCTCGCAATTAATTAATTACAACGTCAAGCCAATTTATCATTGATGATAACTCAGGATCCATCAGTGACAAAACAAGCTATTGATGCTAGACTCGCCGCCAACCAAAAAAGAAACGGTAGGGATGGCGGTTTTTCAGAAAAAAAACGGTGTTTCAAAAACCGGTTTTTCGGTTTTACTGAACCTTAAAGAAAACAGGAGTCTTAAAAATGTGCAAAGAAGGTACTACAAAGCATAGTTTGATCTTTCATGTCATTTTTGAACTACTCAATGTATAAGTATAATTTTTTCATATGTAATTCTACAAATTTATTTATTACAAAACAAGTTTTAAAATTTATGAAAGTTTAGCCAAAACTAAAATAATTGATATTAAACATGAAGCTATTTGAACACATTGCGATTAGGCTTGCGCGGCAAATTGTGAGGTCAAAATTGAAAAAATGACCAAGAAAATGTACAAAGACTTATACCTAAATTCTCAGCTCAATTTTAATTAGAAATTATTTTAAGAACTTTTTTCTAAAAAAATTAATAAAAATTTAAAAATTTTGATTTTAAAGTTTTTAAAAAATAATTTCTAATTAAAATTGAGCTGAGAATTTAGGTATAAGTCTTTGTTTGTACATATTTGTACAATCTAAAGTCATTTTCTTGGTCATTTTTTCAATTTTGACCTCACAATTTGCCGCGCAAGACTAATCATAATGTGTTCAAATAGCTTCATGTTTAATATCATTTATTTTAGTTTTGGCTAAAGTTTCATAAATTTTAAAACTTGTTTTATAATAAATAAATCATGTAGAATTACATATGAAAAAATATATACACTTTATACATTGAGTAGTTCAAATGTATAAGTATATATATAAAAATATATATGCTTATACATTGAGTAGTTCAAAAATGGCATGAAAGATCAAACTATGTTTTGTAGTACCTTCTTTGCACATTTTTTAGACTCCCATGATTCCTTAAGACCGGCTTTATGAAAAACCGGTTTTTTGGCCAAAACCGGGGGAAAAAACCGGTTTCGGTTTTCCATCCCTAAAGTGTTTCAAATGCGGGTGACGGGAAGTATACAATAGACACAAGTTGGAAATGTCAGAAGAGGAACATTCCAAGTCCAAATCGAGATATATCATTTTCATTCCGAAACTCTTTTTTTTTTTAAATTGTACTCTCTATTGCGTTCGTTGTGATAGGTATAAATCTGTATTTTCAGTGGAAAGGGCAGATGTCCAATATATTATAAGACATAAGTCTACTTTATACAATAATGTCTAGTGTGAATGTTTCAGAACAAAAATGGAATAAACCTAGTGTGTGTTGTAGCTCTGAAAGACAGTTAATAGTGGAACAAAGGTAGAACCACCACAATTCAAAGTCTTTTGTCGTTCGTAATGCCTTCAGATTTTTCTTTTTTACACTTTATAATTGTTATGAGTTGCATTGATTATTTAATTAGCTCCAATACATCATGTTGAATCACTTCAGAGTTTTGTCATTAAAAACGTTGGATAATCCATTAAAATGAATGGTTGAAGAGTGTTAACCCGGCAGCACTCGCGCTAACTTAGCATGGACTAAGAACCTTCTAGATCGGGAACTCTATCTGATGCCTAGCGCCTCCAAAGTGTCGAACGGAACTAATACACTATTTACGATTGATTTGTGATTGGCATATTAAACTTTCCAATTGCAGCTCTGTTTCTTCGAAATGTACTATAACACGTCAGATATTCATGGATAATTAAAATTTTCGATATTAGCGCTAACGTCGCTAACTAAGCTGTCTACACAACAGCTAGTCATCAAAGTACGAGGAACTTTTACGATCGGATAACTCATCAACTGTCACTCACTAATCATTGAATTGAAAGCCAATAACCAGATTTGTTTCATTGATTAACTTTTCGACTATGAAATCATCATTAAATTTTCATAATTCATTTTTTGGGGGGTTTTTTGGGGGGTTGTTTGGGGGGTGTTTGAAAAAACTACAAAAAAATAAAACATAGATTATTTGAAAATTTTTATAGCTAGATAGTTAACTAACAAACCAACGCAACTGTGCTAAAGCTCCGAAAGAGAAAAGGGAAGCCGCGTAATCCATTACATTAGTACCCTCAGACACAATTGGGGGAGTTAGTGTCTATATCAATTTCAATATAGAAAATCCTTATAATGGCAATCCAATCAGAGTTTCAGATCTTAGAGTGTATTTAATCTATTTGGGGTCCATTAGACCCCAGACGAAAGCTGCCGGGTTAAGTAACTTTCACAGTTGAGCTTAATGAATTTATCTTTCTTAAGTTAGAATGTCACAATCAAGAAGCTTTTGTCTGACTATTACGTTAAACTTGGTGATTTTCTCAGGACCTACTGCAAACGACAGACTACATACTACTGCAGATTACAGGTGTGTTTTTTTTTGTAATATGGCGGCGATTAATCGATAAATAATTATGTATCGCAAATGAGAATTCAGAAGCAATTTCAATTACCAACATGAATCGAGTAATAATTTTTTTCTTTGCTAATTTTGTACATTTTATTTATTATTTTGGGCCAGCGTCCCATCAGAAATAGCAAAAACGAAGGAACAAGGAGTTCTTTGTGTTGCATGAATAATATGTTTTGGCAGCTTTTTTTTTTCAAAATAAAGCTATTTCTTATAGTCTGGCTGCCGCAACTTGACATTCAAAATATTTTGATTGTGGAACAGTCACTTCGAAAAAGGTTAGGAAGGTTTTGATTTTGGCCAAGAGTTACTATGTTCGGCTATTCATTGCTTTTACGGGCACATATTTCTTTAGGGTTTAGAAACAGATCTGCCATGATAAGGTAAACTGCAGTATCTTCCATAGTGACTTGGACCTTCGTTGCAAGCACTCAATTACTTTAACCGGTAAGAAAACATAATGGAACTTTTTTTTATTATTTTAGAGCAAAAATGGCGCAACTCATTGTGGCGATTACTGCAGTTTACCTTATCACGGCAGAGATTATCAATTGAAGGGTAGATCGATAACAACAATCCTCTGTCGCCGATAACTGATGTGTAGTTCTAGTGTGATACATTATTTACAATCGAACTAGACCAACAATCCCCTCTTTTCGAAAAACGCCTTGGGCTGGCAACCCACCCTCCTCCGCCTTAAAACCTTAATTCAAAGTGGAATCTTCCACAATCAAAATATTTGGGATGTCAAGTTGTGGCGGCCAGACTATACATAAATTCCGACAATTTTTGTTATCGTATTAAAAATACCTACGTTAGAAAAAAATATTTTTAGAACAACGTGCAAAAAAAAAAAAATTCACTTTTTAAATATTATATTCATTCATAAATCGTTGCGAAAATGACACTTGGCGTGCTTACGTCACAGACAGTGCCGAAAGTAGCTACTTTCGACACTAGTGCGGTAAAGTAAATCAGTATCTGATTGATTGGTAGAAAAACAAAATGATAAAATCAATATCTCTATGGATTCTAAATAGTCATGAAACTCGCTTATTTCTATTGGTTCATTACTTTTGCATTTTCTAATATCTCCATGGAAACTACAAGTTCTACAAAAATGATTAAAGAAAACTAAATAAGACATTAGTAACAACACAAATTTCACGTCTTTGCACGTTATTATAAAAAATATTGTAAGCAAGCACGTGCCAAATTACACTTTTTTAAGCTCTTGTCATTATTTCGCTCGTCCTACGGTCTCGTGAAATAAAAGCCACTCGCTTAATAAAGTGGGATTTTCGGCCCTAGCTTTAATAATAGCCAATAACTTTTTATACTAGTATACACATCATTTCAATACACAAATAAAATGAAACTCACCCCTTTTCATCTATAAGAAGAACGGTTTCCGAGCCGCTACTTGACTTGGCAACAAGATCGCTCCCGAAAATTCCATAGATACCTAGAAAGGACGAATGTTTGAGTGCAATTAATACGCAAAGAAACCATTTAAAACATATTACACTCCTTGCCAATCTAAGTTGGGTAAATAGAAATATGCTATAGACAAAATCCTGCCGCGGATGTAAAGAGTTCCGTAAATTATTTGTGAATCCATCCAAAAAACATGTTTAAAACATTAATTTCATTTAAGGTCTAACAGATTAATTCAGAAAATTTCGCAATTTTATCAGAATGAAAAGTGTATTTTGGTTAAATTGTATTCAAATCAATTTGTATGTAAATATTACCTTACAAGAGTTTCCAACTAAAGAGCTAATCGCGCTTTCCCCCTACCTTTGTACTATTTGTTTTTGTGTAGTTTAATTTACTGTTTAATAACTTGGAAGAAATGATCACTCGTCGCTATTCCATCTGAAAATCCTTCTATCCGCTGTGTAATGACTTTTTCCTACCCCCCCCCTCCCTTACTAGCACACAATATTAACAACAATTTCGAGCCAAGTTAAATTTTCGTCGCAGCACCGAGACTTCGGAACATATTGAATGGGGTCTTATTCATCGGATCGACCCCGTTTGATCTATACACGCGATATTATTCGTCGGATCAACCCCTTTCGATCTATACACATGAAATTATTTGTCGGATCAACCCCGTTCGATCTATACACGTGATATTATTCGTCGGATCGATCCCCTTCGATCCATATACGTGATATTATTCATCGGATCGATCCCGTTCGATCTATACACGTGATATTATTCGTCGGATCGATCCCGTTCGATCTATACACATGATATTAGTCGTCAGATCGATCCCATTCGATCTATACACGTGATATTATTCGTCGGATTTTTTTTAGTAGCACAGGCCTTTTAGGGATCGTCATTTATTTTGGAAATGCTCAGGACCGAAACCTGAAAACTCCATCATAAACAAAAGTGAATAGTCCGCTGAATTGGGTTGGTCGCATGTCTGTCATTTTCACAGTTTGCTGCCCAATTAACCATCTGTGGACGAGCTGTCATGTAAAACCTCCCACTGGTCCATTCCAAATCCATTGATCCTTAAGCGTGAAAAACAGATAATCAGGGGAGAGATTACATGGGTAAAAATAGAGTTGTGAGCAAGGTGGCATTTAGCGCCTTCACGCTCATTGGAATGCTGAAAAACAATGCTAAGGGCTTAGAGGTCAAATACAGTAAGAGTCCCGCTTATCCGAAAGGTACGGGACCAAAATTGAGCAGCACAAATAAAAAAATACTGCATATTTTGAGAAATAAATCCAACTTTAAAAGTAAGTATTTAATTTTTGTGCATTTAACTATGCGAATACATTTCTTATTTTAACCGAATCGCTCGCGAATTTTTTTTTTCATATACCGATTTTCGGATAATCGGAACTCTATTGTAGATATAGATGCTGTCAGGAGATACTTCTCTACAATAATTTGTTTTAGCATTTTTCTAATAAAGAACCGCTGTTGCTACTGCAGTATCCCATGAAAAACTGTTACACAATAAAAATGTGAAACAAAATTTAGAATGCTTTAAATATCTGCATGCAAATGTGCAAATTTCAACTTTTTGTGGTTGAGGCGGAGATATATTTTAGACAGGCAGTGAACCACAAGCAGAGATGTGCGCCTAAGAGTTGAGTTTAATTCTTCAATCCATACCATGGATACGACAAACGAAAAGTTTAGTGCATGTGTAGCTAGTTTTTTACCAGTGAAAAAACACGAAATTTGAAAAATATCTCACTGGCGATTCTTATTTGTACCATATCCACCCGTTTTTAAACCTCCATAGTTAAAGAGAAGCTTCGACGACAGAAAAGTTATATTCCATCAGAAAAATCGGAAGTTTTCGTAATGACTATTATGACTTAAGCCTCGGTTTCCTCGCAGTCCATCAACAGATTTAAACGGTCGGACAAGTGCGGTGAGTGACGTCATACAAACTACTGACGTTGATTACGCTAGAGTGGTTTCCTCGGCCGGACAACTCAACACGACCGCCAGATTGAGTTGCTGTTAAGTGCGTTGGGGGAATCCTGATGACAACGTTTTTTGCTGTTGTCTGTTGTGTGGTGTGCTTGCCAAAAATTCAAAATTTGAGGAAATGACGGAAGGCGAGAATTGTTTTTCGCTTGCCGAGGAAGAAATATAAATTGATTTTGCGAGAAATCACGAAGAACCTAAATTTTCCATTCTTGATATGCAAAGACGAAAACCAAAACAACATTAGAGTTGAGTTGAGTGAGTTCGCTAGGTTTCTAGTTTCGGGTCAACGTAACGTTTCGACGAAGCGGTGGCCGGTTTACAGTTCGGAGAGTGATGTCGTCCACGTTTAATAGCGATCGCATTTTTCTGGTAACAGACTCCAAGGAAACCAAGGCTTTAAAAGGTAAAATGCGATAGAAGCTTAAACATTAATGTTTGAAGAATGTTTAATGATTGATTTTGGTTTAATAACTGATTTTGATGAATCAGAAATAGAAATGCGGATTTTGATTGGAAAATTTGCAAATATCATATGAAAAAAAGAACGTTCACCTTTATAAGTGCATTTATCTTTCAAACAAATCCTATTATAACACCGACTAATTTAATAAAGTGTACAGAAAAGCCATTGGCTTTCTTCTGGATGAGAGAAACAGTTTTGACAGCACAGTTCGTTTTTAAAATAACTGTTTTGTAGACAACATCTGATCTCAAGTCTCCTGCTATTATTAAGTCCGCATTCCGAGACCCTTTACCAACTACACTCTGTGCAGCCCTAACTTGGTTAAAAACAATGAGTAAAGCGGCAGAGAGAAACGCGCGGTTGGTCCGTTTGTTAGAAACTCTTGTAAGTAATGTTTACATACAAAATGATCTGAATACAATTAAACCAAAATACCCTTTTCATTCTGCTGAAATTGCCAAATTTTCTCAAATGATATTGAAATCTGTTAGACCTTAAACAAAATTAATGTTTTGAACATGTTTTCTGGATGGATTCACAAATAATTTATGAAACTCTTTACATCAGCGGAAGGATCTTCTACATAGCATATTTCTACTTACCAACTTAGGTTCTACTAGGTGCATATTTCTACTTACCAAATTTTCCCAACTTAGGTTTTCAAGGAGTGTAGGGATTTTTTCTGTGATCTAGAAACATTTGAAGAGTACACGGGAAGAACCGATTGATTTATTAGGCGGACGCCCACAGTGTCTTCTTGGCTGACATTGGCGGCAGAAAACCGGTTTCCCTCTTTCTTCTTCGCTTGGTCCAAGCGTCGGGATCGTCAATCGCCTGAATCTTGGTAGCTAGGAACCACAGAGATAGTAGTTAGAGTATTAGAGTGGCAGATCACGTGACCTACAACACTGGCTTCATTGGGGGTCTTGTGGGAGCTCCTTGCGCGTCCCGTCGTTAGCATTGGAGGTCACGTGATCTTCAACTTTTATACTTTAACTTGTGATCTCTGTGGTAGGAACTGGTTTCCTTGCACAAGTTTAGGCGATCACTCGCTATCATCGCCAAAGTGGCCTGCTTAAGGAAACCTCTCTGCAAAATCAATGGGTTTTCCCGTGTACTCTTCAAAGGGCTAGACCCCCTAGGGGCAGATATGCTACTTTCTAAATCTATGAGAAACATTTGAAAACTGTTGCATGCAATACTTACTTTCGTCTTCCAGTTCCACTTTGAGGAAGAGGGGATCTCCGAGTTCCACTCCCTTCACGTCGTGGTCGGTGGCGTTCACGACCCGGAGCCGGAGACCAGGGGTGGGGGCCACTGCGGTCACCGTGTGCGCGAGAGGCTTCATCTCACTGCAAACAAAACAGGACAATTTAGAGGACAATCATTAAAGGGTCATAGGAGTCTTAAAAATGTGCAAAGAGGGTACTACAAAGCATATTTTGATCTTTAATGTATTTTTTTAACTAGTCAATATACAAGTATAATTTTTTATATGTAATTCTATAAGATTTATTTATTATAAAACATTTAAAACTAATGAAACTTTAGCCAAAACTAAAATGAACGATAACAAACAAAACTATTTACAGAATTTGAAAACATTGGGATTAGGCTTGCGCGCTAAATTTTGAGGTTAAAATTGAAGAAATGACCAAGAAAATGACTTTATATTGCACAAACATGAATAAACAAAGACTTATACCTAAATTCTCAGCTCAATTTTAATTAGAAATAATTTTTTTTTTTAATTTTCAAATCAAAATTTTAATTTTTTTTTTTTTTAGAAAAAAGTTCTTAAAATAATTTCTTATAAAAATTGAGCTGAGAATTTAGGTATAAGTCTTTGTTTGTACATATTTGTACAATATAAGGTCATTTTCTTGGTCATTTCTTCAATTTTTTGATAAATGCCGATCCCAATTGGAGTTACATCATCTTTTTCTGGTGCAATTATTGAAGAAGATTTCATTTTGATTCAGAAACGGATGTGTTTGCTACCCGCTTATTGTTAGTTGCTATCTGTCTTTTGTAGCGAACAGTCGCATTCGGAAAGGAAGCCTAACTTCCTATATTCAACTTACCTAAGGAATAAATGTTTATAAATAAATATATCATGTTATTAAATTGATTCTACAGTCCTTTACTCTTAAACAATAAAAATACACCCCTACATCAAACCGCATCCGGAAGTTGACAAAAGTCCGCCAATGAGCCATGAGCATATACACGCGAACGTATCTCATCAAAAAAAGTGAGAGGACTTTGAACCTGCCCAAGCCCAAACGTCCGTCCGTCAGTCCACCACCTTCTTAGCAAACAAAACCTCTTCCAAACACACACATAAAAAAACAAAAACATTCCTCACACTTTGTGTTTTCCCGTATGCTGATGCTCAACTTCCCTCCCCCCCTGTTACATTAACTCAGATGCTTCCAGCGAAAGAGAAAGGAAGCACAGGTGGATTGGTAAGAAAACACCAGAAGAAATGGATCAAGTCACTTAATGACGGCTTCCAGAAGGAAAAACTTTTGAATACTTAAGGTAGGCGAATACGATGCCCAAAATAGCCCCAAATTCTAAAAATTTTACTATTACTTTAATCTTTTTAAAATTTGGTATAGTGATTTCCAATATAATGAACAATGCTATTTAGGCATTTTTTTAAATTTTTTTAATATAATTTATTTATTTTAAACGGTGTTTTTCTACTCAAAAAAGAGGTTTACGCTAACAAGTGTACCGCATTGAATTTTCCTCCTATAAACATTAATTGTGTGTTAATTTCTTCGTTTTGAATTGATGCATGCAATGACTCTCTTCTAGAGTTACATACAAATTCAAGAAGAGAAGTTATTAAGAAAAATGTTATAAATTAACTAAAAAAAAGATTTTTTCTCGATTTACTTACACTTGGGCATTAAAAAAAAACTACTATATTTACACAAGATGTTAGAGGCTTATAGCACAGATATAGTATATTGAAATAGCACCTGTAAAAAGTTTCAGGTAAATGAATGTAAAACTTTTTATACTAGAAGTGTTAGCGTAACCCACTTTTTTTAGTTGAAAAACACTGTTTAAAATAAATCAATTATACTTAAATAAAATAAACTGCCTAAAAGGCATTGTTCATTATATTAGAAATCACATGCCAAATTTGGAAAAGATTAAAGTAATAGTAAAAATTTGAGAATTTTGGGTACTCGCCTACCTTAAAACTTATATTTAACCCTCTAATGCATACTGTTGCCGTTTGGCAACAAGTGGCATAATTTACTTTATTCTATTAAAGTAGAGCTCCCTCTCGACAAATCTGTTTTTTTCATCTATTGCATTCCATTTTGAAGTTTTATTTACTAATAATCCTTATGGATGACAGTAGTAAAAGTGTATTCAAAATGAAAGAAATTATTAACTGTTGTGAAATTAATTATCTGTTAATGGATTGGGTTATGAGTATCGTCTCTTACAAGAGAAAACACCAGTATTCAAAGTAAAAAAATATTAGAGTACTAAATACAAATAAATTATTTTGAATAATTGGCAGTATTCAAAGTAAAAAAATAATATTAGAGTACTAAATACAAATAAATTGTTTTGAAAAATTAATTATAGTTAAAAAGGGTTTTTTTTTAAAAAAATATATTTAGTAGTTTTCTAGTCATTATTATCAAAATTAGAATTTTGTAGTTGGTTTTTGTCACATGGAAAAAATAAATAAGTAAAAGTATTCAAATTCTGATGCAGTTAAATTTTTTTCAGTACTTTTCCCCATAATGTATGAGTATTAGAGATACATATATATTTTTGGTTTTTTTCATTAAAATTCATGCATAAGAGGGTTAAATCTCTGCATTTGGAGATAGCTTAGGTGAGTTCTTAAAGTGGAGTCTGTTATGAGGCAAGTGAAGAAAATTTTCACCCAGGACTAAAAATTCTTTATTATACATCAAGTCATAAGACGGTTGAGGTTTGACTTGATTTCCTTTTCCTCTGAACCCCCCACATAAAAAAAACAGGAATCAGTAGCCACAACACTTTTAAAAAGATGTCATTTAACATTCCACACCACGCACTCTCTTCCACTGCTACGCCTATACTTAGCCATCATGGCTGCAGCATGGAGATAGAGTAATTATCTTCACAACAGACCTCCCTAGTTTGTTTTTTATGTTTCCATTATTTCCCCCCCCCCCCTTCTTGATTAGTAAGTGTCTCAAAGTTTTTTGCATTTGGATTATTCATTAAAGCTACAGACCACTCCGAATAGGACTAAAAATTCTTTATTACACATCAAGTCATAAGACGGTTGAAGTTTGACTTGATTTCCTTTTCCTCTGAACCCTCCACATAAAAAAAAAACCGGAATCGGTAGCCACAACACTTTTAAAAAGATGTCATTTAACATTCTGCACCACGCACTCTCTTCCACTGCTACGCCTATACTTAGCCATCATGGCTGCAGCATGGAGATAGAGTAATTATCTTCACAACAGACCTCCCTAGTTTGTTTTTTATGTTTCCATTATTTCCCCCCCCCCTTCTTGATTAGTAAGTGTCTCAAAGTTTTTTGCATTTGGATTATTCATTAAAGCTACAGACCACTCCGAATAGGACTAAAAATTCTTTATTACACATCAAGTCATAAGACGGTTGAAGTTTGACTTGATTTCCTTTTCCTCTGAACCCCCCACATAAAAAAAACCGGAATCGGTAGCCACAACACTTTTAAAAAGATGTCATTTAACATTCCACACCACGCACTCTCTTCCACTGCTACGCCTATACTTAGCCATCATGGCTGCAGCATGGAGATAGAGTAATTATCTTCACAACAGACCTCCCTAGTTTGTTTTTTATGTTTCCATTATTTCCCCCCCCCCCTTCTTGATTAGTAAGTGTCTCAAAGTTTTTTGCATTTGGATTATTCATTAAAGCTACAGACCACTCCGAATAGGACTAAAAATTCTTTATTACACATCAAGTCATAAGACGGTTGAAGTTTGACTTGATTTCCTTTTCCTCTGAACCCTC
Organism: Hylyphantes graminicola; assembly: GCA_023701765.1. NCBI lineage: Eukaryota > Metazoa > Arthropoda > Arachnida > Araneae > Linyphiidae > Hylyphantes > Hylyphantes graminicola. Next base: position 51,389,705 of record CM043115.1, on the reverse strand, counting down.
CACATAAAAAAAAAACCGGAATCGGTAGCCACAACACTTCTAAAAAGATGTCATTTAACATTTCGCACCACGCACTCTCTTATTCCACTGCTACGCCTATACTTAGCCATCAAGGCTTGCAGCATGGAGATAGAGTAATTATCTTCACAACAGACCTCCCTAGTTTGTTTTTTATGTTTCCATTATTCCCCCCCCCCCTCCTTGATTAGTAAGTGTCTCAAAGTTTTTTGCATTTGGATTATTCATTAAAGCTACAGACCACTCAGAATTGGACTAAAAATTCTTTATTACGCATCAAGTCATAAGACGGTTGAAGTTTGACTTGACTTCCTTTTCCTCTGAATCCTCCACATAAAAAAAAACCGGAATCAGTAGCCACAACACTTTTAAAAAGATGTCATTTAACATTCCGCACCACGCACTCTCTTCCACTGCTACGCCTATACTTAGCCATCATGGAGATAGAGTAATTATCTTCACAACAGACCTCCTGTTGGGTTATGAGTATCGTTATCCTTACAAGAGAAAACACCGGCTCGTGGTAACATAAAAACACCGAAAAGGACAATTAGCCGGCAATTCATTACGATTGTCTCATAGGAAAACAATTCAGGAGGGCCGGGTGAAGCAACTTTTTCGGAAGCTGGACGTTGCAAAAGATAGAATTCTTCCAAGTTCAAGAGGAGGAAGATGTGATTAAAAGGCGATTTAACACGCTTGCTCAGTCGCGTAAGTAAAGCGAAATGATACAGTTGGTTGACGATTGGTAAAGGGAATTCGTTGATTGGTTAGGGATATTTTTCCTCGATATATTTTTAATATTGTTGCTGTGATTGGTTTGGTTTGAATTATCGTCGCACTAGAGCTACACGAGGGCTATTGGCGACGGGCGTCGTATTTTAGAACCACAGTCAAGAGGTATTACTCGTCGGACATTTTTGGCTGCACGGGCCGTTTATAGGCCGACAGCTATTTTTGCGATGCCCGGACACGAACCTGGGACCTTTCGCATGCTAGGCGAGTGCCTAACCAACTGGGCTCCCCAGCCCTCGCCGTTGTAGAGGATGAGTTAAAATGATTAGTTTGTTTTGGACAGTAAAAACTTCTACAGACTTGCTAACTTTTCAGAATTTTACCAGGTAATACAGAATTACTACTTTTTAATTTCAATTTAATAAATATCAATTGATGCATTTGGATTATTCATTCAAGCTACATACCACTCCGAATAGCGAGCGTTATATTATAACCACCCTGTATATGAATAGGTGAGTGCAGAAACAACGTCAGTCACAATTTTCAAATTTTTCAGGAGGGAGAAAAAACGTAATAACTCCTCCATTATTTCTGCACGAAACACTCGAAACAAACGTCCTGTATTTGCGGAACTGCTCAACAGACTAACGTAGTTTTTGCACCCAGCATCTTGCCTTTCTACGCTTATTTTCATTGAAAACGAGTTTTCGGATTTTTTTGACTAAAGTGGTTTCTGCACTCACCGATTCATATAGCATTTACTATGTAGCTGCAGGACAAAACTTGATAAACTATGTCCATACTCGTATCTCTTGAAGAGAGTGCTCAAACTATAAAATTATGCAGATATTATCTTGCTATTTTTATAGAGACCATTTCAACCTGTTGTGAAAAGCTTCAGTTTGTTACTCGTGATCTAATATACAGTTTACGATACATGTGTTTTAGAATAAAAGTAACGCAACTCCATTTTTTCTAGCCTTACTGAAGAAAATGAAAACTGCAGATAAACACATTGATTATCGATTCAAAATTTATACTTGAATTCTGATGCCATTATGTAACTGTACCTAGTATACCTTTGGGATACACTCTTAAAACGAACGAGCGATTTTAACTCAGTCTGAGTTAGTTTTCACTCCTCCAGTCTAGAAAATGCACTTCCCCGAAAGGAGTGGATCCTTTGTGTGTTAAACCTCCGACAGGATCACTCCAAACGAGTAATTTTAACTCAGTCTGAGTTAATATTCACTCCTTTCCAATGTCGAAAATGCACTTCTCCAACTGGAGTGGATTTCACTCTTGTTTTAAGAGTGTAGATAGTTTGGTATATTTGCGTGCACTACGATTTTTTTAAAAGCATTAGGGCTAATTACTATCTAGAACCTACTGCTTAAATCGGACTGGGAACGACTACAAAAAGAATATTCATGTCAGAGTGGGTTGAGTTAAGTTGAAGTCGTTGTTGTCGCTTTAGAGCTATACAAGGGCGATAGACGACCCAAGTAGCAATTTTTCATCGACCGATAATCGAATACTCATCGTTTGCCGGTGAGCCGATGAGAATTCGAGCATCGGATTTCCATCGAAAATTGCCCGGTTCCTTGATAACTGCTCGGTTATGTCCGCTCGATAGAGGATCCATCGATGATTTTTTTTCGATGAGATTCCGATCAAATGTCAATAAGAAATCGATAAGAATCCGATGAGCACCAATCGAAATCTCATCGTCCGATGGAATTTCGAACACTTTCCGATAAAATTCCGATCAGTTTACGACATGTTAGTACAAAATTTCTAAACTAGAGGGCGACACTAATTTTCTGTTGGTTTTACTGGGGATTCCGGACTTCAGCTGATTCGAACCGCCGATCTCTTGCCCCGCGTTCTCGTATTGCTTCGGTATTGCCGTGCGCTAACCCACTCAGCCATCGACGCTTGCAGTGGAGTAGCATGTAAATAAAGAGGTGAAAAGGATGTTTGTTAATGAAGTTGTATGTTATTGATTAAGAAATTTTAATTTTGATTTTTCATTTGCAAGTTGCAAATTCCATTTAAATATTACTTTATTTAAACCAACAACACTGATAGAAATAGGTTAAATTAAAAAATAACTCTTGGTAACTTACGTATTTAAGTTTTTTGGTTCATAACATTTATTCAAAAATCTATTTTACTTAAGTTAAGTTAATCGAAAATTAATCATGGCAAAAAAAAAGTTAAAAATTAATTTCGAAGTAAATAAAAGAAATAAGTTATCACACAGTAAAAATATTTATCTATTTGCACGTAATTAAAAATGGTGAGTGAATGAAACGTAAGCGAATGAAAAATAACTATTACCAGTTGGAACATGATATTTTTCGGATATGAAGTTTTCGAAATAATTTAACGCGATTTGTATGTACTTAAATAAAAAAAAAGTCAAATTTTTTGGATTCTTATCGTTGCGATGTCGATTCGAAAGAATTTCCCGATGAAACGTACGTTGATCGAATTTTACTCTTTGACCGATATCGTATCGATGACTATTACCGATAAGATTTCGATCACCGGTTGCCGATCTCGTCTCGAGCACTTTCGGATAACGGATGCGATCACCGGGGAGTTCTCGCTAAACCGATGATCGATCGATGACCGATCGAGCAAATTTCGAGAAGCAATGCTACTAGGGGACGGTTGTCATACTTTAGAACCACAGTTCAGTGGCGAGCCGACACTTGAAAAGCTCAAGACGCAACTTTTAGGAGTGACAATCGTACATATCGTCAGGCCTTTGCAATATGTTTAACGCACACTTCCTCTACACGCTGCATTTATTCTTTGGACTTTTTAGCTGCACAGACCGTTTATAGGTCGGCAGTTATTTCGGCAATGACCGGACCCGAACGTAGTACCTTTCGCATGAAAGGCAAGCGCCTCTGAGACTGGGGTCCAAATGCCAGAGAGGGATATATAAAAGCTTTAACTTGGCACCAAATGCAGAGAAAAGTATTAACTATTTCACCGTTTCGCTTTAAGGGGTCATAGGAGTCTTAAAAGTGTGCAAAGAAGATACTACAAAGCATAGTTTGATCTTTCATGTCATTTTTTAACTACTCAATAAATGAGTATAATTTTTTTGTATGTAATTCTACAGGATTTATTTATTATAAAACAAGTTTTAAAATTTATGAAACTTAAGCCAAAACTAAAATAAATGATATTAAACATGAAGCTATTTGAACACATTGTGATTAGGCTTGCGCGGCACATTGTGAGGTCAAAATTGAAAAAATGACCAAGAAAATGACTTTATATTGTACAAATATGTACAAACAAAGACTTATACCTAAATTCTCAGCTCAATTTTAATTAGAAATTATTTTTAAAAAAAAATTAAAATCAAAATTTTTAAATTTTTATTAATTTTTTTAGAAAAAAGTTCTTAAAATAATTTCTATTTAAAATTGAGCTGAGAATTTAGGTATAAGTCTTTATTTGTACATATTTGCACAATATAAAGTCATTTTCTTGGTCATTTTTTCAATTTTGACCTCACAATTTGCCGCGCAAGCCTAATCACAATGTGTTCAAATAGCTTCATGTTTAATATCATTTATTTTAGTTTTGGTTGAAGTTTCATAAATTTTAAAACTTGTTTTATAATAAATAAGTCTTATAGAATTACATATGAAAAAATTATACTTATACATTGAGTAGTTCAAAAATGACATGAAAGATCAAACTATGCTTTGTAGTACCTTCTTTGCACATTTTTAAGACTCCTATGACCCCTTAAGGGGTCTAAGGAGTCTTAAAAATGTGCAAAGAAGATACTACAAAGCAAAGTTTGATCTTTCCTGTCATTTTTTAACTACTCAATGTATAAGTATAATTTTTTTATAGGTAATTCTACAAGATTTATTTATTATAAAACAAGTTTTAAAATTTATGAAACTTTAGCCAAAACTAAAATAAATGATATTAAACATGAAGCGATTTGAACACATTGTGATTAGGCTTGCGCGGCAAATTGTGAGGTCAAAATTGAAAAAATGACCAAGAAAATGACTTTATAATGTACAAATATGTACAAACAAGGACTTATACCTAAATTCTCAGCTCAATTTTCATTAGAAATTATTTTAAGAACTTTTTTCTAAAAAAATTAATAAAATTTTAAAAATTTTGATTTTAAATTATTTTTAAAATAATTTCTAATTAAATTTGAGCTGAGAATTTAGGTATAAGTCTTTGTTTGTACATATTTGTACAATATAAAATCATTTTCTTGGTCATTTTTTCAATTTTGACCTCACAATTTGCCGCGCAAGACTAATCACACTGTGTTCAAATAGCTTCATGTTTAATATCATTTATTTTAGTTTTGGCTAAAGTTTCATAAATTTTAAAACTTGTTTTATAATAAATAAATCTTGTAGAATTACATATAAAAAAATTATACTTATACATTGAGTAGTTCAAAAATGACAGGAAAGATCAAACTTTGCTTTGTAGTATCTTCTTTGCACATTTTTAAGACTCCTTAGACCCCTTAAGGGGTCACAGGAGTCTTAAAAATGTGCAAAGAAGATACTACAAAGCATAGTTTGATCTTACATGTCATTTTTTATCTACTCAATGAATAAGTATAATTTTTTTATGTAATTCTACAGGATTTATTTATTATAAAACAAGTTTTAAAATTTATGAAACTTTAGCCAAAACTAAAATAAATGAAATTAAACATGCTGTGGAAATAAAAAAGTACCCACTTGAGGTTATTTCATTCGTTAGTCACCCTATAGAATCGGACCTTTTTGACATTGTGAACAATTAACATTCTGAGTTAATTGCATGACACAAAATTTGCATAAGGGGCCATCTTCATATTAAAAATGTCACTAACTTTAAAATTTCCAATAGCAACACCCCTTTTTGAATCCATATTTCAAATGTCTGACCCATGTTAATAAGAAATGCCAAATTTTGTTAGTTTTTAAGCATTATTAGGGGAGTTAGAGACTCGCAAAGTTAAGGTCCCATAATGTTAAATGAGTTGCACATAAAAAACTATCCCAATCTATAAATAATTAAGATAATGAAACGAATTTTTTACAGAAAAGAAATTATAATAACCCAAACAAAATGCATTCAATATTGGGGTATTTAAAACAATTTTTATATTTTTAAATAATTATTATATTGATTTTTAAAAAATATATGAATGGAAACCCCTTAATATTTTTAAAGAAATAAATTCAAGACAAGAAGTTTAAGCGAAATCCCAATTTTTAAAAGTTTTTATTCATAATTTGCTGAGTAAATCACAAAATACTTTATAATTACCCTTTAGGGGACTGTGTATAAGATTACGTGTGTAATTGATAAATAAAGACGGCTTTGCATGCATGCCTGCTTGTCATTTTCGAGATGGTCCCCAAAAGGTCCACAAGTGATTCGATTGAATAACTCGTCAAATATTCATTCAAATGTAACAAAAACTTAGATTTAAGGGTTTTCAAGAGTGCTTAACATTTCTAAGCTATTAAAATTGGGTGTTGCCATTGGAAATTTCAAAGATCGTGATATTTTTAATATGAAGACGGCCCCTTATGCAAATTTTGTATCGTGCAATTTAATCAGAATGCTAATTGTACACAATGTCAAAAAGGTCCGATTCTATATGGTGACTAACGGATGAAATAACCTCAAGTGGGTACTTTTTTATTTCCACAGCTGTACTTGAACACACTGTGATTAGGCTTGCGCGGCAAATTGTGAGGTCAAAATTGAAAAAATGACCAAGAAAATGACTTTATATTGTACAAATATGTACAAACTAGGACTTATACCTAAATTCTCAGCTCAATTTTAATTAGAAAATATTTTAAGAACTTCTTTCTAAAAAAATTAATAAAATTTTTAAAATTTTGATTAAAAATTTTTTTAAAAATAATTTCTAATTAAAATTGAGCTGAGAATTTAGGTATAAGTCCTAGTTTGTACATAATTTGTACAATATAAAGTCATTTTCTTGGTCATTTTTTCAATTTTGACCTCACAATTTGCCGCGCAAGCCTAATCACAATGTATTCTAATAGCTTTACGTTTAATAGGGGAGAGGAGGGAGGATTGGGACGGTGGGAGGGGTGGGACAGCTGAAATTATGTCAAAATAAATGACAATTTTATTTCCAGTCTCAACACCTTATAGCATATGTATAGCTCCTTGTTGTTACCTATTTCTAGTTTATTCCTATTCAACTTTCAGTTTCAATTTGGAAAAAGTTTATTTTCACACCTAGAGAGAAAGTTTTTAATCTATGTTTAGTTTTATTTCTTAACTCATGTATTTTCTAAAACAAACATAATATAGTGGTACAGTACTCTTAAAGATACAATGTATGCTTATCAGCAGTTTAGTTAAGCCAAAAGTCAGCATGGTTTATGTGAGAAGTTATTTTTTAGAAGCATTGCGTAGAGGGAGGAGTGGGACGCACTGAAAGAGGGAGGAATGGGACATGTCCATTCCTCCTACTTCCAGTCCAGTATTCCTTCCTACTGTCCCAACGAGCTTATAATAGGGGTAGAGCGGCTAATGGCAACCATACCGTGGAACCAACATGAAGAGAATTCTTCCTAGGGTCACGTGATTACATCTCCTACTTACGAGCAGGCTGTGTATGTATTTTGCTATGGCAATCGGTATAGGAAAGGTTCGTGATATTCGCAGCAGCTACATTATTGCAAAAATGGTTGTTTCTTGTTGTGCGTTTAACTGCAACGAAGTTCATAAGAAAGGAGGAAGTATTATATATATATAATTTTTCAAAGCTTGATTTGGCTCATTTTTCACAAAATTAGTTGAATGAAGTGAACAGTGTGTTCTTAAGTTTTCTTACACACAACACATTTGTATATATTTTTTACAAATATGCATAAAAATATCCTAGCCGTTAATAAATTAAAGGGAAGTGTTTATCAAATGACCTACATAATCAGTAGGTCTAACGCAACATTAATCCAACCAAAAAAACATTCCAAAACAAACACAATGTTTTGAAATTCCGCGCCATTTTTTCAAAAAGCGCCAAACGGCACGATAACTTGCCAAATATACTTCCCTTTCTCATAGTCACGTGGTAAACCGCGTGACTGTATGAGAAATTATCTAGGTGCCACCGGCTCCGTAGTAGAAACCTTCCCTAGGCCGCTCTACCCCTATTATAAGCTCGTTGTACTGTCCATACGGCCATTTCCTAAAGCGGAACCAAGGAATCCATTGAATAAAAGTAAAGGAAAGAAAAAAGGACGAGCAAGAATATTAACATATACCCCTGAGAAGAAAGAAATTGAAGAAGCAGAAGCTGCCAGACTTGGGAAAAAAAGGTGCCAACTAAAATATGTCTGTGCAAACCTAAAACTTAAAAATTCAAAAGAAAATTGTACCGTTTAAAGGTATGAATCCAGTGATAGCGAAAGGTCATTATTTTCATTACCTGACAGTTCAGATGAAGACATGGAAATAGCACATGGATGAAGGACAAGCCCAACATAGGCAAATATGATTGTGTGCTTGTCAATTCCTCACCAAACGGTCAATTGGGTTTTCTACGTTGCAATTGTGGAGAGTATTGACAATGCTGAAAGTTCAATGCAAAATTTTTGAGAAAGAACACCAACAGAAATTTTAATTTTCCTCAACAGGATATGACTATGGCACGATAGAAAAAAACCCGATATTATCATGAAATTGCTGCCACCGCAATTGATTCGTGGGACCAGTAGAGCGCAGTCTGCTTTTCTTTTCATATTAACCTTTCTCATTATGATATTCGATATTTTTTCTTTAATTTTCAAATGTGTCCCATCCCTCCCATACTCATGTCCCACTCCTCCCACCCAAGAGGGAGGAATGGGACAAAATTCTTGTAATTTGAATTTCTCAACAGTAATAAAATTGTTCAACATTTAAATTGTGTGTATTTTTTAAAAATAATTTAAAACATCTAAGTTTATTATTTAACCATTTGCATCGATAAATAAGCAGTGGATAATGAATAAAAAAATATTTATGTGAAAATGTCCCAATCCTCCCTCCTCTCCCCTATCATTTATTTTAGTTTTGGCTAAAGTTTCATAAATTTTAAAACTTGTTTTCTAATAAATAAATCTTGTAGAATTACATATCAAAAAATTATACTTATACATTGAGTAGTTTAAAAATGACATGAAAGATCAAACTATGTTTTGTAGTACTTTCTTTGCACATTTTTAAGACTCCTGTGACCCCTTAAGGCAGATACAAGATTCTATATCACAACTAAAAAAGAAACTAAAAATTACACTGCTCACAACAATAAGGGGAGCGCATGGTTTAAACTCTTTCAACCCCAATGTTTCCATTTGTAATCATGAGCTTGCGATTTTTTTTTTCTCACTAAGTTGAGCTTGCACTAATTTATCGTTAGATGGAAGAATCATGTATTTTGAGGATGTAAATACACTGAAAAAAAAATTCTAGTCCAACTACCAGAATACGGTATATTTAACCGTATTTTCTGGCTCATATGGAACACCAAAAAATGTGGTTTATCTACCAGTATCTGTTTGGTAATGACTTTATGGTAAAATTACTGGAAAAGTATGGTTTCATTACCATGATGTTTAGTAGCACATTTGGTTTTATTACTTTATATAGTGGTTTTATTACCATATATAGTGGCTTTATTACTGTATATAGTGGTTTCATTACCGCATATAGTGGTTTTATTACTGTATACAACAGTATTATTACCGTGCACAAAGTTAATATTACCAAATAAGCTTATGTAAACCACATTGTTTGGTAGGTAGTTTGGTCCGTACACAAAGGTATCACTACCAAATAAGATTTCAATATTATTTAACAATGTAGTTTTATGAGGTAGTCCCTGAATTAGAGGAAAATAGTCTCCAGGGACCTGTACCAGTGGGAAACTGCGCAATGATGGCCCACAAGACTTTCGGACCCAACAGATTTAACAAGCACGTACTCCGCATATACTTGGTCGGTCTTCAGTGACCAGGACTCGATCGCAAAACCTTCCGATCCGGAGATAGAGACTCTGACCACAGGACTCACGATTGTACTAGTATAATCAGTTTAGTTTGCTTATATGACTTTTTTCGAATTGTCACAAATGACTGCTACACAGCACCGTGTTTGATGAGTGAGATTTACCATACGTATTGTTAGTCAAAATTTCAGCTAATACCGTGGTATTTGGTAGGTATCTTTGCGCTCAACATGGTTCGATCACCAAGCATATGGTAAAAGACCGATGCTTTCTGGAAATTAATTTGGTATTTCAACCATGCTTCTCGTATAAAAACAAAGCGTATGGTAAACTTACTTTTCATACTTGTAATCTTACCAAACGTACGGGTAACAGAGCTATAATTTTAGATACCAGAAATTCTAGTAATGGGTTACCAGAACGAATAGTAAGGTTACTAATTGAATGGTTTAAGTACGTGGTATTCTGGTTTTATTACTAGAAATACCATTACCAAACAATTATGGTTTTTTTGCAAGAATTTTTTTTTCAGTGTAATGTTTATTATAATCAAATGAAAATATGAAAACATAGTAAAATAATAATTCACTCAAAAAAAAAAAATATATGAAATAAATTGACCCTAAATTCTTCACGCTTGCATTCTCAGATGTTTAAAAAATGATTTTAACTTTTTTGCAAATAAAAATTTGAAAAAATTATTGTTATAATTATTCTTAATTTTTTAGTCAAATTTTCCCCCTTAAATTTTAGTTCAAAAAATTAATATTTTCCCGCTGCTTTTTACCATTTCATTCCGGACGCATTGTGAGTCTAATTCCCAAATTTTAGATTTTTAGAACAAAAAATAAAAAGATGTAACCGCAAGGGTTTATAAGAGTACGCAAAGTGCTCCCCTAATTGTTTTGAGCAGTTTATATCACAACTAAAAAAGAAACTAGAAATTCCAATTTTTCAGATTTACGCCTTTATTGCTCTGAAGAGAGATGCCACCAAATATAAAATCCGAGTTTCCAAAAGGGTCCCGGATTCCAGAGGTTCTCACCCTTAGCCGGCAAAACCAAGGCCACACTAAGAAGAAAACCTGAATATAAATCACTGGGACACTAGATTTTGACCTCTGGAGACATTTTTTCTGTTACCTTCATCATATTTGGCTTGATTCCCTTCCATTGTTTGATTGAATATTTTTTTTATTGCTGTTATTGTTATTGTAATTCGGCATCTTTCCGATTCTGGGTATTGCTTTTTTTGTTGAATAAATTGAAACGCACTGACAAACGAAATTACAAGCCGCGCTTGTAACGTGCCCAGTGAACTGTGACCGTCAGGCATGGAAGGTTGCTTCGGGGAGAATTTCATATTGATTTTTTTTCTTCATCTCTTTTATATTCAATTTTTCCATCAATATATTCTTTAGCGAGCTAGCTTTTTCTTGGAATTCAGTTTTTGTCTAGTAACTTCGTGGGAAATTGTGTTAGCCATTTGTATATTCTGCTTCTAAAAAATAAAGTATCTTCTTCTATTTTCTCAATCAAGAAATTGTCGCTTTTGAGCTTTTATATATTTTGGAATAGAAGTGAATTTGTTGAGACTTTGACGCTATTGTAATGAATGTATTACATTGAACACACGCGCACGCGCACACGTATTAGAGCCGACTCCTAAATTAATGCTTTTTGTGTTTTTTACGTCTTAGGATGCGTGCGCTCATTGCTTTGAGTCTTCGGCGACTTTGGGGTTCTATCAGTTCAAATGGTTTGAAGCAGGGCTGTCAGGTATTTCAAGCTACTGCGCATACTGAGGTATCCCAAGATGCATCGCCTCAGCGGATTTTTGAGCTACTGCACATGACAACTGGCACTGAGGTATCCCAAGATGCATCGCTCTAGTCTGCTTCTTTTCTGCGTTACTGCGCACATATAAGGGCCGCACTTTTTTTTTTACGCCAAGCATCCTATCTGTCCTATTTTTTTTAAAAAAGGAGACCAACTTGAATGTCATAACTACAGAGGAATTGCACTCCTCAATATGGCATATAAAATATTCTCCAACATTCTGTTCGAAAGGCTCCAGCCTTTTGCTGATAAAGTGGTCGGAACTACCAATGTGAATTCAGGCCCCATAGACCAAATTCATACTTTAAGACAGATCCTTGAAAAACCAAAGAGTTCATCAGGACTTTTCACCTATTTATAGACTTCAAAGCTGCCTGTGACGGTATAAAAAGAGATAAACTACTTGAAGCGATGAACGAGTTCGGAATTCCTACAAAAATCGTAAGTATCACCCGTGAAGAAGATCTCATGAAGAAGATCCTATCTTATTAAAACACTATAGTGCCTCTAATCCGACCAAGAATCTTTAATTTCATATTGGACGCGTCGGCCCGTGAAGTGACGATACGTCTGCCAAAGGACAACTCACTGTCAAGCTCTTATTGTTTCATGTACCAGCAAGTGACGACATTGAGTGATAACTTTCTTTTCGCGTCTCTCGAAAGGCCAATCTCATTTCCTTTGGGACCAGATGTCCATCCTTGATGTGATGAAAGCAAACGATAACGGAAGATTTTTTTAATATTCTAATTTGGATTTTATTGTTGTGGTGTAAATGAACCAAATAATCAAAGGTTCCGTTTTCTTACGACAATGGATGCTATTTTAGTGTGGGGGACAGTTTCACCGGAAGACCTGTGAACTTGAATAATTTAATTGTCTGGGTTTATTTAAGGTGAAAGTTTCCTCAAAATAATTCTCTGCATATATAATGCAATTTTACATCAATATGAGGAATATTTATAATGGAAACGGCCTCTCAAATTATACTGTGTGTGGGAGGCTAATGCTGCTTAAGTTAAGGACCCTATTGTGATGATCACAACTGCATGAACTTGGTTGACATATTTTATGACATTAAAACAGCTTTTCGCACTTTGATGATAAACTTCTGATTCGTTGTGAAGACAATGGATAAATTTTCCCACCAAGTACTTTCTTTAATTAAGGGGTCACAGGAGTCTTAAAAATGTTCAAAGAAGATACTACAAAGCATAGTTTAATCTTTCATGTCATTTTTTAACTACTCAATAAATGAGTATAATTTTTTATATGTAATTCTACAAGATTTATTTATTATAAAACTAGTTTTAAAATTTATGAAACTTAAGCCAATACTAAAATAAATGATATTAAACATGAAGCTACTTGAACACATTGTTATTAGTCTTGCGCGGCAAATTGTGTGGTCAAAATTGAAAAAATGACTTTATATTGTACAAAAATGTACAAACAAAGACTTATACCTAAATTCTCAGCTCAATTTTAATTAGTTTCATAAATTTTAAAACTTGTTTTATAATAAATAAATCCTGTAGAATTACATATAAAAAATTATACTCATTTATTGAGTAGTTAAAAAATGACATGAAAGATCAAACCATGCTTTGTAGTTCCTTCTTTGCACATTTTTAAGACTCCTATGACCCCTTAAAGCATTCGGTGTTCATTTGAAACTTTCGGTAAACCAGGAAAAGGAAATGCTACACTCTTAAAACAAAAGAGTGAAATCCACTCCAGTTGGAGAAGTGCATTTTCGACACTGGAAATGAATGGATATTAACTCAGACTGAGTTAAAACCACTCGTTTGGAGTGATCCTGTCGGAGGTTTAACACACAAAGGATCCACTTCAAAATCAGAAGTGCATTTTCAAAGCCTGGAGGAGTGAAAATTAATCAGACTGAGTTAAAATCGCTCGTTCGTTTTAATAGTGTAGGTGTAAAGACTGAGGTGAATCTGGATGACAAGACAATTGTGACGAAGTTAAAGAGATGAACAGTTTAAGTATTTGATTTTAAACTTTCAAGTACAAAATAGGAATGTTAAGATTCATGAAAATCAAGATAGTGGAATTTTTGACGAAACAGTGGCGGGAAGGACGATTTAATATGAACGTCATTTCAAAGAAATATAAATGCGTTAATTGGACATGGGAATTAATTTTTTTTAAATACATTAGATTTAAATACGCATGAACTAAGGTTATAAAATTATGTTCACCTAATTTTTAACGATAAGTTAAAAGTATTTTAAGTTCTAAGTATTAAGTTTAAATTTTGGGCATCCTAATAAAATTATTCCAATCTGCGTGCTGCTATTAGGACAAGCAACATTTCCTAATACAAGTGAACGATTTTCTTAGTGGGGGATCATAATCTTTATTATGAATTCCTCCAAAGGCACGAAATACTTCCAATGTCATTGATCGCCAGAGTCAAATTTGAATATTTCCAAGGATTCCAGCCAAATGAGTTCCTTGGCGCAAAAAAAATGAGATTTACAGCACCTTTCCACCCCCATCTGCATAATGGAACTTTTGAGTTACACAGATGTCACTGGTGTCAAGTAACACAACATCGGGACTCTGGCAGCTGCTTCAGCAATGCTTCTATTTTGCATAAGGAAAGGTTGAGAGGTCTCGTCGTTTAAAATTGATGAGGGGAGTTTATTTGAAATGTGGCGCATTTCGGCGACATAAACAACTCGAAAAGTGTTGAAATGATGAAGGGTTTGGAAGGTTAATTGTTGCGTTTTCATTCGCTTTTAAGATAAGCGTAGGTAAGAAATGGCCCACTGTATGATGTTCTTGTTTAGTGGAATTAGTAATCAGTTCTTGTGTGGTCGTTTTTGGTAGTTATTTGACAAATTAACCTTGAGCAACTTGTGAAAACATTGCTATGAATATTCTTTCAGTAATTTTTACCCATTAAGAACGACTTCGTGAATACCATTAGCATCTTCATTTCAGAATAAAATTGCGGACTTTAAATTTTTTAAGGGGTTCCGGAACCCTTCTATGAGGCCCATGTTAAAATGACCTTTTTTATGTATCTTTAAGCCTAATCCCAATGTGTTCAAGTAGTGTTATGTTTGTTATTATTTATTTTAGTTTTGGCTAAAGTTTCATAAATTTTAAAATTGTTTTATAATAAACAAATCTTATAGAATTACATATAAAAAAATTATGCTTGTATATTGAGTAAGTTAAAAAAAATATGAAAGATCAAACTATGCTTTGTAGTACCTTCTTTGCACATTTTTAAGACTCCTATGACCCCTTAAAGCAAGCGATGCAATCTTTTCATCCCATTCCACTTTTCTAGCACAACACCGGAATCGGGCAGACGCATGCGTTTGAAAAAAAAAAAAAAACTACGATTTGGCGAAAAAATCGTTCGCTATTGCCTCGTTTGGCGATTGCTAAGTTTTTGTTGTCGTAGTGAGGACATAGCCAAAGGGCAGGTTTCACGTCGTTAATGGAAACAGTTCCAGCTGTATTGCTTTAATTTTTGCTCCATCTGGAATTATATTTTATTCTTGCACTGAAATTGTATGAGTGCACGCAATTGCGCTGCTAACTCGAAAATGACAAAAAGTGGACTTGGTTCATTCTTATTCTGGACCCTCCATATATCGGACCAATCAATAATAATAACAAAAGGGTTACTTTACGAATAGTCTCCGGCAATTTTACGCCAAATCTGGTAACTCCAAAAATTTGGTATTATGGCAACTTTTGGCGAAATTATACCAAAACCGACCTTAAGTTTGCAGCAGAGAAATGTACTACGCGGAGGAATTTGCGTAAACAACGCGGCTGGCGCCGAAGCTTCGCCTGCTCCGATTGGTTGATAATTTGACCCTGATATTCGTGCGCCCTGTTACGTCAAAATCGAAGGAAAAAATAATTAAAATAACACTAACTGAAGCTAAACTAATAAAAATAATAAATTTATGTCTTGAAATAACAAATAATTTTTTTTATTGAATGTTAAATACATTTTTTTATTCGATTCCCGCACTCAAAAATGAGAACTATTTACCCTCTCTCGCAGAACATTTGTATACTGCAAACTTAAGGTCGGGAGAGGTATAGCAATGGGGTTGTTTCAAGGTGAATCTTACAATAGCTCTGTTTTGTTTTCCTTTCTCTCGAATTACTTTTGTTATTATTGGTTGGTTGGTAGAGATAATCAGGTTAATGTGCTGTCCAAGTGCACTAACCTGAATATAGGTCTACCAATCACTTAATCAAAACAAAAGTCATTCGAGAGTAAGGAAAACAAATCAGAGCGATTGCTAGATTCGCCGTGAAACAATTCTATTGCATTGGCAATTTCGAATAGGGTAATTGACCAATACCACCTATATCAGAAGGCCGGCGAACTAAATGCTTGACGTCATATTAGTGGACCAATTCAGTGGTTTTGACCAATGATCATTCGTGACTAGATCTTGTAATTGAATAAATTTTAAGATATAATGAATCAAGAGCATGAGCAAGAATCAAGAGCATTAGCATGAATCAAGAGAATGGAGCACTTTGCGTACTTTTGTTAACCGTCCAATTACAATGTCTTATTTTAATTATTATAAAAATCTAAAAATTGCGAAATAGATTCATTTTGCATTCAGATTGAAATGGTAAAAAAAGGGAAAAAATCTTACTTTTTTAACTAAAATGTAAGGGGCAAAAAATTGGAATCATAACTTTTGAATAAATTATAACAATATTTTTTTTCGAAATTTTAATTGTAAAAAAAGGCAAAATCAAATTTTGCACACCAAAGAATGCAAGCCTAAAGAATTTCGGGTAAATTTACTTCATTAAATTTTTTGGGAGTGAATTTTATTTTATCATGTTTTTCATATTCTCATTTAATTAAAACAAACATTATTTGATTTTTCAAAGGACATGATTCTTCTATCCAACGATAAATAAGCACAAGTTCAACTTAGTGATAATTTTTTTTAAGCTGATGATACCAAATGGAATCATTGGGAGCGAAATGCTTTAAACGATGCATTCCCCTAGTTGTTTTGAGCAGTGTAATTACTATTAAAATAATAAATGTTGATATATGTATTGCTGTTTTACAGAAGCGTATATTTCAAATTTGCCTAAAATCGATTCCAATGTGGTGTTACCAAGTTTGTTTATAGTTCATAGTGACATCACAGATACCACGTGACAGCCAGAAAGCGTTTTCAGGAGTGATTTTTCGTCCTAATTTTTAAATTCCTTTTTCTGTCTTTTTATGGGGCATTTGAAAAAAGAAAAAATACGGGTCTAATATTTTGGAATATAAGAACATTTTAAGACAATAAAAAAATAACATACACTTGAAATACAGGGTGGTTATAAAATAACGCTCGCTATTTGGAGTGGTCTGAAGCTTGAATGAATAATCCAAATGCATCAAAAAAATTGAGACACTTACTAATCAAGAAGGGGGGAAATGAATATAATTATAAAAAAGACAGAATCAAAAATAACAATCATAGAAAACAAACTCGTCTCTTGACCAGAATCTCAATTACGAGGCGTCGTCAATTATGGCCAATTAAGGCCAGCGTAATTTAGAACCCTGGTCAAGAGACGAGTTTGTTTTTTTATGATTCCATAGCTAGCGTTATTTTATAACCACCCTGTATATCGGTTTTTAAATTAGATCGATGGTTGACTCACCCGTTCTTGATGCCCTTGGACCCTCTGATTTTGAGCTTCATCTCCTCGTAGTCGCAAGCCACGTCGATTCTCCGATCTGTAGTCCTCAGCACGAAAGCATGGTGCTGCACCACCACGCTGTTCACGAACGTACCATTACCCTGTAGAGAACAAGAAATAAGGTTTTTTTTATATTTTTTTACAGTAAAAGTTAATCAGTAAAATGTAGGGGTTAAAACTAGAAGCTTGGCACTCAGTTAAAAAAAAACTATAATTATAAAGTAGTACTCTGCTGTTTATTAGGCAGGTTTGAATTATTGCCGCATTAGAGCTACACGACAGCTATTGGTGAAGGGCGTCGTATTTTAGAACCAAAGTCAAGTGACGAGCTGACACCAGAATAGACACCCAACGCAACCGTTAAGCAGCGTTAGGACTTTCAAGGGTATTTAACGTGCACTTCCTTACACGGGGTATTGCAGGTCGGAAATTTTGGCTGCACGGGCCGTTTATAGGTAGGCAGTTATTTTAGCGATGCCCGAACCCGAACGGGGGACCTTTCGCATGCCAGGTGAGTGCCTAACTGACTGGGCTCCCTAGCCCCTGGGGTACTCAGTTACAAAAACTTTAAATATAAAGAAGTATTCTGTTGTTTATTATTCATATTTCCATTTATTGAGCAAAACATTACATCAAGTGAAACTATTTTCCCGGTAAAAATGGTTCCATGTGGTTTAAACATTACGCATTTAAAATTTTAAAGTTTACGTATTTTTAGAAATGACAGGTAGTTCCGAGTTATGTCAGAAGGCTGAACTAACAAACAAAAATGATTATAGTAAGTATATTTGAGATGTTCGCTGTGAGAGCGTCAAATTTACCATAATTTTCCTAACAATTCGTTTTTTTTTACTTTGCATTAAACTTTTGTAGAATTAATGTTTTAAGTAAGGCAAAATAAAACGTCTTCGAGACGTTTTTAAGCATCGAAATGCGATAGCCAACAAACATGTTTCGGTCCTATTTTTAACTTTTGACAACACACCGGTCATAAAGCTGACCACTTTGAGACGTCTAACCTCTGAAATGTGAAGATGAGCATGCTAATGTAGAATTCATGAGAATCTTTAGCCCATCCCAAAACTTTCCGAAGCATCTACAATTTGCTACCATAACCACGGCCCAAGAAACAAATAGCTACACCCTTATTCAGAAAAAAGAAATTACTGCAATCTTGCTGCGGTCAAAGCTACAACTCGCTTGTAATTCGCATTTAATTTGCCTTCCGTTTATAGACGGGTTTAGCGGACAAGTGAGCCAAGAGTTTTTTTTTCTTTTTGCAGAAGTACTGTCAGAATGAAGTTTCTTATGCATGACAATATACGCAATATACAATATATTAAAGTTGGCAAAGTTATTGCAAAATTTAGGCCGAAACTAAATTGACTTTGATAACCAATACACAAAATAGACGACTCAATTCAATGGGGTTGTTTCACGGAGGATCTGGCAATAGCTACACGGTGTTGTTTTCCTTACTCTCTAATTACTTTTGTTTTGGTTAAGTTGTTTGGTTGGTAGACGTATATTCAGGTTAGTGTGCATGGTCAGCACACAAACCTGATTATTGCTACCAACTAACTAACCAATACAAAAGTAAATAGAGAGCAGAGCCATTAAGGGGTCACAGGAGTCTTAAAAATGTGCAAAGAAGGAACTACAAAATTTAGTTTGATCTTTCATGTCATTTTTTAACTACTCAATATACAAGTATAATTTTTTTATATGTAGTTCTACAAGATTTATTTAATATAAAACAAATTTTAAAATTTATGAAACTTTAGCCAAAACTAAAATAAATGACATAAAACATAAAGCTATTTGAACACATTGTGATTAGGCTTGCGCGGCAAATTGTTAGGTCAAAATTGAAAAAATGACCAAGAAAATGACTTTATATTGTACAAATATGTACAGACGAAGACTTATACCTAAATTCCCATCTCAATTTAAATTAGAAATTATTTTAAAAAATATTTAAAATCAAAATTTAAAAAAAATTACTAATTTTTTTAGAAAAAAGTTCTTAAAATAATTTCTAATTAAAATTGAGCTGAGAATTTAGGTATAAGTCTTTGTCTGTACCTATTTGTACAATATAAAGTCATTTTCTTGGTCATTTTTTCAATTTTGACCTCACAATTTGCCCCGCAAGCCTAATCACAATGTGTTCAAATAGCTTCCTGTTTAATATAATTTATTTTAGTTTTGGCTAAAGTTTCATAAATTTTAAAACTTGTTTTATAATAAATAAATCCTGTAGAATTATATATAAAAAAAATTATACTCATTTATTGGGTAGTTAAAAAATGACATGAAAGATCAAACTATGATTTGTAGTATCTTCTTTGCACATTTTTAAGACTCCTGTGACCCCTTAAGAGAGTTGTTAGAGAGTAAGGAAAACAACACCGTGTAGCTATTGCCAGATCCTCCGTGAAACAACCCCATTGAATTGAGTCGTCTATTTTGTGTATTGGTTATCAAAGTCAATTTAGTTTCGGCCTAAATTTTGCAAAAATGACCAAGAAAATGACTTTATATTGTACAAATATGTACAAACAAAGACTTATACCTAAATTCTCAGCTCAATTTTAATTAGAAATTATTTTTAAAAAACTTTAAAATCAAAATTTTAAAATTTTTATTAATTTTTTTAGAAAAAAAGTTCTTAAAATAATTTCTAATTAAAATTGAACTGAGAATTTAGGTATAAGTCTTTGTTTGTACATATTTGTACAATATTAAGTCATTTTCTTGGTCATTTTTTGAATTTTGACCTCACAATTTGCCCTAATCACAATGTGTTCAAATAGCTTCATGTTTAATATCATTTACTTTAGTTTTGGCTAAAGTTTCACACATTTTAAAACTTGTTTTATAATAAATAAATCTTAAGGAATTACATATAAAAAATTATACTTATACATTGAGTAGTTCAAAAACGACATGAAAGATCAAACTATGTTTTGTAGTACGTTCTTTGCACATTTTTAAGACTCCTGTGACCCCTTAATTCCCTTAACGAAAGTCATGAAGTCTTAGGGTAAAATCATGATTTCTAAATCAACCAAACTCTTCAGATTTTCTCAGCTGACTATCTTGATCTGGCTGTTAGAACAGTACTAGGGTCTCTGTAAATGTTGTTTTTCCTTGATGATTGTTTCAATACAGTAAAGTTGCAGAATAGGTGTGACGTTGCCGTCCTCATGCGTTGTCCTTCCCGGGGGCCTGTTATCAGGTAGCCCTTGTTCGGAATTAAAAAACCCAAGTTGATTTTAGCTTTTCGGCAGTGTCAACGTGTGGGGAATGGCGGTTGGAACCGGCTGCTGGGTGTTGACCATAGAGTTAGGAAAGAGAATAGAGTGGCCCATGTATGTGCGCAGTAACGCACAAAAGAAGCAGGCTAGAGCGGTACATCTTTGGACACGGTTTTTTGCCAGTTTCGGATACTATGATATGTACTGTAGCTCAAAAAAACAATAAAGGGTGCATCTTGGGATAACTCAGTGCCAGTTTGTTATGCGCAGTAGCTCGAAAAACCTGACATCCCTGCTTATTCAAACCATTTGAACTGATGGCCCCTCTACTCCTCTTACCTAACTCTATGGTGTTGACTTGGCAGACAACGCTTGTTCTCCCTGGTGGTATTTGGTGGCTCGCAGGCCAGCAGTTTTTTTAGAATCTTCTAATGATATTGCTAATAGTTTTTCTGTTTAACTATGTGTGAATGAATTTGAGTCTTAATTTAGCAAAGTTTAAAGTTAAGCTGTTCGTGGATCTTGGTGGTAGTGTTACTTTATATTAAGCAATATACCGAATGCCAACACTTTCGTGATCTCCGAGTACGGTGTTTGGTCAAGCAGGAAACTACACCAGCTGTTAATAACATTGTATTTATTTTGAGATAAGGCGATCACATACAGAACAGGCTGCAGTAGAAGGCACGCTACTTATAAATCCAGAATACTCGAGTTGAGTTGTAAGGAGAAATAATAAGAATTATGCAAATTAAGATACACGGTTGCAGGGATATTGCACAATACGTTCAGAATGTGTGGAAATCATCAGTAGAAATTTCTGTATGGCCATCCGCGTTGTCCCGTGTACAACGGTCATTCAACTACCTGAAGGGGTTGGATACCCAAAGCAAGCAGGATCTCTACAACACGCTTTTTCTGTAAATATTGTTTTTCAAAGGGTATGTTTTAGTACGGCCAAACCTTAGAGCAGGACAAGTGTTTTTGTGTTTCTTGTTTCTCGTAGAAGATTACTTCTAAACAGCAAAGCTAAAGAGTAGTGTTTAGATAGCACAGGAACTAATAGTTATTTCTCCCTGCTCACCCAGCATTTCAGCTGGCAACGTAGAAATAGCAAAATTAGCGCAGCCAGTGTACACAGTGTTGATGATAACATTGAGGCATAGCTATGTCAACACATTTTATCGAAAATATAATGGGCAATGACTCTGGCCACTAACACTCTCAACACCTTATAAACCTTCACACGGCACTTAATTCGCCTACCGAAATCACTCCCTACACCTCTCTGTATCGCAACATCTAAGAGAACATCATCAGCCCAACCATACCTAAAATAAAATAATAATCTAATTCCAAACTCGCTTTTTATAACTACCTATTCTTATTCTTTTCCGCAGAGCTTTAACACAGCCAATTTATTAGGCATTCAAAAATCATCCCTCAACCAACAGCAGCCAGCTTTCCCGCCCACCTTAAGGAATATCAATGATCTCCATGGACATTAACACAAGGGCTTTATGTAATGAAGGAATAAAATCCACCAGGCAGATTTTCAAACACACTTCTCCTTTTACTAAATTTTAAAAGGAAGAAGTGTTGAGGGTAATTCTTCGATAGACTGGAGCCCTTTTTAGACGTAGCGATCCACCTGGTCGAGATGTAATGAAGGGGCTGCAGCGGTGGATGAACTTGAATTAAGGAATCTGTCAATAAATCAGAAGGGTGGGGCCGATACCTTCGGGAAGATGAGTTGAAGTAAAGCCCACTTATAACCGAATTAGCGCTTCATATAAGACTTAGAACCGTTATAAACGTAAACAGGGCCGCTCTTCTCAGATAAGAGGCCCTGCGCGAGTTGAATACACTCTTAGAAATTACACTTTCATTTTTGACGATTCATGAATCCTCAAGCCTCATTTCGTTAATTTTGAGGATTGTTTCGTCAAACTATCACGTGACTTGAGTAAACGCGAATCCTCACTTTTACAATCTTGATTTGACGATTCTGTATCTTGATTTTGAGGAAACTGAATCTCATTGTTGTACTCGCATGCTCAAAAATGACGAAATATTTCTTTAGATAAGACGACATTCAAATCCTCTTAAAAATGACGATTTAAATTTCCCCACTTTCATGAAACGAAAACCCGGAGCATATGCCAGACGGAATAGTCAAAATTAAGGAAAATTTCGTCATTTTTGAGCAATCATTTTTAAGAGTGTAATCTTTGCAGTAGTAGAGCTACACAAGGGCTTTATAATTTCGAACCACAGCCAAGTGACCTGAAAGGTCCTATGCGAACGCTAGTGCGTTTTTTTTTTTTTTAAAAACTTCGAATTTTGAATTGCCTAACTTTCTTTAGGTTATGTGGTTGAAAAAACGTAGCACAAAAGCTATACAGGAGCTATTAGCGACAGGTTATTTTTTATAAGATTATAATGAAGTTATATTTGCAAAACTTTGCACAAATTATTTCCATGCATAAAGTTAATTAGATTATTTAATCCAATTTCGAAGTAAAAATGCTGATTTTAATCGTGCGAGGCCGTTATCAAAG
This sequence comes from Hylyphantes graminicola, assembly GCA_023701765.1. NCBI lineage: Eukaryota > Metazoa > Arthropoda > Arachnida > Araneae > Linyphiidae > Hylyphantes > Hylyphantes graminicola. The sequence goes on along the minus strand of CM043115.1, from coordinate 51,366,517 downwards.
CCCTGTTCAAAAGCACCATTCGCATACAACAAAAAGCAGATCTCAGAGCAACATTACATGCTTACATCTAGTAGTCTAAACAATGCACAATTATATGAACAGTTACAATATTTTTTTTGTTTAATTTTTCAAATAATGTTAGGTTAGGTTTGAAGTATCGTCGCACTAGAGCTACACGAGGGCTATTGGCGACGGGCGTCGTATTTTAGAACCACAGTTAAGTGACGAGCCGACACCTGAATAGGCACCCAACGCAACCGTTCAGGGTGACATCGTACGCAGCGTTATTACTTTGAATTATATTTAACGTGCACTCCCTTACACGGGGTATTATTCGTCGAACATTTTTGGCTGCACGGACGTTTATAGGTCGGCAGTTATTTTGGCGATGCCCGGACCCGAACCAGGGACCTTTCGCATGCTAGGCGAGTGCCTAACCGACTGGGCACCCCAGCCCCTCATCTTGATAGCCTTTTCTTAACACTATGAGAGATATTCTGAGTGCAGAATCATTGATATCGATTTTTACATTGTATCATTCATTTAATTTTCAATTTAGTGGAGTATTTGTACATAATACGACAAAAAAAAAATCATGAAATATTTTTATTACCAGCAAAAACTGATTTGTTTTATTTATTTTATTAAACATTTTTTTTTCTTTAAACAGGCCGACACTGAAAATTATCAGAATATTTCGAAAGAAATTTTAAAGCGGCAACTCTAATGGTTAATTTCCTTGATTGCATAATTTTAAAGAATTGTCTTTAATTATAAATTCTTTTTTAAAAATGCATATTCTTATCTTGACTGGAGGGAATTTGAATAATTTGTAGAATTACAGAATCAAATAACTTTTACATATATTCGTATTATGTAATCATTGAGTTACTTGGAGTGGTTTTACAAAGTTAAGTTAAAAAATCAAATTTAACAACTCTGAAAATTTTACATACTTATAGCCGCAAAACTAAATACGTTTTCGGTACAGCAAAAAAAAAAAAAAAAAAAAAAAAAAAAAAAACAACCCTGACACTTGAATAAATTTGTCTACATTTATATTTAACCCTCTAAAGTACACTGTTGCCATGTCTCAAAAAGTAACATTACCCACTTTATTCTTTTAAAATGGAGCTCCTTTTACAGAAATGTGTTTTTTCATCTATTACATTCCATTTTGAAGTTTTAGTTACTAATTACCCTCATGGATAACAGTAGTAAAAGTGTATTCAAAATTAAGTGAGAGTTAAGTTATTCATTGTTGTGAAACTACGTCTTTGCGGCAGTATTCAAAGTATAACAATATTAGTACTGAAAAAATAAATTGTTTTGAAAAAATAATTATATTTTAAAATATTCCTCTTGAATGTAATTATTAAAATATATTTAGCAGTTTTCTCTAATCATTCTTATCAAAATTGGAATTTTGTAGTTGGTTTTTGCCATAGGTCAAAAATTTAAAAAAAAATGTCATTATTTAAATTCCAATGATGTTAATTTTTTTTCAGTGTTTTTTCGATAATATATGAGTTTTATAGATACAAATATATTTTTTCGGGGATAAAAAAATCATGCATTACAGGGTTTAAAACAACGAAAACTTATACAATGTTTTTTTTAATAAAAAAAATTTCTCCTGAAACACAATTTATTTTTATATGCATGACCAACATATAAAAAAAAGGGATATGGTTCATTGCTTTAGAAGTCAGGGGGTGAAAAAGAAAATATTACGAGGTTAGCCGATCACTTGCTTTGTAGGATGATCTTAACAGAAGAAAGAATTTCTTCTAAACAATGAATTGCTTTTTTTTTTTAAGTTTTATTAAAAGAACAGTAGCTGCTTTTGATTTTTTTTTTATGTAATAGAGGCCGCATATTAATTTCGTAATGCTTCGTTAACATTAAACAAAAAGAAATTTTAAAAGATTGTTTGTTTTATAATATTTATTAAACATGAACGAATTTATTAAAATATTTAATTTGTTTCAAGAAATAATATTTGGTAGATTTTTTTAATATATTTTGAATTATCAGTAAAAGTTATCTGAACCAAAAACTGTCTTTATCGTTTAAGTCTACCACAATCTGATTATCATTGCCTTTAATTTGAAGATATAATTCAAGAAATAGGATGAATATAAGACCTAGATATGATTCGCTTACGTAGTAAATGCGGCAATTCTTTCCCCATCAGAAACTAATGAAATAACTGAACCTTTAGAACAAAATTTTTTATTTAATTTTATAAGATTTTGTGCTATAATAATATGTTTTTCTCTAGAATGGAAGTTTAGAAATAATACAACATTAAAATAATACAACAAGTTAATGAATATATTTTTGTGGCTTGTCGAAAAACTAAGGCCTTAATAAATGCGCGCATGCAGTTAATATTCTTTTGTAAACATCTTCCTATTGTTACGTTTTACCATGATATTAGTGTTCATATATAGTCGTCAAATCTAGTATAAGTGATGGCGGGTAAAACAATAGGGAGAAAAGGGGTAGTATTAAAAAAATAGTCGGGGGAATTTGATTATCATTTGTCCAAACATGAATTGACTTGTCTCTGGTGAAGTGTTTCCTCACTGCGTTGATTCCTGTGTTTAATTTGATTGGTTCTCTGCTTGACGTGCTTTGTTCCTAAGTGACATTAACCCTTTAAGACCGGCGGTCAGATGGCGCTGATTTAAAATTATGAGCCTAAATTTGGAGTTTTTTCGAAAAAAAAAATCGTTAAACAGCATCAATGCCAGCAACTCCAACTAATACAAAGTCATTTTTTATGAAATAGTACATAAAGAATGTAAATTTGTCGAGATGGAGCTCTACTTAAAAAATCAACCTTGCTATTTATAGAAGAACAGGTAAATAACATGATAAGTTCCTTACCTACATTCCTAACACGGACGAGAAAAAAAATACGAAACACATTTTTCTGCCCAATGGATTTAAAATGGTTCCATATGAACGAATCCAACATTTTCGACCGATTTTATATCTCATTAGGCCCAGCAATTAATCCTGACCAACATAGACAATATCTGCATTGTTTCCGATATGCCCATTTTACGAGCCATCTACTACTACTCCTATATTAAAGGATCCCTAATTGGGAAGCAATATCTGTGTTCACAGAGCCCTACTTAAGGGGTCATAGGAGTCTTAAAAATGTGCAAAGAAGGTACTACAAAGTATAGTTTGATCTTTCATATAATTTTTTTTAACTACTCAATATACAAGTATAATTTTTTTATATGTAATTCTATAAGATTTAGTTAAGATAAAACAAATTTTAAAATTTATAAAACTTTAGCCAAAACTAAAATAAATGATATTATACATAAAGCTATTTGAGCACGCCGGGATAAGGCTTGCGCGGCAAATTTTGAGGTCAAAATTGAAAAAATGACCAAGAAAATGACTTTATATTGTACAAATATGTCCAAACAAAGACTTATACCTGAATTCTCAGCTCAATTTTAATTAGCAATTATTTTAAGAACTTTTTTCTAAAAAAATTAATAAAAATGTTAAAATTTTGATTTCATATATTTTTAAAATAATTGTTTAATATCATTTATTTTAGTTTTGGCAAAAACTTCATAAATTAAAAAAAAATTATATCAAATAAATCTTATAGAATTACACATAAAAAATTATAATTATATATTTAGTAGTTAAAAAATTACATGAAAGATCAAACTATGCTTTGTAGTACCTTCTTTGCACATTTTTAAGACTCCTATGACCCCTTAACCGAATGGCCACCCAGCAAGTATGCAGTTGTACTATTCGAATGACTATAAGTGCCCAGATTAGGGCTTTTTAATGGATCCGTAATGAGATTTCTATGTGTTGTTTGCGAATCGCGAGTCGATGCTTAAGCAGTCGTGAATAAATGGGAACTTTGTTTAGGTAATGGATAGGGTGTTGTAAAAGAAAAATTTGGTTGGTTTTATGATGGTTTTGAATGTGGATAAGTATGTATAATGAAAATTGTAAAAGTAATTTTTCTTGTGCGTTGTTGGAACCTACTGACCTTTAAAATAGGTTTTTTACTGTCACAAAATATACCCTCGTAAGAATTTGTATTTTTATTCACGTTAATGTAAACGTATCCGACAAATTGCATGACTCTTTGAGTGAAAAAAGTACGTGAAATGTATTATTACGTTTACTTCAATATCTATATTATTTTATTATCTATATTATTTTATCTTTGTAATGCATGCATTTTTTTTCATCCCGAAAAAATATAATTGTATCTTTAAGACTCGTACATTATGGGAAAAATACTGAAAAAATTAACTGTATTGGAATTTAAATATTTTCAACTTTTAAAATTGTTGCCATGTTACAAAAATCAACTACAAAATTCCAATTTTGAGAAGAATGATTAGAAAAATTACTAAATATATTTGAAAATAACCCTCTTGAACTATAATTGTTTTTCAAAACATTTTATTTGTAATTTAGTACTAATATTATTATACTTTGAATACTGCCAAGGACGTAATTTTACAACAGTTAATAACTTCACATAACAACGTAATTTTTTCAACAGTTAATAACTTCACTTTGCATACACTTTTACTACTGTCATCTATGAGGGTTATTAGTAACTAAAACTTCAAAATGGAATGTAACAGATGAAAAAAACAAATATTTGTCGAGAGGGAGCTCAACTTTAATAAGAATAAAGTGGATTATGTTACTTGTTTCCACATGGCAACAGTATGCATTAGAGGGTTAAATCATAATTTTTAATAAGAAACTCCTTATCAAGCGAATTGATAAGATTTTTTTAAACTTAACCGGGCAGAAATATCTTATTCTAACTGGCTAATTAAATTTAAAAATAAATTTCGATTATTAGTTATACGATTATTTTGCATGTAATCGATTTGGTAACTGAGGATTTTATACATTGAAATCAATTGCTTTGAGACAAATTGATCTTTGAGCAATCTGAAACTAAAATATCAAGGCGCAGATGTACTTTTTACTACTCCCCTATCACGTGGTTTCCTCCTCAATTTTGATAGCCACAATATTCAAATTACTTATTAAAGCATACTAACACGACATACCTGCACTATATTACTTTATAATGTTAATTTGACCTAATTATTCAAGTAATACTAGTTTCACAATCTCTGCAACTGAGAACTGGATTTCTACGCTTCTTTGATGTCGAAAAAAAAAATCCAAAGATTCGTGGACACTGCACTCTCAGAAATAACACTTTCATTTTTGACGATTCATTAATCCTCAAGCCTCATTTCGTTAATTTTGAGGATTATTTCGCCAAACTATCACGTGACTTTTGAGTAAACGCGAATCCTCACCTTAGCAATCTCGATTTGATGATTCTGTATCTTGATTTTGAGGAATTTGAATCTCATTACATTCAGATGCTCAAAAATGACGAAATATTTCTTTAGATTAGATGACATTCAAATCCTCATAAAAATGACGATTCAAATTTCCTCACTTTGAGGAAACGAAAACTGGGAGCATTTGCCAGTAAACAGATCGTCAAAATTAAGGAAAATTTCGTCGTTTTTGAGTATTCATTTCCGAGAATGTGGACAGCCTAACTAGAGGTCAATATCAGGTAGAACCTCCATTGCCCGTTCTCGCATTCCATTCCAATAAATTGGGTCGTAAAAATGTAATGAAACCGCTCATCAATGCAATCGCGTGATGGAAGAAACAAACACGGGGAAAGCAAAGACATGAGATCTTTAAATATGAAAAGCTACACTCCTTGCCAACCTAAATTGCGGATATGCTATGGAGAAGATCCTTCCACGGATGTAAAGAGTTCCATAAATTATTTGTGAATCCATCCAGAAAACATGTTTATAACATTAGTTTCGTGTAAGGTCTAACAGATTTGAATATTATTTGAGAAAATTTTGGCAAATTCATCGGAATGAAAAGTGTATTTTGGTTAAATTGTATTGTGATCACATTGTACGTAAATATTACCTTATAAGAGTTTCCAACTAACGGATCAACCGCGCTTTTCCCCTCTTCCATTTTACTCTTTGTTTTTACTCAAGTTAGGTTGGTGCACATGGAAAGGGTTTTGGATACAACGAACAGAAAAAGACTAAGAAACAGATACTCTATAAAATGACGGACGCAACAGCAACAGCTTTAGATTGGTACCAAAGTCTGTTGGGCAGGTAAACTGCAGTATCTATAGCCTTATGGTTTGTACCATTGTTATAAGCACGTAATAACAAGAAAGTAAACTAAAGGACTGAATTTCAAGGCAATAATTGGTGCGATTCATCGGTTGTGATTACTGCAGTTTACCTTCCCGCGACAGTTTACTTTGGGTAAGGATTAAAAAAAAATGACACTATTTTCTTTGTGAAACATTTATTTCGATTTTTTTTAATATCCTTTCAATAAATTTGTCTTCACCGTTTTAAACTGAATGAACCTTTACCATCTGAAACCGTTAGGTTTGATTAGTTTTGAAAATATCGTCGCACGAGAGCTATTGGTGACGGGCACCTGTAGCGTCAACGTATTGGTCCTTGGCCCTCTACCGGCCAACTTGGAAGCAGACCCGCAGCACGGAATAAGAAGAGAACTTTTTTAGACACTGAACGGAAAAGACATAAATTTAGGGGTGGTCCTAAGTGGACGAGAGGTCATCGAAAATGAACGAACTCCGGTTAATTGATTAATAATTCTAAAGTGCTTTTGTTAAATAAATAAAGTGTAAATTAAACGAATTTCGAATCTTCTAAATAAAACTAACTTCGCTACATTATTTTATTGTGTTCGAGTGTTCCTGGAGTATAGAGGATCTTGTATGTCGTTACAAGACCTCTAAATGGTGGCTTACGGTGACATTTTCGAGGATAACAGCATCTCGTCACTTCTTGGGGTGAGTGCCTTTTGCAAATTTTGTCTTTTGCCGGTGTCGAGAAAAAATAGTTGCATAAACTAAAATGTCAATACAAAATTCTGTTTATAAAATTAGTTTGGTTTTTAAAAAATAAAAACCCTTTAACTCGTAAAAAAAACTTAATAAGGTGTAGTTAATTCCTTGGAAATTGAGTTTTGAGTTGTTTTTGAAATGATAAACAGAAAGTTTTGTATTAATTACTCTAAAATAACTATTTATGTATGATATCAATGTTCGTAACGTGCTTTAAAAGCTATAAAATTCTATTGAAAGCGCCATTATTGGTAACAAGTGATTCCTGGATACAATTGTGAAGCTTAAATACTTATGTTATTTGCTTGAAAAATATTTATAACTTAGTTAAATATTAAGCATTAAGTAGCTTATTGTTGGAATTTAGTGTTACTTTGAGCGTAATAGATATTTTTGTTGCAATATACATATTTTGATAACATATTTTGATATGGTAAAAAAAAATATTAAGGAATTTAGTGTATTCAAACGTCTTTGAATGGTAGCACTGTTAAAATTCTTGAAAAATATTTTTACATATATTTGAATAGTATAACATAATTATACAGTTAAAAAAAAAATCTTGTGTCAATCAAGTTTCTTGTTAACGAATAAAAAATATATATAAGAACCTTAGTGTATTCAAGTATAAATATTTGAATGACAGCACTGTATAAATTCTTTGATGATATATTTGAGTGTTTATTCGTTAAGAATTATTGTATGAACCCAATTACATGTTTAAAAATTCTTTTGTCATCCGAGTTTTCGTTTTGAGGAAATGTGTTCGTGGACAAACATGGCGGATGGTTTGACGTCCTGTTGACTGAGAAAGAATATCGATTTTTTTTTTTTTTTATTTAGTTATTGGCACGTGTTCGGTTATTTTCTGTGGTCGAAATAAAAGACTGGATATATTTTTGATGTTTTTTTAAGTAAGAAGAAAAAAATACATCTGTTGAATAAGAAGTTTATTTACCATATTCTGTTTCTTTTATTTTTTATTGGAAAATAATTTCGTGGTCACATTTTATTTCTTTTTTAATGCTTATTTTGAGGATATTTGTTATAAGTGATTTTGATATTTCCTTGCATTAAAAATATATTAATATAGGTGAAAATATTTTCTTATAGAAAATTTATTGCAATTTATTTCTTTTTGCCTTATTCTTGTGTTTAAGCATTGAGACATTTCTTTTCGAATGTATTTCTTACGTTCTTAACGTTAATACGTTATCATAATAAGTTCTTATTGCTTGTAGAAAATGAAATTAAACCTTGCTATTTATCTTTAAAAAAAAAGATATTGTATAATTTATAAAGGTTTATGGTTATGAAAATAACACTTTTAGTTGTGAAATTAAGATACGTAAAAAAAGTTTATTGTATATGAAGTCTATTACGAGTGTGGATTCGTCTCAGACATTTAAAGAAACTTTTTAATATCTTGTCGGTAAAAGTAGTTAGATATATTTTTTTTTATAAAAATGGCTATTTGGGGAAAGTGTCGAAAAGGGGATTTATTAAACCTCGCTACGGAAATGAACATTGACATAGATGCGAATTCGACAGTTTTAACTTTGAAAGAAGCCATTAAAGCTAGTACACATTACGAACAAGAATTCGTAGAATCATTTCTTCAAACTGCTGTCGAAGAAAGGAAGCAACTAGAAGAGCATCGTTTGTTTCTAGAAAAGCAAGAGTCAGAAAATAAGTTTCTTCTCGAAAAATTAAGATTGGAGAAAAATGGAACAAGTGTGGCTCCAAGACATAGAGAAGACATACACCATTTGATGACAAAATATGACTCCAAATCTGATATCAGTTTGTACTTGGTCCTTTTCGAAAGAACAGCCAAGAGGATCGGACTTCCAGAAGAGCAATGGGTGTCTCACCTAACGGGACTCTTGCCAATCGAAATGGCCCAGCTCATCGCTCGGGAATCGGAAGAAACATACGAAGATTACGAGGCTATTAAGAAGGTACTTCTGAACCGATAAAAACTCAGCCCAGAAAAGTTCCGTCAACTTTTTTATAATCACCATAAAGGACCAGAGGGAACTTGGAAAGACTTTTTGTTTGAGCTGAAAAACTATTTCTACGAATGGATAGGAGGATTGGAAGTGAGCAACTTTGAAGATTTGTGTAATTTGATTTTATCTGAGCAAGTAAAAAGGAAAACCAGTTTGGAAATTAAAAATCATTTTATCGATGAGTGGACCCAGATGAAAAATCCAGAGAGGGTCGCAGAAAAACTGGATGAGTATGAAAACGTAAGGCTGCTCATGAAAAAGACATTTCCAACAAAAGAAAAAACGTTCAAACCATGGAGAGGAAAAAATCAATCTGAAACAAAGGCCCCTCTAAACGAACCACGGGTTGAGAAGAATGAAAATGATAGAAGTAAAAATAATGAAGCCTTCGAAAAACGCAGAAAACCAAGATGTTTTCGTTGTAATTCTACTGAACATCTAAGACCTGACTGTCCCTTGATGAAGAAAACTGCTGGAACTTCAGACATCGATCGTCTTATAAAGAAAGGAGACGAAGACGTTATGTCCCCCTATACCTTCATGGCTGAAGTAAATGGTTTCACTATGCCTATTTTGCGAGATACTGGAACCAGCATCGACGTTGTGTGCCGCAACCGCATCACTCCTGAAATGTTAACTGGAGAGAACATTTGGGTGCAACAACCGTTGGACGAATTCCCAGTATGCTTGCCGTTGGCAGAAGTGGAGCTGAAGGGAGAATTCGGACATGTCATCACCAAAGCAGCTGTCGTGCCATGCCAATTAGACAAAGGAAGATACTTGCTGGGTAATCAAACAGCAGCCTTATTAGATACAATGAAAAATGAAGATGTTCCTCACCAGATCCATGCTATAGAAACAAGAGCTCAAAGACGCAAAGCAGAACAAGAGCAAGCTGTCGAAGACATAGTTGAAGAAGTCGTGGAGGAAGAGGAAAATGAGAATGATGAAATAACAATTGAAGAAGATGATCTGTTTTCATTCCCACCTAAAGAAGATAACTATGAGGGCTTGGCGTTGTTGAAAGTAGATTCTCAAACTTTCTCAGATCAACAAAAGGAATGCCCCGAGCTAAAATCACTTTTGGAAAAAGTGCAAGAAAGCACAGGTGAATCTGCTGGTGGATTAGAAAAGCTAGAAAATGGAATACTCGTGAAGAGAAAGATGGACAAGACAGGAGTGGAGAGACTGTTACTGGTTGTGCCTAAAAAGTATCGAAATGACTTGAAAGCTTTTTGTCATGAGGGAACATCGGGACATTTGGGAGTGACAAAGACGAAAGACATCTTTTCCAGACACTTCTTTTGGCCCCAATGTTATAAAGAAATCGAAGACTACGTTCGAAGCTGCGACAGATGTCAACGCGTTGGAAAACCTCTGGACAAAAAGAAGGCTCCTATGAAGATAGTTCCGGTGATTCAAGAAGTCTTTTCCAAGATAAATGTCGATGCTTGTGGACCTTTGCCAGTCACTCCAAGTGGAAAAAGATACCTGTTGACTGCGATGTGCCTATCATCTAAATATCCTGATGCCGTCCCAGTAGAAGATATAACATCTGTGACTGTTGTTGATGCTTTAATGCAAATCTTTAGTAGGATGGGATTTCCGAAGGTTTTGCAGTTAGACCAAGGAAGTTCTTTTACCAGCGCACTCAGTACTACTTTTCTTGAGAAGTTCGGGATAAGGGTAGTTCACAGCTCTGTCTATCATCCACAAAGTAATCCAATCGAAAGATTTCATTGGACAGTTAAAAGAGTCTTAAAGGTGTTGTGCTTGGAGTCTGGGAGTGATTGGGAGCAAGCTATATATCCAGCTCTGTTTGCCCTAAGAACGGTTATCCATGAAAGCACTGGATTTACTCCTGCTGAACTGGTGCATGGCAAGAATCTTCGAACACCTCTTACTCTGTTGTATGAAAAATGGTTGGACGTGGAAGAAACAGGAGGTGAGCCCGTAACTGAATATGTCTTCTCCTTGATTAACAGAATGAAGCGCTGTCAAGAACTAGCAATCTCAAAGATGGAAGAATGTCAGCAAAAGAATAAAACTTGGTACGACAAGAGAGCAGTAAAAAGAGAATTTCGAATAGGAGACCTAGTGCTGATTTTTGCTACATTTAAGAGCAACAAGTTAAGCCCACATTGGACAGGTCCTGGAACAATTCTAAGAAAACTCTCTGAAACCAATTACGTTGTGCAGTTGCCTGGTGAGAAAGCAACTTCAAAGGTGTACCATGTGAATATGCTGAAGCCATACTATAAACGACCAGAAGAAGTGAATTATTTGATTAGTGATCTTGATGGAGAAAATGACGAGGAACAAATGGAAATACCTTGTGTGGACTCTAACCCGAATATATTGGACCTTGAAGAGATGTTTCAAGATTACGGCGAAAGTTCAAATATGAATGAGGACCAAATCGCTCAAATGAAGAGCCTAGTTTGGAAATATATGAAGTGTTTTTCAAACATCCCAGGAAAAACCGAACTCGTCATGCACGACATTGAACTTAGCGAAGAACAGTCCATTCTTTCGAAGCCTTATCGAACATCGCCAAGGCAAAATGCAATTCTAAAAACCGAAATACAGAAGATGCTGGATTTGAAAATCATAGAAATTGGGTTTTCAGATTGTACTTCGCCAATGATTCTGGTGGAAGCTCCTGGTAAAGATCCGAGGCCTTGCATTGATTACAGGAACTTGAACAAGATCACTAAAACAAAGTTCTTTCCCCTTCCAAATATAGAAGAAAGAATTGAAATCGTGTCTTCTGCTCAGTACATAACAGTTCTGGATTTGTCTAAAGGCTATTGGCAAATTCCTCTTACTGAGCGAGCCCAAAGACTGGCAGCATTTGTGACTAACTTTGGCACGTATAAACCCTTAAGGATGCCATTTGGTCTAAAGAATGCTCCTTACGAATTTAGCAAGATGGTATATCAACTTCTAGAGGGATGTGAAGAGTACGCAGTTCCGTATCTCGATGACATAGCGATTTTTTCGAACAGTTTCGCTGAACATCTAAAACAAGTCGATAAAGTTATGAAAAGAATAGAAAAGGCTGGACTAACCATCAAGCCGTCAAAGTGTAAATTTGCCCAAGCGCGAGTGCAGTATCTTGGACATGTTGTTGGACAAGGTCTTAGGAAGCCAGCTGAACTGAAAATTGAGGCGATCAAGAACTTTAGCCCACCTAAAAGTAAAACTGAAGTTCGTGCCTTTTTAGGGTTAGCCGGTTACTACAGCCGATACATTCCAATGTTTTCATCGATTGCTGCCCCTTTAACTGATTCTTTGAAAGGGAAAGCTAGAAAAGGTTCCATTACATGGACTAAAGAATGTGAGGAAGCATTTGACAAGCTAAAGAACTGTCTTTGCAACTATCCTGTGCTGTACTCACCAGACTATCAGAAGCCGTTCATAGTTGAAACTGATGCGTCAGATCGAGGAAAGGGGGTAGTTTTATCCCAGTTGGCAGACAATGAAACTGAAGAACATCCTATTATATACCTAAGCAAGAAGTTTACCAGTGTTGAAAAACGATACAGTGTCAGTGAGAAAGAGTGTGCCGCTATCATCTTTGCAGTTTCGAAACTTAAGTGTTATCTCGATGGAAATTTCTTTCAAATTGTGACTGATCATAATCCTTTGGTGTGGCTGAATTCTCATGCCAGTTCTAACGCACGTTTGATGCGATGGTCACTAATATTGCAACCTTTTAATTTTAAAGTTATTCATCGAAAAGAAAAGCTGCATCAAAATGCAGATGGTTTGAGTCGGATTCACACTCACTAAAAAAAAAAAATGTGTGTATGTGCCCAATTTCTTTCTTTCTTTTCATACTTGCATTTATTTCTTTTCATATGTTTATTTTAACATTTGGTTTCTCTCGACACTGGGAATTGATAATTTTTGCTTGGCACTTGCCTAGGTTCCTGGAACAGTTGCATAACTCTTGTATGAACACTAATCATAAACTTTCTCATTCTTCGAAAGTTTCCCCAGGGGAGGAGGAGCCTGTAGCGTCAACGTATTGGTCCTTGGCCCTCTACCGGCCAACTTGGAAGCAGACCCGCAGCACGGAATAAGAAGAGAACTTTTTTAGACACTGAACGGAAAAGACATAAATTTAGGGGTGGTCCTAAGTGGACGAGAGGTCATCGAAAATGAACGAACTCCGGTTAATTGATTAATAATTCTAAAGTGTTTTTGTTAAATAAATAAAGTGTAAATTAAACGAATTTCGAATCTTCTAAATAAAACTAACTTCGCTACATTATTTTATTGTGTTCGAGTGTTCCTGGAGTATAGAGGATCTTGTATGTCGTTACACACCGTAATTTGTAACCACAGTCAAAGTTGGGTTAGGTTTGAATATCGTCGCACTACAGCTACACGAAGGCTATTGGCAACGGGCGTCGTATTTTAGACCCTCAATCAAGTGACGAGCTGACACCTGAATTGGCACCCAACGTAATCATTAAGGGCGACATCGTACGCAGTGTTAGGACTTTGAAGGATATTTAACGTGTACGTCCTTACACAGGGTATTATTCGTCGGTCCTTTTTGGCTGCACGGGCCGTTTATAGGTCGGCAGTTATTTTGGCGATGCCCGGACCTGGGGCCTTTCGCATGCTAGGCGAGTGCCTAACCGACTGGGCTCCAACTAGAGTCAAGTGAGGACTGAAATCGTTAAAGGATTTCAAAGCTTTATGCATAAACAACGAATCTCATTAATAATATCTAATTATAGAGGTTAAACTGATCGCAGTGCAGCTTCTCGCTTGTCCACCTTGAAGCTGAACAAGAGGTCAAACTATCAGAGGAGCTCTCAATTACCTATTCTCGCATTCCATACCACGAAAATTGGGCCGTAAAAATGTAATGAAACCACTCATTGCGTGATCGAAGAACAAACAATTTCGAGGAACACGGAGGACCCTCCATGTCGCATTGAGAGGGACAATTCCGGATACCATTGACATCTGGTGGCCAAGGAAATGGGGTTATTGTTCCTGACATTCTTTGAATGGTGTGTCCACCCTTACCCATTGTTCGAGCTTCTCGAACACTTTGGGCATAAAAGGTAGTAAAAGTAATCTAGTTTCGTCATCTGTATAAAATGTTTTTGGAAACTTTACTATAGGCCAGAGGATTCTAATCTTTTCATCGCAATCTGACGCTTCCGTTTAGCTTCCACATTACGCTTATAACTACAAAGAAGTTATTACTTTGTCTATCTTGCTATGACAAGATGCTTGTCTAAAATCAATGGAGCTATGGAAATGAAAAAAAAAATAGCCAGAGAGATTAGCAATGTTACATACATCTCCATATTAACTTTTTATTAATTTGTACAGTTTTTTGACACTTAAAAACGCTTTTTTTTATAAAATATATTTTAACAAAGGATATTGCCGTCGAAAAAAGTATTTGTAACGTAAAAGAAAAATACTAGGGTATTTGTTCTGTAACGGGACAATGTTTATCTTTTAGCATTAGTTTTTTAAAAACTAACTTTTGTAGTTATGTCTGGGGCAGTGAAAATTCCGGATAACATAGACATCTGGTGGCTAAGAAAATGGGGTTATTGTTCCTTACATTCTGTGGATGGTGTGTCCACTCTTACCCATTGTTTGAGCTTTTCGAACACTTTGGGCATAAAAGGTAGTAAAAGTAATCTAGTTTCGTCATCGGTATAAAATGTGTTTGGAAACTTTACTATAGACCAGATGTTTCTAATCTTTTCATCGCAATCTGACTCTTCCGTTTAGCTTCCACATTACGCTTATAACTACAAAGAAGTTATTATTTTGTCTATCTTGCTATGACAAGATGCTTGTCTAAAATCAATGGGGCTGTGGAAATGAACCAAAAAAATAGCCAGAGAGATTAAATCGGGCAGCAATATTACATATATCTCTATATTAATATTTTAATTAATTTTGTACAGTTTTTTGACACTTAAAAACGCTTTTTTTTATAAAATATATTTTAACAAAGGATATTGCCGCAGAAAAAAAGTATTTGTAATGTAAAACAAAAATACTAGGGTATTTGTTCTGTAACAGAACAATGTCTATCTTTCAGCACGCGCATTTTAAAAACTAATTTGTAGTTACATCAGTAGACGATCTTTCAAACTTTCCTTAATGAAGCGCCCCAAAACGTCCGAACGACTAAGGATTAATGTTATTTCTATTAAATATTACGAAGAAGCAAAAATCCTTCGTAGCGAAAGGGTTCATATAGATGTAACATGTAAACGTTGCTTTGGTTAGTAATCTGTCGTTCAAACTCATAGTAAGTGTCTTAAGCCTCGGTTTCCTCGGAGTCCGCCAACAGATTTAAGCGGTCGGACAAGTGCGGTGAGTGACGTCTTACAAACTGGTGACATTGAGTACGCTAGAGTGGTTTCCTCGGGAGCGTTGCCGGTCAACTAAAAAAGACCGCCAGATTGAGTTGCTGTTGAGTGCGTTGGGAAAATCCTAAAGGCAACGTTTTTTGCTGCTCTCTGTTGCTTGCTGTGCTGTTCAAAAATTAAAAATTTGAGGAAATGGCGGAATTCGAGAGTTGTTTTACGCTTGCCGAGGAATAAATGCTAATTGATTTTGTGAGAAATCACGAAGAACCTAAATTTTCCATTTTTGACATGCAAAGACGAAAACCAAAACAACAACAGAATTAGTTGAGCGAGTTCGCTAGGTTTCCAGTTTCGTGTCAACCTAACATTCCGATGAAGCGGTGGCCGGTAGGGTGACGTCATCCACGTATAATAGCGGTCGCATTTTTCTGGCGACAGACTCCGAGGAAACCAAAATTTAGTCTTTACATTTGTTTGCAAAGTAGAAACTCTTCTAAATAAAAATGATGGTTGCTTATATCAACCTTAAACGACAAATACAGTAGAGTCCCGCTTATCCGAAAGATACGAGACCAAATTGCACAATTACTGCATATTTTTAGAAAAAAATCAAACTTTGTTTGTACGCATTTATTTTTTGTGTATTTATTTATGCTAATACATTTTTTTACCTTAACTGAAATACTCGGGAATTTTTTTTATAAAGCGATTTTTGGATAACCGGGATTCGGATAAACGGGAAACTACTGTAACTTTTTCATAAGTAATATTGTAATATACTTAAAAAAATAAATATTTTGACAGTTAGATTTATGATTATCTTAGTAAAGTTAATACTAGGTTACCACGAAACAAAAAAGTTAACCACCATAATATAGAAAACCTCATGACACAACTGTATATCTTCGTTTAAATCTATCAAATTTTAGAGAAATATGTCCACTGCTACATGCGGGAGTGCGGCATTATCTAATTTACTTAATTGATTTTTTGAATGCCCCATTAACTCCTTCATTTAATAAGAACAAAATCTCATTTTAAATTAGTTTTTGTGTAACATTATTTGAAGAGCACACGGGAAGAACCGTTTTATTTCGTAAAAGGCTTTCCTTGATAGCCTATTTGGGGATGATAGCGAGAAATCGCCTAAACTGGTGCAAAGATTCCGGTTACTCGCTTTGTTAATCTTTCGCGGCAACCCTGATTCACGCCAGAGATCAGTAACACGTTTGTACCGCGATTGAAGAATCTAAAGAAAAACCGGTTTCCTGTCGCAAATGTCCGCCAAGCAGACACATAAGCAGACACCATAAGGTAAGACACTTAAAAAATCAAGTGGTTCTTCCCGTGTACTCTTCATTTGTTCTACACTAAATTATTCAAGATTATGGTCTTTATTTTTGATACGTCATCTATTTAGATAAACTACTTCAGAAACCAAATTATCTTGTAGCAAATAATATGGCCAAACGTCGTTAAAGGGTTACAGCAAAATCAATTGAATTGATGAATTTAAGCCACACATTCATATATTTGCCAGTCTACGATCAGTTTTGAACGCCGCTCATTTTGTAGAAAATAAACCGGGCATTTTTATGATACGTGGTCAGAATACAGTTTTCACATGAGGAATTTGCTCCAATGATTTTGAGAGAGAGAAAAAAACTTGCTTAATTAATTTAAGTCGATGGTCGGAGTAGTTTGGAACGAATCGCTAATAAGAACACGTAATAATAGGCTAACCACAGCGAATTACGTTAATTGGGAATGTGATAGTTTTCAATTATGGTCGTGATCTGATTTAATCTTAAACCGGAAAAAAAATAGTTAAAGTTATTGATGAATTATTTGACGTTGTTAGGCGCATCTTAAGCCTCGGTTTTCTCGGAGTCCGTCAACAGATTTAATCGGTCGGACAAGTGCGGTGAGTGACGTCATACAAACTACTGACATTGATTACGCTAGGGTGGTTTCGTCGGGAGAGTTGCCGGACAACTCAACACGACCGCCAGAATGAATTGCTGTTGAGTGCGTTGGGGAAATCCTGATGACAACGTTTATTGCTGTTGTATGTTGTGCGGTGCTTGCCCAAAATTAAAAATTTGAGGAAATGACGGAAGGCGAGAGATGTTTTACGCTTGCCGAGGAAGAAATGCTAATTGATTTTATGAGAAATCAAGAAGAACCTAAATTTTCCATTTTTGACATGCAATGACGAAAACCAAAACAAACAACAGAGTTAGTTGAGTGAGTTCGCTAGGTTTCCAGTTTCGTGTCAACGTAACGTTCCCAAGAAGCGGTGGCCGGTAGGGTGACGTCATCCACGTATAATAGCGGTCGCATTTTTCTGGCGACAGACTCCGAGGAAACCAAGGCTTTAGGGCAAAAAAGAGTACCGGTCTAGTCGGCGAGACTGAGCTAAGGAGCACTTGCTTCATGGTCGGAAACATAGAGACGAGATAAACTTCAATCAGAAATCCCAATCAAATTCTTACTGGAAAAGAGCAAAGTTGAATTGCGTGAGGGACAAGAAAATTATGTCATACTATACCTTGTCTATTTACTATGCGAGCCTCGAAAAAACTTTCTTCCACCATCTCTTCGCTTGGTTTTCTAGGAAACGGAGGATAGCATTGCTTTTCTAAACCTAGCGCGTTTGAGGTTTGTTTTGAGGTTAACAATCCGAACAGTCCAAACCCGATTAGGGTGGGGGGTGGGGGGGGGGGACACAACTCACGCCGTTTCGAAGAAAACCACATGCGGGGTGGGGGAAGAAAATGCTTTCGAGGTTTGCATTTAAGATGGACAAGTTATAGGCGATTCATTTCCTGTTTGACAGAAGGCACGTTGCATTAAGCAAACCAAGGTGCCACTCGTGAAATATTAAACCACATATTTTTTTTCGAAGATTTCTTACTTTCTCTCTCTATTCCTCAATTACATGTACAGTTAACGCAATCTTATCCTGCGCCGCTAATATGCCGTTCTTTTCTATACAACGACGGCTTTGGTTGATATTTGTTTGTTGAACTGAAACGTCTGATGTAACTCCAAGCAATGGTTTGAGGCAATTAATGAGAAAACGACTTGGGATTCGAAATACAGGGTGGTTATAAAATAACGCTCGCTATTCGGAGTGGTCTGTAGCTTGAATGAATAACCCAAATGCAGCAAAAATTGAGATACTTACTAACCAAGAAGGGGGACAAATAATGGAATCATAAAAAAGATAGAATCCTAAAAAATAATCATAAAAAGAATAATCATAAAAAACAAACTCGTCTCATGAACCGTTCTATATTACAAGGCGTCGTCTATTATGGCCAATTACGGCCAACACAGCTAATTACGCCTCGTAATTTAGAACCCTGGTCAAGAGACGAGTTTCTTTTTTTCAAAAAGAATGGAAACTTAAAAAAGAAACTCGTCTCTTGACCAATGTTCTAAATTACGAGGCGTAGCCAATTATGGCTAATTACGGCCAACACATCTAATTACGCCTCGTAATTTAGAACCCTGGTCAAGTGACGAGTTTGTTTTTTATGATTCCATTTCCCCCCCCTCCCACCCCCTTCTTGATTTGTAAGTGTCTCAATGTTTGATGCATTTGGATTATTCATTCAAGCTACAGACCACTCCGAATAGCGAGCGTTATTTTATAACCACCCTGTAGTGTCAGACAAAACTTCGATAAAAAGGTTAAAACAAACCTCCAGGAAATATTCCGCGCGATCATCAATACCGCAAGCGTTCTTTGCCATTAGTCTCGAATAAGATCAATAAGTAAATACATAGAACTGTACACTGTACTGCGATGTACACTGCTCAAAAGAATTGGGGAAATGTGTGGTTCAAACATTTTAAGAGGGAACTTAATGCTTACTCCATTTTTTACTAGCTTCAAAAAATTATTAAAAATACCAGATATGTGATTTTTACAAAACAAATTACTCATATCCAATTTACTCCTTTCGTTCTTTACAATGATACAAAAAAACTAGTAATCTTTTATTAAAAGTGTGGCGGTAATTGACTTGCAAATGTTTTCCATAGGAATAACATTACGATTTTCAAGATGTGGAATTCCCAAGAGAGTCCTCTTAACCCCCAATGATTATATTTGGAATCATTAGCTTGCGATTTTTTCTCTCACTAAGTTGAGCTTGCTCTCATTAATTGATAGATGGAAGAATTACATATATTTTGGAGAATTAAATAATATTTGTTTTAATTAAATGAAAATATGAAAAACATGGTAAAATAAAATTAACTCCCAAAAACATTTTATGAAATAAATTGACCCTAAATTCTTCACGCTTGCATTCTTAGATGTTTAAAGATTGGTTTTAATTTTTTTAACGAATTAACCTTTGAAAAAAATATTGTTATAAAATATTCAGAAGTTACGATTCCAATTTTTTCCCTCTTACATTTTTAGTTAAGAAAAATTGAGATTTCCCCCCCCCCCCCCCCCCTGTTTTGTTACCATTTCATTTTGGATGCATAATGAATTTATTTACAAGTTTTTGAATTTTAGAGTAAAAAATAAAACGTTGTAACTAAAAGAGTTAACAAAAGTACGCAAAGTGCTCCACTAATTGAATCGGTGAGTGCAGAAACCACTTCAGTCAAAAAAAAATATCCGAAAAACTCGTTTTCAATGAAAATAAGCGTAGAAAGGCAAGATGCGTGTTGGGTGCAAAAACTACGTTAGTCTGTTGAGTAGTCCTTAAATACAACAAGTTTGTTTCGAGTGTTGAGTGCAGAAATAAAAGAGGAGTTATTACGTTTTTTCTCCCGCCTGAAAAATTTGAAATTTGTGACTGACGTTGTTTCTGCACTCACCGATTCAATTGTTTTTGAGCAGTGTATGTATTTGAAAGCCGACCAACCGCTCTTTAATACGACACTTTCGGAAATATTACGGTATTTTGGCAGCGAATGCGCCAAATAAGCAAGTAGTTGACAGTGTTTGCAAGTAAACTGACAATGTTTGAATTGTTCTGTGTGAAGACACCTTCCCCACACCCCTACAAGATTTAACTCCTCGCAACACCATGATGTGTACACTCTGTGCAACCGAACTTGGGTAACAACAAAGATTAAAAGTTAAGGGGGAAAGTGCAATTGGTCCGTTACTTCGAAACTCTTGTAAGGTAATATTTCCATACAAAATGATCTCAATACAATTTAACCAAAATACACTTTTCATTCTGATAAAACTGAAATTTTTTCACAAATAATACTCAAATCTGTTAGACCTTAAACGAAATTAATGATTTAAGGGGTCATAGGAGTCTTAAAAATGTGCAAAGAAGGTACTACAAAGTATGGTTTTATCTTTCATGTAATTTTTTAACTACTCAATATATAAGTATAATTTTTTCATATGTAATTCTATAAGATTTATTTAATATAAAACAAATTTTAAAATTTGTGAAACTTTAGCCAAAACTAAAATAAATGATATTAAACATAAAGCTATTTTAAGACATTGGGATTAGGCTTGCGCGGCAAATTGTGAGGTCAAAATTGAAAAAATGACAAAGAAAATGACTTTATATTGTACAAATATGTACAAACAAAGACTTATACCTAAATGCTCAGCTCAATTATAATTACAAATTATTTTTTTAAAAAAATTAAAATCAAAATTTTAAAATTTTTATAAATATTTTTAGAAAAAAGTTCTTAAAATAATTTCTAATTAAAATTGAGCTGAGAATTTAGGTATAAGTCTTTGTTTACATATATTCGTACAATATCATGTCATTTTCGTGGTCATTTTTTCAATTTTGACCTCAAAATTTGCCGCGCAAGCCTAATCCCAATGTGTTCAAATAGCTTTGTGTTTAATATAACTTATTTTAGTTTTGGCTAAAGTTTCATAAATTTTAAAATTTGTTTTATATTAAATAAATCCTCTAGAAAAAACATAAAAAAACTATACCTATATATTGAGTAGTTAAAAAAATTTCATGAAAGATCAGGCTATACTTTGTAGTACCTTCTTTGCACATTTTTAAGACTCCTATGACCCCTTAAACATGCTTTTTGGATGGATTCACAAATAATTTCTGGAACTCTTTACATCTACGGAAGGATCTTCTCCATAGCATATTTCTATTTACCCAACTTAGATATAGTATATTATTCAACGAAAAACAAACAACGACCTATGCATATGCAAATGCGCGTTTTTTTCCCATCAAGGTGATGGACAGTTAACGTTTCTAATAGCAGCTTACAGGTGACACAGGAAATCTCACGCACTCTCTCATGCGATAACCCGTCATAACCACACAAAGAACATTGAATGCATAACTCAGAAGCTGTCATATCAAGAAAAGTAAAACTCAAGATATTTATTACTTTTTGCTGCATATCTGAGCATAGATATGATGTCTGCACAACTGAGCTTAAAATAAGTTACCCTGTTCATGGCATTCTTTGATGTTTATTTTCCGTAATGATAAGTGCAAAAATGGTGTATGAAAATGAACTTGAGTAATTTACTCATGAAAGACTATATTTGGCATTCAAACTTGCAGTGCAAAATAAATATTTTCCGATTTATTTAATTTAAATAAACAAATTACAAACTGGAGACAAAGGCTACAGCATACCGTTGCCAAAAAGAAAATATTCATTGATCTTATTGCGAACATTTAGAAAGTTCTCTATTTACAAATGTTTGCGGTAAAAGCGTTAACTTAGGGGAAAAAAGCTTCGACATCCTTAAAATATAAGCGTAAATTTTTTGTAGGCTATGTGTTAAGGGGTCATAGGAGTCTTAAAAATGTGCAAAGAAGGTACTACAAAGTATAGTTTGATCTTTCATGTAATTTTTTAACTACTCAATATATAAGTATAATTTTTTTATATGTAATTCTACAAGATTTCTTGAAAATAAAACACATTTTAAAATTTATGAAACTTTAGCCAAAACTTTAATAAATGATATTAAACATAAAGCTATTCGAACACATTAGGATTAGGCTTGCGCGGCAAATTTTGAGGTCAAAATTATTTTAAATTTTTTAAAAAAATTTAAAATCAAAATTTAAAAAAAAATATTATTATTATTAGAAAAAAGTTCTTAAAATAATTTCAACTTAAAATTGAGCTGAGAATTTAGGTATAAGTCTTTGTATATATTTGTACAATAAAGTCATTTTCTTGGTCATTTTTTCAATTTTGACCTCAAAATTTGCCGTGCAAGCCTAATCCTTATGTGTTCAAATAGCCTTATGTTTAATATCATTTATTTTAGTTTTGGGCAAAGTTTCATAAATTTTAAAACTTGTTTTATAATAAATAGATCCTGTAGAATTACATATAAAAAAATTATACTCATTTATTAGGTAGTTCAAAAATGACATGAAAGATCAAACTATGCTTTGTAGTATCTTCTTTGCACATCTTTAAGACTCCTGTGACCTCTTAAGGGGGTATGGGACACTTTCAACTTTTTTCTTTAATATTGCAGATATCAATATAATTTTTTTTCCATAAATATATACTAAATATACTTACACTTTTAGATAATCAAAGGTTTTAAATTATCATTATTTATTTTTTTAAAAAATAAAATGTGTCAAAAAGGGATGTCTCTTATTTTTGTTATAAGTCAAAAAATTATTTATTGGCAAACAAATGTTTAGCATTTTTATAAACAGAAAAGTGTATTTAACAAACTGTCTTTACCGATTTTTCATATTTGCCATAGTTTTTTCTAAAAACATTATTGAAGTTTTTTTTAATAATTTCACCGGTTCACTTTTTTATAAAAATTAATAAATAAAGAAATAAACTATTTACAACTAATCCCTAAAGACAAATTAAAGATATATGTTTGAAAAATATGAGTAACAAATTTTGACTCTCTATGGCCAGTAGATTTTGAGTTATATCGATTTAAAGTCAAAAAATCATCGAAAACACGATCAAGGAGAAAAACAGCTTTGAAGTTAATCACTTTCCTTACTGAAGCGTTCCAAACCGACCGAACAACTAAGGATTCGATAACGTTATTCCTATCTAATATTACGAGGAAGCAAAGATTATAAACGTGGTTGGCCAACACAGATGTCATGACACAAAAAACTACACATCTCACGTTCTACTGCAGATATAAATAAAATTTTTGTTTTAAATTATTCTAAAATATTTGTGTTATTTTTTATGATAATAATAATTTTTTTGATTTTTTTGAGGATTTTGTGTCCCATACCCCCTTAATTCGTTATAGAATAATAAGCTTATGTTGCTGTTACCGTTCGTTATGAAGTACAGAATCTTGCTACTTATATTACCTTAAAATTTCAAAATTTTAAAAACGCTATAAAATGCACCGATAAAAGCGTTGTAATTTAATAAAATGTTTAAATACATAAAAATTTATAATTTTGTTTTTAGCTCATTTGGCTCTTTTTGCGAATTTGGTGAGGAAAAGATATTGCTACCAACACACCCATTCAGCTCTCTTGCGATAACCATCGCACAACCAGCCAATAAAAAAAATTTGCTCATTTGGTACGTTTTTTGTAATAACTTGGCGAGTTTGATAAGTATTTGGCGTTAAAAGGAAGACATAAAAAGTGGAATGCGAAAGTGGTGTATTTTTTCCCTTAAAACGCTCGAAAGAATTCAAGCCACTTTAACTATACCCACCAAAACTACAACTACAAATCAGAGATTTACCACTCACCAGGTTCCGCGTACCACACAGTCTCGGCGAGTGCAGGGGCATCGAGAGTGTGACCCTTCCGCCCTCTTCCACGGACACAGAGTAGCAGTCGTATGGATGTCCGGCCGCGTAGACGCGGCCACGGAAAGGCGTGGATACACGGACAACAGCTTGGATTGCAGAGGGACCGCATTTCACCTCCACTGTGGGGAAAAAAGTAAAATATCGTCACTTAAGTTCCCACATGTGCTATTTGAAGAGTACACGGGAAGAACCGATTGATTAATTAGGCGAACGCCCGCAATTGTCTGCTTGGCGGGGACATTGGCGGCAGAAAACCGGTTTATCTCTTTCTTCTTCGCTTGGTCCAAGCGACGGGATCGTCAATCGCCTGAATCTTGGTAGCTAGGAACCGCAGAGATAGTAGTTAAAGAATTAGAGTGGAAGATCACGTGACCTTCAACACTGGCTTCATTGGGGTTCTTCTGGGAGCTCCTTGCGCGTCCCGTCATTAGTATTGGAGGTCACGTGATCTGCCGCTCTATTACTGTAACTATGATCGGATCTCTGTGGTAGGAACTGATTTCCTTACACAAGTTTAGGCGATCACTCGCTATCATCGACAAAGTGGCCTGCCTGAGGAAACTTCTCTACAAAATCAATCGGTTTTTACCTTGTATTCTTCATTTGTGAAAGGATCAGATTCACTGCACGGTAACCCTTTTGGCTCGATTTTCTTCGGATTTGGCGATAAATAATTTTTTGTGGCAATCGTCTGACTTCGAGTGATGATTCGAGTTCTTTGACTTCGCAACGATGACGCCTTCCGAACAGCCAGTGTTAAATGAACAAACACGTTTTTCGGCTCTTCCTCGTGTAGCTGTAATAGCCTATCCTATCATTTCGGTTGGGTTTTCGGCCGACATTTGGCGCGATTTTGAAAAGTTCGCCAAGGGCCTACCGTTCAGTAAATTTCTACCGTTTTGCAAAGTTAGATTGCACATGTGGGAACTTAAGTGACAATATATTTAAGAAGCACGGAAATAGTTTTGATCATAAAACATTTGTTGCTCATGAAGTGTGGCAAGAGGTCTCGGACTTATGTACCGTAAATAGTGGTAAAAGTATCGCTGCTGCTATGAATAATATATCCGCTTAATTTGTATAGTTTGCTTGAAGCCTGAAGTACAAAGCTCTTACATGCAGGGTGTCCAGAAAAGGACTACCTGATTTCAAAATTAGACCAAAAGGGTTTAAATATTATTTTAAAATTATATATTGAAAATAAAAATAAATAAGTAGAACTAAACTTAAAAAAAATTGACTTCTAGAGACATTTAAGTCAGCTACACTTATCGAAAAAACAGTTTTTAAAAATATTCGATGCAGCCAGAGTGATAAGATCCGAAAATAATTTTTCCTATCAGATTTACACAGAAAGAAGCAGTAGGCTGAAAAAAGCCAACTGTCGCTTTCATTCTGTCTTAAGAGGACTGACTCTCTTGGGAATTCGGCATCTTAAAAACCGTAATGTTATTCCTACGGAAAACATTCGTAAGTCAATTACCGCCACAATTTTAATTAGAGGTTGCTAGTTTTTTGTATCATTGTAAAGAACGAAAGGAGTAGATTTCATTAAAGTAAATTTTTTTTGTGAAAATCACATATTTAGAATTTTTCATAATTTTTTTGAATTTTGTAAAAAATGGAGTACGCATTAAGTTCCAACTTAAAAAAACTAAATATGTAATTTCCAGAAAACAAATTAGTTTTCTGAAATCTACTCCTTTCGTTCTTTACATAATGATACAAGAAACTAGTAACCTTCTAATAAAATTGTGGCGGTAATTGACTTGCGAATATTCTCCATAGGTACACTCTCAGAAATAACACTCATTTGTGACGATTCATGAATCCTCAAGCCTCATTTCGTTAATTTTGAGGATTGTTTCGTCAAACTATCACGTGAATTTTGAGTAAACGCGAATCCTCACTTTTACGATCGTGATTTGACGATTCTGTATCTTGATTTTGAGGAAACTGAATCTCATTGTTGTACTCACATGCTCAAAAATGACGAAATATTTCTTTAGAATAGACAACATTCAAATCCTCATAAAAATGACGATTCAAATTTCCTCACTTTGAGGAAAGGAAAACTCGGAGCATTTGCCAGTAAACGGAATCGTCAAAATTAAAGAAAATTTCGTCGTTTTTGAGCATTCATTTTTAAGAGTTTTTAGTACCGAATCAGCGTAGGCAGACTCAAGTTTGGTTTACAGACAGAATATTTGCAACAAACTCTTATGATCCGTCTATGATCCCACTGTTCCTTTTTATATAGCATACAATGACACCCTATCTACATACAAATCGATCATTCTACAAGCATTCAAAATCCTACTTTTTTTTAAATTATAACTGTTCTAACTGTATAAATAATACAATAACACTCTATAAATATAAGTTACTTGCTTTATTTAAAGTTCTGTTCGATAGTAAACGGAATCGTCAAAATTAAGGAAAATATCGTCGTTTTCGAGCTTTCATTTTTGAGAGTGTATTACACATTATCTACTCACCATCCACACACGACTCCTTCTCGAAATACGTCCTTCCTTGCCCCTCTCCCGATTCTCTTGCTCCTGAACCGTCTCCGAAATCTTCGGGGGACAGCAAGCAGGCGCCTTCCCCGAACTCATAGGACCGGCAGGCAAAGGGGGCGAAGTGCAGACACGCCTCTTCGCACGCCTCCCTGGAGGTGACGTTGTTCACTACTTGCATGTGGCGCCGCAAGATGGCGCGCGAGTGGCGGCG
The DNA here is from genome assembly GCA_023701765.1 of Hylyphantes graminicola. Lineage (NCBI taxonomy): Eukaryota > Metazoa > Arthropoda > Arachnida > Araneae > Linyphiidae > Hylyphantes > Hylyphantes graminicola. The sequence goes on along the minus strand of CM043115.1, from coordinate 51,339,664 downwards.
ACGGAACAGGCATCCGGTGGGCTCTATAGAGGGGGAAATAGAGTATTTCGTCACTTAAGTCCCCGCATGTGCTATCTCACTTTTCACAACGGTAGAAATTAACTCAACGGTAACACTTGGCGAACTTTGCGAAATTGCCCTAAAAGTCGGACGAAAATCCAACCGAAATGAGCAAATAATGGTTAGATAGGTTTGCCGGAAAACGTTATCATAGCGAAGTCAAAGGAATCAAATCATCAGTCGAAGTTAGACAGTTGCCACAAAAAATTTAAAATCGAATCCGAAAAAATCGCGCCAAGGGTTACCGTACAGTGAATCGCATCCTTGCACAACAATGAGATAGCACATGTGGGAAATTAAGCGATAATTTTAATGTGTATTAATCACACTCATACATGATCCTACACAGTCACTATTTAACAGTGCAGAAGAAACGTTTAAATTTAATGGTTTAAAATGGCCGATTTCATATCTTTAATCAGGGCTCGATCTTCAGGAAGCCAGGACTTCCTTTTCCAAAATTGAAAAAAAAAAAACACACAACCATTATACCCCCTATTGCTTTGCAATATAACAATTTGCATAACAATATGTTCACAGAACAAAAATTTCGTAACATTGGTGAAATGTATCTTAAATGTAACCTTCAATTTGATAAACGTTGGTTGTCATTAAATATCAGTTGACCCATGAATAGCCCAAGGATTATTAGGGAAGATAGCAATGCAGCTCTCAATCAAGGGCAGACCTTCCTTAAAGCCGTGATTGGGCCCTGCCGTTTATAATGCTGTTTGTATCAGAATTGGAGAGTCCAATGGATGAACCACTTGACTGAATGAAAAACTGACCGCATTCAGGTTTGCTTGGCGGACATTGGCGACACGAAGCCGGTTTCTCTCTAGGTTCTTCTCCAGTGGTTCAAACGGAGATCTCGTGTCACATGTGAATCAGGGCTACCACAAGAGAAGAACCAAAGTGAGAAGCCAGTTTCATTACACCAGTTTAGGCGATGTCTCGCTATCGTCGCCAAAGAGGCCTGATTCGGACATATATCCTGTCAACGAAAGGTTTTTTCTCCTGACTCTTCCATTCGGTTTTAAAACGCTTCTCTGTTAAGCCTCGGTTTCCTCGGAGTCCGTCAACAGATTTAAGCGGTCAGACAAGTGCGGTGAGTGACGTCATACAAACTACTGACATTGATTTCGCTAGAGTGGTTTCCTCGGGAGCGTTGCCGGACAACTCAAACGACCGCCAGATTGCGTTGCTGTTGAGTGCGTTGGGGAAATCCTGATGACAACGTTTTTTGCTGTTGTCTGTTGCGTGGTGTGCTTGCCAAATATTAAAAATTTGAGGAAAAGGCGGAAGGCGAGAGTTGTTTTACGCTTGCCGAGGAAGAAATGCTAATTGATTTTCTGAAAAATTACGAAGAACCTAAATTTTCCATTTTTGACATGCAAAGACGAAAACCAAAACAACAACAGAGTTAGTTGAGTGAGTTCGCTAGGTTTCCAGTTTCGTGTCAACGTAACGTTTCGATGAAGCGGTGGCCGGTAGAGTGACGTCATCCACGTATAATAGCGGTCTCATTTTTCTGGCGACAGACTCCGAGGAAACCAAGGCTTAAATACAAGGTATCCACCAATCCTCACCGTCGACACACTGCCTCTCGAGATAGACAACATCGGCTGGTTTCGGAGCTTGTCGGAACACTTCGGAAGCAGTCCTCCGATCGTGCTGGCTTAGGACGCACTCGGACCGAGACTTGTCGAACTTTGCTGAGCGACACACGAAGGTGTCTTCGGCGAGACAGAGATCCATGCACTCGGTGCTGTCTTTAACTTCGGGAACTGTCTTGTCTAGGTAGTGGAAGAGTTGGACCCCTTGAACTTCGTCGAAGGCCCATTCGTGGTCACACTTGGTATCTGAAATAAAAAACCCACATATTACAAATAAATGTTACTTTACTGTTCAGGAAAAATTGTTTTGACATGGTTGAAAAACATTCTTTGTGAGCGAGGGTAATCCCTTACATATTTTCTTCTACTAATGATTTTTCTTCTATTAATTTGGCTGTTTTGTCCTTTTGCAGATTTCACAGGATCTTCAGATTTGCAAACCATTTTAAGGCAATATTAAGACAGCAATAGCTACTACTGAGCTATATAATCTGAGCTTTCTTTGAGAAAATTAAATATTGCCACACTCGGGAAACCTCTAGGCTTCCCGAGTGTGGCAATATTTAATTTTCCCGAAAGTACTCATGCCCAAGAAGGTACTAAAGAGATATTTTACATACCAACACTAAAAATTACGATCTTTTCTTTCCATCAAGAAAATCTTTCACATCGGCAGCCCATATTCGAGTTAATAGGCCGACAGACAATCTCAGTTCTCCACTGAGAAGACTTAAGGAGTGGAGCGTCTGAAGGAGCGTCTGAAGGAGCGTTTACATGAGCCATCGGATGCGAAGGGTTCATTGATCATTGGGGGGGGGGGGTTCGCAAACCATCCAACGAAGGTGGGTTTGATGTTTTATTCCATGGATTCGGAAACAGACTATCATTTGGGTTACAAATCCTGCTCGATCACTTTTTCCCCTAATGGAGGGTTTGGCAATCTATGGCTCATGTAAACGCGCCTTTAGTGACATGAAGAATATAATAACTGTTTGTCAGTTAATTCTAGCTTTTGATTATTAAGTAGCTATTTCTACTCACCTTGCAAACACACTTTCCGGTGGTAGCTCGTATCTTCGTCCCGAACAAGCTCCGAATCCCTCAGGTCCCTGGCGATTCCCCGCACGAGCAGACACGAAGAGTTCCGATAGTCCACGAAGTAGGCCGAGCACCCGACGTCGCCCGAGCATCGTGCGAAGCATTCCGAAGGTGGACTCTCGTGCACTCGGATCACGTGGGTTGGGGGCAGGGATCCGGGCCGCAGGGAGGAGAAAAGACGGCGGATGAAAGTGGAGCCTTTATCTGTACAGTTATCTGGAAATATTTTGAATTTTTTTAATTTCTAGAAGCAGCACTTGACATATCATTCACTGGTGTAATAAACACATGACATTAACAAAGTATGCGGTGCTACTGCTAATTCTAATATGGTTTAGTAGAAATGTGCACCAGATTCATGAAAATCAATGTGGTGGTGATTCATCAATGTGGGCCAGATTCATGAAATAAAAAAAATTCCAAAATGCCCACAAGTAGATGAGGACTTTTTACAGCCTCTTCACGTGAAAACCCCTGGCACTTCAAAATGCGCTGTGGGTAAAACGGAGCATTGTGGCGTTTGGGACATGGATGTTTTCTTTTACCGTCTTCAAAAATAAAACACTTCAAGTGCCAGTAGAAAGTCGAGACAGGGTCGTCTGCAGGTGAATGAGCCAAGTCTGACTTCTACCGTGTTCTAATATCAGCCAAGTTGCTCCAGGTATCTGGATCAACAGAAGCTGTCAAATTTGCCCCTTTATCATTAGTCAACAAGATATGTTAGGTTTGAATTATCGTCGCACTAGAGCTACACGAGGGCTATTGGCGACGGGCGTCGTATTTTAGAACCCCAGTCAAGTGACGAGCCAACACCTGAATAGGCACCCAACGAAACCGTTAAGGGCGACATCGTAAGCAGCGTTAGGACTTTGTAGGATAATTAACGTGCACGGTGCACTCCTTTACACGGGGTATTATTCGTTGGGCATTTTTGGCTGCATGGGCCCTTTATAGGTCGACAGTTATTTTGGCGATGCCCGGACCCGGGACCTATCGCACGCTAAGCGAGTGCTTAACCGACTGGGCTCCCCAGCCTTCAACAACAAGATACGAGAACATAAAAGTCAAACGAGACACAAAACCCAATCAGTCAGGCCACAGAAGTGAAATCGATCTTCCTACCGTTCCCTCATCTTTCCCCTTTCACTCAAACAAATTTCGTATACGTTTTACGATAGCGCTGCCCAAATTTGAAGACACCTAAAGTCTATAATAAAATTATTTATAATTAAATTTTTGATGAGTAGTTTTAGGCACATCCATATATTTTTCCAGTTTCGACGTTTACTATGCGACCGCAGTGAATAACATTTTATTATAGAAATCAAATGTAACTGGCTTACATTACAGGGCTCCATCATTTCATTTTTTGAAATGGGTTTGAATAATTTTTTTGTAAATTTGTTGGTGAAAAAATATTATAAACAATTTAAAAAATGTTATTATGGAACCTTGTAAGCCAACTACCTTTATCATATAAAAACCGTTTGTAAAAATATTCTACACAGTCGAAGTAAATTTGGTTTAGAAACTTATTTTCCCACTCTATTAACACAGATTTCGCTTTGGAGACCCGTCTACCACCTCATTCCCTATTAACTCCGATATAATCTCTGCAAGAAATTGCCTTCTTCCATTTTCCAGTATCGTTGTGACTAAACTAAGTGCAAACTAAACACCTTAACCCTTTCAGTCCCAATAACAATTTGGCACTATAATTTTAGAATTTTTTTTCTGAACCATTTATGACACCAAAAAGCACATCATTCGATACTTCAAACTTTTTTCGATTAAAAAATAATTTTTATTCATCCCAATAGATGTCAGGCCTATTATTATTTTTTTTAATTATGATCAGAAAAATGATGATGCCAAAGGACATCACTGGGACTGAAAGGGTTAAAGCTCATTTACTCATTTCACCTTTTAGTCAAATGACAAGTTTTCCCCACTAAGCTTTTCAATTCATGCGGATAGACGTAAACAGCTCCGGAAAACTGACGCACACTATGCAAACAAAAACTCATTGTTATTGTTGAGATGGTCTGAAATAACTGATAAATGGTGAGGGTCAAGTTGTTGAATGCAGGTGAACTTGCAAACAAATTATCAAAATGACTTTATAAATACATTGAGCCAGTTCTAACAGTACTTAAATTGCATCGCGAATCAATGTGTTAGTTTAAGAACAAAAATATTTATCGCAAAGATGTAAAAATATTTATATCTTTGCAATAGAATCCCATCAATTTCCCGAATGTCCTCTTCTAACATTGACATTTTATTGATTGTGTTTTGTATTAAAAGCTAATGTTTGCATACGGCGAACGATCTAGCAAATTTATTTTAACGTTGGCCATCATTATGTACAGTTATTTCTTCGAATTTGTTTTCCTGTTGATCTGAGTGAAATAGACCCAATTGGCCGATTTGTAATAGCAATGTATTTGAAGGATGTTTGGGTTTAAGGGCATAAGGGCATCTAAGGCCATACTGCGCCAAACACTAGGTTATTTAACCCTCTAATGCATACTGTTGCCGTTTAGCAACAAGTAACATAATCCACTTTATTCTATTAAACTATTCTTAAAACAAAAGAGTGAAATCCACTCCAGTTGGAGAAGTGCATTTTCGACACTGGAAAGGAATGAATATTAACTCAGACTGAGTTAAAATCACTCGTTTGGATTGATCCTGTCGGAGGTTTAACACACAAAGGATCCACTCCAAAAGGAGAAGTGCATTTTCCAGACTGGAGGAGTGAAAATTAATCAGACTGAGTTAAAATCGCTCGTTCGTTTTAAGAGTGTAGAGCTCCCTCTCGACAAATTTGTGTTTTTTTTTCATCTATTACATTGCATTTTGAAGATTTAGTTACTAATAATCCTCATAAATGACTGTAGTAAAAGTGTATTTAATATTAAAAAGTGAGGTTATTAACTGTGGTGATATTGCGTTTTGGGCAGCATTCAAAGTATAATAGTATTAGTACTAAATACAAACAAATTGTTTTGAAAAATTATAGTTAAAAAGGGTTATTATGAAATATATTTAGTAGTTTTCTAGTCATTATCAAAATTGGAATTTGGTCGTTGGTTTTTGTCCTATGGAAGAACATTTAAACTTTGAAATTATTTAAATTCGAATGCAGTTTAATTTTTTCAGCATAGCTTTAAATTTTAAGTCTTTTGGTCATAACTTTTAAAAAAATAATATTTCTCATTTTTCCTTATTATACTAAAATGCTGGTCCTTATATAATTGCAAAACGGAATTTTAAAGCAAAGAACTCCTAAATATTTTTAAACGCAAAACGATGCAGAAAAGTCCTTACCGTCGTGTGTCCCGAATGTCAAATTTTTAATTTAGAGCTCAACTAACACATTTTTGGGCCAAACATTACATTCTTTTGGATTTTAAATTGAACTAATACTGTATCTTAACAAATTCATTTTATTAAAATTTGGCTTTTACTATTTATAATGTGGTTTTGGTACATTCATTGACCGCATTCCTAAAGTGGTGAAGAGAAGCACATGATTGAGCTACAGGGATTCTTCAACCATGAAAACTATATTGCAGAAAACTCACATGTCAGTTAGTAGCCACATATTTTTGCTAAAATTCACCAATAAGCCCAAAATTTAAAAACTCAGTAAAATTGGCTGCGAGGCATTATTCCTTTCCTTACAGTCTCCCAGGTTTCTGGTTAATTTTTGCTTGATAATTAAAAAAAATTTCGGTGAGGTGTCGGCTCGTCACTTGACTGTGGTTCTAAAATACGATGCTCGTCGCCAATAGCCCTCGTGTACCTCTAGTGCGTCGATAATTCAAAAAACCTAACCTAAGGTGACACAGAAATTTTATATGCAGTAGTAGTTTTAAAATAGAATTCCTCTGAAAATGGTAAAAACGAGCGTTGACTTCTCATTGTGTTGAAGCAATACCACCTAGATTAGAAGGCCGAAGAACTAAGCAACACAAACGTCACACTAGTGGACCATTTTCGATTTCTTGACCAATAACGTCGCATCTTGATTGATCTTATCTTAAAAATTTATTCAAATACAAGATCTAGTCACGATCATTGGTGAAAACCACAGAATCGGTCCACTAATATGACGTCAAGCATTTAGTTCGCCGGCCTTCTAATCTAGGTGGTATTGGTTGAAGCCTACAAAAAATTCGAATGAACCGACTCATCCAATACCTGCATGCAACGAACAAAGTACTTTCGCCCATCCTTAATGAAAAGATTCGAATGCGCATAAGTCGACTCAGTTTTTGGCGTTCCCTTCTTCCACGAAACAATAGGAACTGTCATAAACCACAGGAAGCGTAACAGAGACTATGGAAAATTTGCATGGGCATTCGCTAATTTCGTCATTCCCAGGCGTCACACTTAGCTGTTTTGAGGTGCTCAACCTAACTGATAAAGATCATTGTTTCCATAAAAGATTTAAGTTCTCGGAAAAGGAAAGTTGTGTGTGAAACAGAAATGATTTTATTCAATTTCTTTTACTTAATACGAATGACAAAAATAAAACATTTGAAAAGTTTTTTTTAAATAATTTATCCAAAGACAATCGTCAAAGTTATCCTTGTTAAGTAACTAAAGCTATGAACGTTCTTAAAAACTGGTTTGAGCATTTTTATTTTATAATTGAAAGTGAAAAGCTTGATTAAGAGGATTAATTTTGGACTATTGATAGAATTAACTTTTCTTACAACACCATAATTAAAAATATTTGCTATCATTTTTTAATTGTTAGTTGAAAAGATCGTGCTCCAAAGCAAAAAATACCACACTATTTTTTTTCTCAATAGTTTAGTGTCGGGAAAACTGCGGAAGAAATTTTTTTCAATGGACTTATCTTATTTTTACGTTTAAAAATTCAACAAAGATATACAATTTATTTTTAAATGTAGTTTTTCAATTTCAAGTATGTGTTTTAAGGTATAGGAGAATACCCAAAATTCCTCAAAATTCTAAAATTTTTACTATTACTTTAATCTTTTCCAAATTTGGCATGGTGATTTCAAATATAATGGGCAATGCTATTTAGGCATTTTTTTTATTTAAATATAATTTATTTTAAACAGTGTTTTTTTACTAAAAAAAAAGAGATTTACGCTAACAAGTCTACAACATTAAATTTTCCTCCAGTAAACATTAATTATGTGTTAAATTCTCCGTTTTGAACTGATACATGCAATGACCCTCTAGAGTTTCATACAAATTACAAGAAAATAAGTTAAGAAAAATGTCATGAATTTAACTAAAAAAAAAATTTTCGATTAACTTACACTTGAACATTTAAAAAAACTACTATATTTGCACCAGATGTTAGAGGCTTATAGCACAGATATATATTGAAATAGCGTCTGTAAAAAATTTCAGGTAAATTAATGCAAAACTAGAAGTGTTGGCGCAACCCCCTTTTTTATGTGAAAAACACTGTTTAAAATAAATCAATTATATTTAGATAAAAAAATGCCTAAAAAGAATTGTTCATTATATATATATATATATATATATATATATATATATATATATATATATATATATATATATTTGAAATCACTATGCCAAATTTGGAAAAGGTTAAAGTAATAGCAAAAATTTTAGAATTTTGGGTATTCGCCTACCTTAAAAACTTAACTATAACTCCAAAGTTGCTTCCTTACTGTCTGACTTTGATCGCAGAAAAAACAACTAAAATGGTTTTTGGCATTCGCGCCCAAAACACTTATGCATATTATTAAAGTTCCATACCGATTGCCAAAAGTGTCAGTGAAATGAAAATTTGTATGCAATGAACTAGGATATAGTGAAGTTAACTAGGAGTCAGTGAATGTCTGAGTTAATTTTAAGCTTAAATTAAACCGCTTAGAACATTTGTTAAAATCTTATAAAGTTAATGAAAAACTGCGACATTTTCAACAAAATTACTTGCATCAAGAAAAGGTTTCTGTGGTGTAAAAGTTGCTAAAAATGTCTTTAAGACATTTTATAGAATTATTTAATATTAAACACTAACATTTAATATATATGAACAATTTATTTTCAGAAAATATAACTGACCATACAATAGTTGAAACAATAAAAATATTTTAATTGAATTATAACTTTTCCACTGAATCTATGGCAAACAGGTTACGTTTTTTGTTGATTTAAACTGTTTTTAAGGAAGTTCCACCTGTACTTTTGTTTATAAGTTCAATTTTCAAGTTTACAAACAATTTTGTATTGCCTTTTAGGCTTTTGAGAAGTAGAAAGGAAATTTTTAGTTTCCAAGATATTTTCTTAAATTCGTAAATAAAGCGAAAATGTTGTAATCGTAACTTCTGAGAAAGTATTGGTTTAATAATGTAATTTTCTTCACATGTATGAAAATCGCCGTAACAGCAAAAATAGAAAAATTTAAAAAGGGAAACATAAAAAAATTGGTTAATTTTTTTTTTAAATTTGAAAAATACGGTTACATGGCACAGGAATACTTTCGCTGAAGTTGGGATTTCAAAACTAAAGCATTAGCACTTGGATTGAAACAATAGCCAAATAGCCCATCGTTTGACGGGAAAATAGTTAAATTAAGAAACATGTTTCAAACACATAATTGGGCATTAAAAATTAAATTGTAACTTTAGATAAGAATAGCGATGTCCACACTACGACAATAAAAATGACAAGAAATTGAGCGCATGGAAATGCTTATACAATTTGGTCAGGCATGCGCGCACGAACCTCGAATAGTACAAAATTTAATATGCATTTCCATGCGCGCAATTTTCTTGCCATTTTTATTGTCGTAGTGTGAACATAGCAAATAAACAAATTTACTTACTGGACAAGACAACAGAAAATAATAAAAAGGAAACAAGACACAGGAACTGCAACCTCGGAAGAATAAAATCTGAAACAAAAAAAATTCAAGTTATATTGATAAAAAGTGCACAATTATTAACATAAAAACAAAAACAAATCTGTGCCATAAACCTCTAACATCTGGTGTAAATATACTAGTTTTTTTTTTAATGTCCAAGTGTAAGTTAATAAAAAAAATCTTTTATTCTAGTTAATTCAAAACATTTTTCTTAATAACTTCTTTTCTTGTAATTTGTATGTGACTCTAGATGGTTATTGTATCTATCAGTTCAAAACTAAGAATTTAACACATAATTAATGTTTATAGGAGGAAAATTCAATGTGGTAGACTTGTTAGCGTAGACCTCGTTTTTTAGTTGAAAAACAGCGTTTAAAATAAATTATTTATATTTAAATAAAAAAATGCATAAATAGTATTATTCATTGTATTTGAAATCACTATGTCATATTTGGAAAAGATTAAAGTAATAGTAAAAATTTTAGAATTTGGGGGAATTTTTGGGTATTCGCCTACCTTAATCGGTACAATATCGCCTCGATATAATAAGAAACGTTCACCATCTCGCCAAATAAAATGTCGTCGCGACTTTTGTATTGAGTAACTCTAGTTCAAAAAGGATTTAGCTTTGATACCAAACAGTTCGCGGGGGCATCAACACAACATATAAGTCATCCTCGAAAGTCTCCGGACGTACAAATTACAGGTACGAAGTGGCGTGTGATTTGTGAAATAGTGAAAAATCTTTCGCAATTCTCCCTCCTAAATTGATAGTTACGAAGGAAAACCCACGAATTTGAGCACAATTTCACGCGGGCCTCTTCTTAGCGGCATTCTCCAGAGCTAAGTGAATTCGCGTGCGCACCAACCGTTATATTAGAAGAGCTCTTCCCCGAATTCTTAGAGAATAAAATACTAGTTTGAAAGACCATCTATTAAATATGAAGTGGAATTTTATTTTTATTCAAAAAATCTTAAGTTTGACTTTCTTCCAAGGCTGGGAGTAATGAATAATAGGCTTAACTTACTCAAAAACTAAAGGTGATGGTGGGTATGGGGAAAGGAATTTCCCATACCTACTTTCGTTTAATGTATTCTATAGACACTACACAGTTAAAAATCATATAAAGATAGATTCCAAGATATAACACATGCACAGATATCATGCGACGTTAAATGGAGAAAAACATTTAGATTTTCTTGAAAGGTTTATTATCCTCCGAAATATACTAGTACTACTTTTGTTATGGAAACCTTTCTGGAAATCGCATTTAAATTTTACTAATTATGCACACAGATTTCGTTTTATTTATCCCCAACACTATTCAGCCCAAATTTATATTTTTTTTACTTCACCACGAACATAAGCATCGGTTAGATACGTGTGATGGATCTACACCAAAACCGACCTTAAGTTTGCAGTATACAAATATTCTACGAGGAAAAGGGTAAATAGTTCTCATTTTCAAGTGCGAGAATCGAATACAAAAAGGTATTTCCCATTCAATAGACACATTTATTTGTTATTTCAAGGCATAAATTTATTATTTTTATTAGTTTAGCTTCAGTTAGAGTGTTATTTTAATTATTTTTTTCGTTTCGATTTTGATGTAACAGGGCGCACGAATATCAGGGTCAAAGGAGCAACCAATAGGAGCAAGCGAAATTTCGGCGCCAGCAGTGTTGTTTACGCAGTTTCTTCTGCCTAGTACATTTCTCTGCTGCAAACTCAAGGTCGGTTTTTGTATAGATAAAATATAATGCTATTTTGGTCAATCCAGTGAGCAAATATTTTTGCGAATTTCCGACCTTACTCCATTGTTCCATAGCTCTATTTGTTCTTTTAACCATTACCTCACTGATCTTTGTTATTGAAAATAAAATTCAGGCATTCATGCTTGCATCAATGCTTTATTAAAATTGTATGTTGTCTAAAAGTTGTCTCTTGTTGTTTCTTAAAGTTTAGGTTGTCATAGGTTTCTCTTTCCTAATCGCAACTAAACTTATTGCCAACATAAGTTGGGTAAATGGAAATATTCTATGGAGAAGAACCTTACGCGGATATAAAGAGTTCCATAAATTATTTGCAATTCCATCCAGAAAACATGTTTAAATCATTAATTTTGTTTGAGGTCCAACAGATTTGAATATTATTTGAGAAAACTTGGCAATTTGATCATGATCGAAATATTAGTTTTATTGTATTCAGATAAACTAACGGACCAACAGCGCTTTTCCCTCCGCTTTTTTACTCCTCTTTGTTTTTACCCAAGTTAGGTTGACACGGAGTGTAGTCTTTCTTAACCTATTTATAAAATTTTCTTGACACAACAATATTCGAGAACCCGCAAACATCCAGCAAAGTTTGATAAATATTTATATATTGATACCATATATTATGAAGGGAAAGAAAAAAATTTAAATACTGAAGATCGTGTTTTTCGATAAACAAAAAGATGAAACCAGCAAAAATCCTTGTCATTTGATGCCGAACCCTAACCACTTAACCAAAACTCAAACAAAAAGAACCAAGTAAGAAAAAGCCCCCCCTCACACATTTTTGATGTCCAATGTTTTAGCCACAAACAAGACATTCGAAAAACACACAAAAAAAAATCAATTTTATACCTGTCTTCAATGGCTTTTCTGGTGATTCGATTATTACGGGCATGTTTATACGACTCTACAGAAAAAAAAAATAGAAAAGGGAAAGGGTAACCAAGTAAGAAAAAGCCCCCCTCACACATTTTTGATGTCCAATGTTTTAGAAACAAACGAGACATTCGAAAAACACACACAAAAAATCAATTTTGTACCAGTCTTCAATGGCTTTTCTGGTGATTCAATTATTACGGGCATGTTTATGCGAATCTACAAAAAAAAAAAAAAAAATAGAAAAAGGAAAGGGTAACCAAGTAAGAAAAAGACCCCTCACACATTTTTGATGTCCAACGTTTTAGCCACAAACGAGACATTCGCAAAAACACAAAAAAATTCAATTTTATACCTGTCTTCAATGGCTTTTCTGGTGATTCGATTATTACGGGCATGTTTATGCGACTCTACAGAAAAAAATAGAAAAGGGAAAGGGTAACCAAGTAAGAAAAAGCCCCCCTCACACATTTTTGATGTCCAATGTTTTAGAAACAAACGAGACATTCGAAAAACACACAAAAAAAATCAATTTTATACCAGTCTTCAATGGCTTTTCTGGTGATTCAATTATTACGGGCATGTTTATGCGACTCTACAGAAAGAAAATAGAAAAGGGAAAGGGTGGAAGTATGTTTTAATTCAACAGTTGAACGAACAGCCCCTCCTTTTTCACAGCTGAAAACGAATTGGTTCTCGGAACAGATTTCATGCTATACTCTGGCGTGACTGCGTGTTTAAAGTAGCCGTCCTGCTTCACGAAGGTTAGAGGAAATTTGGCGCGATTTTTACTGTAGCCATCTAAATAATGCTCTAGACTGGGAATTTTTAATAGTAGCCAGTGGCTACCAGAGTGAAAAAAAATGGTAGCCATATTTGGATTTTTAGTAGCCAATTTTAAATTTAGACGACAAAAAGAAAGTGCGATATTCCACAAAACAAAATTTCATCAAATACATTTTTGATATGAAAAGATTGACTGTAAAAAAAGATCATACCAAATATTTAAGTATTATGTGATTGACCATTATTGAAAATTATTTATGTCAACAGTTCAACTCCACCTTACCAGGACATATGCCTAGCACCCCAGAGCCCTAGGTCACAAAAGCTGAACTGGACACGGCAGGCCTTGGCTCAGTAATGGGCTGTTGCGCCGGTGAGTTTAGTTTACAGTTCAACTGCTATTAGTTTCGGAGAATTCTTGACGTCGCCCACGATTGTTCATGAAATTTTCTCATTATATCAGAATTTTATTATTATTATTTTAGAAATACAGCTTCATTATTAATTATTTGTTGAACAAAAAAGGAAAAGTTATGATCGCCACTTTTGGCGACTGAGGTTCGATTTTTAGGTAGCCACTTTCGATGTAATAGTTGCCAGTTGGCGACTGGCGACTGCTAATCTAGAGCTTTACATCTAAATGTCGCCACTTCGAGAAAAACCAAAAGCTGTAAATTGTATTGTTCATTGAACAAAAAATACTTTAAATTGACAACTATGTTATACACTCTTAAAACAAACGAGTGAAATCCACTCCAGTAGGAGAAGTGCATATTCGACACTGGAAAGGAGTGAATATTAAATCAGACTGAGTTAAAATCACTCGTTTGGAGTGATCCTGTCGGAGGTTTAACACACAAAGGATCCACTCCAAGAGGAGAAGTGCCTTTTCCAGACTGGAGGAGTGAAAATTACTCAGACTGAGTTAAAATCGCTCGTTCGTTTTAAGAGTGTAGGGTTACCAAACGTCCGTATTTAGAGGCTCTGTCCTGCCGTCCGTATTAATTTTTTTTAAATCCCTAAATGTTCGTATTTTTGAAAATTCAATTGATTTTGAAGACCTTTAAAGACGTTTGTAGGCATTTCAAAGTGTAATAGTTTACTTTTTCAGTTTACTTCAAAACGTGTTTTATGAAAATCTACTCAAGACATCGGTCCTTGTCTTTTAGATATATAATATATCCAAAGACATGGACTTAATTAAGAAAAATTGGTTCTGTAGAAAAATATGCAAATAATGGTTAAATAATGTAATAAAATAATGTTTAAAGTGCTAATAAGGGATAAAAGGTTTTTTCTCAATTTTAAATGTGTACTGCTTTTTTAAAAGCAAGTGTCTGGTTGTTTACATTTTTGACTTGGTAACCCTACCATGTTGGAACCATGCTACACTACACTTTTAAAAAAAATCTCTGTGAAATAACGAGTAGGGAACGGCAGCGGAGATTTCAATCACACCCCGTTAAGGTGGGATCATAGTTAGCTACAGCAAAAATGACCAATTCTTAGTACTGATTTCGAAAGGCTCTAAATCATTTTAAAATAGTGGTCAATAAAAAAAATTGTACCAAATTATAAATTGTACTTTTATTATTATATTTACACCTAAGAACATTATTTTTAAAATTATTATTTTTGAAAAAAGACATCTTTTGAAACATACAATTACGAATTTTCAAAAATACAAGTATTTTTTCGGTACACTTTTCTCCAAATCAATTAAATATTTATTAATAATTTTTTGTGTGTGTTATAAAACCATTTTAGATCTAATTAAGTCACCTTTTTTTGCCTAAAATAATTTTTAAATTTTATTTAAAAAACATCATATTCTACATTCATTAAAATTCTGATTTTCAACGAAGAAAAGTGTAAAATAATAAAAATTTAATTTGTAAGACTAAATTAGGTGACTTAACAGATCTAAAATGGTTTTATAACACACAAAAAAATTAATAATATTCAATAGATTTGGAGAAAAGTGTACCAATTATAGTGTTGACAATTATAGTTTTGAGAAAAACGCGAAAAACAAATACATTCGATCCCGTTAACACGAACTCGAAATGACCACCGAAACATTTCTTGTTAACCGAATTTCATGTAAATCTTCAGGATTTTTTTTTTTTACATTGAGCCAGTGAATAGTGTTCAAATATCAACACAAAAAAAAATCATATTTTATAATGTAATACATAAATAATACAAGCATACAATTAGTAATTCAAAGGAGGCTGGACACATTTGTTTATTTTTATAATTTTAATTTTTTATAAGAAATAATTAACCGATCGATACAAAATTGGTCTTATTCGATAGATTGGGCTTCCATCTATCAGAAAATACTGGTTTCAAAAATTCGATTTTTTTGGTTTTTGTTAACTATGATCTCCCCTTAAAAAGACACTCATTACCATCATTTCCTAATGATAATACACTGCTCAAAACAATTAGGAAAGCAGTTTGCATCCTTGTGCTAATAACCCTTTCAGTTTCAGCTGTTTTTCTTTTCTTTCAAAAAATGTAAAATTTGTGAAATAGATTCCTTATGTATCCAGAATGAAATGGTAAAAAAACAGGCGGAAAATATTTTTTAACTAATTAAAACATACTTTTATAACATAATTAATATAAAACACTACTTTTTTAAAATTTTTATTACAAAAAAAAAAGGTTAAGTCATTTTTTAAACATCTGAGAATGCAAGCGTGAAGAATTTAGGGTCAGTTTATTCCATACAAATTTTTGGGAGTGAATTTCATTTTACCATGTTTTCATATGATTAAAACAAACATTATTTACATCCTCAAAAGACATGATTCTTCCATCTAACGATAAATTAGTGCAAGCTCAACTTAATGAGAAAAAATCGCTAACTCATGATTGAAAGTGGAAACATTGGAGTTGAAAGAGTTTAAACCATGCGCTCCCCTAATTGTTGTGAGCAGCGTAGATGAGCTAACTGTAAAAAATACGGAAACGCCGTAATTTTGTAACAGTCTAAAGGATAAGGCCGTTTAATCAGTGCTTCAGACCGTTTTCCAACAAATAAGGCTATTGCCCTTAAAAATTAAAGGGCCAGAGCTTGTAAATTAATTTATAGGTTTCTTTTTAGAATATATATATTAGAACATTCTTCTATTTATCTTCACTGGTGGATCACAATTGTATTTTTATCAATTACAATTTTAAAAAAAGGCCATGGGAAACACCATTAACCACCATCACTTTCAAATTTTTTTCTAAATCTTTATGTCCCGTTATGACATCCAAACACACATCATTCGATTCTTCACACTTTGTTCTATTAGACAATATTTTACATCAATCTCAATAGAAATCAGAACTACTCTTTTTTTTGTTCAGAAAATAGCTAACAAGCGTTTCACCTGATTTTTGAAAAGCTCACTTCAGTTCCTCATATTTAAAACACAATTTAAACTATTTCAGTTAAGATAGTTATTAAATTTTTTTTAGTAATATGGTCAGATACCTTAAAATATATAACTCGAAGTCTTTTTAGGTAATATATATTTTTTTTATTTTGTTGTTTTCCACAGTTAAAAAATTTGGCATTATTTCAAAAACCATATAAAAATTAAAATGAATTTTTTCTTATGGAAATCTTATTTTTGACCTAAAATAAGCTAATTTTGTGAATATCAGATGTTTCTGTTGTGCAGTAAATTTTTGGGACTGAAAGGTTTAAAACAGCGGAGTAAACCTCTTCCAATCAGAACAAAAAAAAGTTATATTGTGTTTAAAGCTTTTCCTGAAAATGGCAAAACCTATCAAATTAAATTTCTTTATTCGATTAGAGCTAAATATTTCGTCAAACGTTTGTTTGGGCTTACCATTAAAACAAATAACGGCTTCACATTTCAACCCGTTTTGAATTCAGCATGACTACCACTTTCGTCCACATAACCTACCACTCTTTGGTGTTTTAAACTTGCGTAAATGTCGCTTCTACTCGGAACTAAATGCCGTTTTAGGAAAGGAAAAGTACACGACAGTCAATTGGACATAAAGGTTCGGCTTGGGTAGACCCCAATAACATCACTGGAATGGAAACACTCAACCTTCAAGCTTGATAGAATTCATCTAAACAAGAAGTTTTAACTGTACGTAATATGGGTAGAAAGTAAGCGGTGAAGCACTTAGTGGTGTATACTGTCGGATTTAAAAAAAAAATCCGACAATACCACTTGTTTGGAATTTTTTAGTGAAATGGGTCTTGTCGTGGGAAATGGATAAAAAAAACATTGGGGACAATTTAGACATTTTGAACACAGAGACTAGGGCCATAAAACTTTTATTGGTAGGAATTTCTTGTAGACCACTGTCGCCCTGATAGCTGCCATAAATTTTAGGCTGTCTATAATATTTCTAGCCAGAATATAAGCTTCAAAAAGACAACCAATGAGAACATAAGCAATTCGGCCATTTTATTAAAGAAAACTAATATTTTCATTTAGTTTATCTTCCAACAACATGACAATATGTTACTGTCGTATGAAGGAAAGACTAAGTGCAATTAGAATTTCATTTTCTAGCCGTATCAAGGTAGTGTAAGAAATCTTTGTACCTAGATTTTCATCGAAGTCGATGAAGCCTTCATAGAAAAAAAATTTCAAAGAACCCAACTTCAAAAACAATTCCAAATGGGAGTACTACGGAATTGTGACACACATTCATTTAATGAAATGTAGATTCAGAACTTTCTTTGTCCGTTTGGTGTATCTTCCACATAGCTCTAACGTTGGGCGCCGGACTATATAGCCTAGCTTATTTATCAAAAGCAAAATATCAGGTAAACTTTATATATATATTTTTTTAATTACGCATAGCAAAGCACGATTACAAGACTGTTATAGCAATTATGATATCCTCTTATACACTGGTTGACAATTGGTAAGGACGAGACGGTTTTTTCAATGTAACTTTGTACAACAACTTTCCAAATCAACAAACTTAATACTGTAAGATCCCCAATACGTAAGGACATGAGTAATGTAAGCAACACTTACTAAAAGAGAAATCAGAGGGATAAAAAAAAGCTTTTTATCCCTCCATTTGAATTCCATTCCATGCTTCTCAGAGGTGGAGATTAGTTTTGGATTTTCACTTACGACAATTTTACGAGTGCACCACGAATATCGATAATTAAAAAAAAAACATCAAATCTACGACATAGTTTTAACCTTAAAAGCCGGTTCCATTGACAACTGATTATTAAATGTGAGAAACGTCTATGTCGATTCTATGTCGTACTAGTGTCTTCCTGTTAACTAATTATGAATAATCACCGATATATGGGCTTCTGGAGCCGTATGTATCACGTATCCGCAATATATCATGTTTAATGAGCAATATTATAGAGGTATGTTGGGGCCCCCAAATTTGCTTGGCCCAGGGCCCCTAAATTTACAAGTCGATGTCGACGTGATCCCCTGATGTGGGTTGCTATAAATTTCTACAAATCTAAAAGCAATAATCCTCAACGACTTACATTCAGACACAAACACCCATTTACATATCCAACTTCAAACAGGTAAATGAAATCAACCCAACAAAATACCCTGTCATTTTCGGCTGATAGCCACCGAAGGAGAAGATAATGAACAAGAGATGTTCTAAAAAGGTTGCATCTTACACGACTATAAAAAAAAGTTAGAAAAAAAGGGTTGGCAGCCGTTGCCTGAGGTCGGTCACGTGACCGGGTAATTAAATGTCTGTCCATGGTAAGTCATAGATTTGCGTGACAGAGCATTCGGCAGGTCATTGAATTGGAAAAATGATGTGAGGAGGCCTTTATACTTAAAGAGGTGCTCAGTCTGGCATGTTTTAACACTTTTTTTTGTACCATACCCTTAAAAAAAGCAATTGGTGGTTGGTATTTTTACTCGCTATCTTCCACGTTTCTTCTTGTATTCTATAGTTTGCGTTTCAGCAGTTGGTGAATGAGCCAGAATAACAGTCTGTCTCCAAACCAAAGTGCGTGTTAATCTAATGGTAAAAATATTTTGTAGGTCGCATTTTTCCGGCTGTATATTGAATATTTCTACAAACTGTCTGTTTTTTGATAAGTGTAGCCGACTTACAGGTCTCTATAATCCCACTTTTGGAAATTGGTTCAAATATTTTGAGCAAAATAATTATGTTTTAAATATTCAAAAAAAAAATTCGATCCAATTTCAAAAAGTGAGATTTTGTGGGACCTGTAAGTCAGCGCATTTATCACTTAATCTTAATCCATTTGTAAAAATATTCAATGCAGCCGGAAAAATGTGGCAGAGAAAATATTTTTTTCTCTATTGGATTAAAACTGATGTACTTCGCTTTGGAGACCTGTGGGCGGAAAGGAAAACTCAGAGCATTTGCCTGTAAATGGCATCGTCAAAATTAAGGAAAATTTCGTCATTTTTGAGTATTCGTTTCTGAGAGTGTAGGGTTGGTTAAATTACTTTCAAAACAGTAGTCCATAGCATAATTCATTAATATAAATATTCTCATTTATAAAAATATTTTAATTCAAATAAGTTATAAATATTTAAAATGGTTCATTTTAACACCATACGTCATTGTAGAATAACCCGTTCATAGAGCATCGATAAATTGACTTCTGTGATCACCTTCAAGAAAGTTTTTAAAAAATATATATAAAATATAAAAGTATACCATACAGTTTTAAATAATCGATAAAAATAATTGCATTCGAAATAGAATAAACTAAACTTTGAAAGCTAAGATTGAGCTTCGAAAACTGTTCAATTTCAAAACAATAATTATGCTGTAAATAAAGCAATTAAATATTCTAGAATCATGGACATTTTAATGAAGGCTATTTTAATGAGTCAAAAACTAAGAAAGTATTTATAAAAGAATATTAGTTTTTCGAATGAAAATTACATTATTAATAAAAAAGCTCGTTTCAAAACGGTTTTTGTTTTGTAAACAATATACCAGTTTTGAGACAGTTATAATGCTTTTCTTCAAACTACATATTAGAAAACTCATGCTTAGTTCATTTACTAAAAAAGTTATTCAAATTTTTACAAATTAAAAAAATTGAGATTTTTTTAATTTGAGTTCTTCAAACTTATTTCTCTCTGGCTTTAAAAAAATAATTGAAATAACTTCGATTCAAAACTTATTACGCTTAGCTTCTTTTAAGACATGCAATTGAGTGCTCGACCAAAAAAACAATATTTCTAAATGCTATCAGTACACATAGTTTATAATTCAAATGAGATGGATTGCAAATAAAATATCTTCAAATTGCAGAGATAACATAATTCGGTATAATTTGAAGGATTTTCGTTTCTTAAGAACCTCTAATCTTATGTCACGATTAAGCAAGTTTTTAAGTGTAATTGACATTCCTATACATCGGATTTGATAGAACTATAGTTCATTCCTATCCCTTTTAAACGATCTACAATTCGAATAATTTCCCAGGTCACGACAAGAACACATGACTTTAGGACTTAATTTATCATGTAAATTAAGTCTTAATTTCATGTGTTCTTGTCGTGACTTACAATAAATGTTATCAGAAATTTAAAAATATTTTGAATATGAAGAGTACACGGGAAGAACCGCTTGATTTCGGAGAAGGCTTTTCATAATAGCCTCTTTGGGGATGATAGCGAAAAATCGCCTGTACTGCAGGTGTAAAGAAGCCGGTTACTCGCTTTGTTTATCTTTCGCGGCAGCCCTGATTCACGCCACAGATCAGTGGAACGCGTAGTTCGTACCACGATTGAAGAACCAAAGGAAAAATCGGTGTCCGGTCGCCAATATCCGCCAAGCAGACGCAATTACGGAAAGACTAAAGAAATCAAGGGGTTCTTCCCGTGTACACTTCATATATTTTTAATCAGAATTTTCAATCGATAAAATTAGCAGTATCAATGAACCCACACAAAAAGTCGACCGTTACGCAAATAGTTTTTTTTTTTTGAGGAATACTACAGGGGTGGAAATTGATTTATACAGTTTTTTAAAAATACTTCTTTCTTAAATGAATATTTATCGATATAAATTTTGTACAATATACAGGCTTTGTATATTAAATTATCCACACAAATATTTTTATAAATAATAAATTCGTTATACAATTTCCTTTGTTGATATTTCAGTGTAAGGAAATTGATTTATGAATTTTTATATTCAATGTCAATTAATAATTAGTAAATCCTCCTATAGTAGTTTAATGAGTATTTCGTCATACAAAAAAAAACATATCTTTTACCAACAAACCAAGAATTGAGCGATTGGTAAAAAAAATCAACTAATGACAAATCAATTATCGGACTTCTATCTTTAAAATCTCGATATGGTATTGCAGCAAGTCACTCACACCCACTAATCAAGCATCATAAAACATCGATAAAAATCAATCCAAACGGGAAACACGGTTCAACGACCATCTTCGCCATAAATTCTTCACGAAAAAAAAAAGAAAAACAGCGACTCACCCTAGAGCCAAGCGGCCTTGCCAATTTCCAGCAGAGACATTCGTAAAAAGCAACCACGGCCTTGGATGCTTTCGCCCATTAGGACACTTACGACCACAAAAAAAAAGTAAAGCCCCCACAGGCAACGCGGAAACCTGACAAATCACCGTAAAAATGGAAAGCGGTTTCACATCATACCATCTGGGGATGTCTTGAATATACACATTAACCTGGGTCAGATGCATATCTTGTGGGCATAGGAACGGAAGTGGGACATTCCAATTTATTAAGTTTCCTTTTTTAAAGATGGTTTAACGGTTTCTGGATAAGAAGACATAAAAAAAAGGCATGGCTATTTCAATATTTGTTGTCTGAGAGAAACAGGAGAAGTCTGCAATTTTTATTTTCAATTACCAAAATAAAATATAAGTTATCGAATGCCGAAAATCCGAATTTGATATTGTGCTTTCTACACGTATGGGGGATGAGATTCTGAAAGCCTTGTTTTTTAACATTGGTTCTCCTGTCTGTCTGAAAACTTTCTACAGCTTGTATTAAAAGAGCTACGGACTACAAATGTAGCATACGATTTCCTTCCCACGAGTACTTGTCAGACGCCTTGACAAGGTTTTTAGAGAAAATCGCGAAAACGCAAAAGGTTGCTGCCATAGAGCTTTTTGGAATTCAAAAGCTTAAGGGGTCATAGGAGTCTTAAACTTCAACATTTTCGAACGTTCGAAGCATAGTTTGCGATTTCATGTAATTTGTTAACTACTCAATACATAAGTATAACTTTTTTTTATGTGTAATTCATATGTAATTTATTAATACAAAAAATATTCAAAATAAAAATTTATAAAAATTTGTATTAATAAATGTTGTTTTATTTTTCTTTTAAACAACAGGTATAAGACTATTTGTATTTGTACAAAAGTCATTTCCTCGGTCATTTCTTCAAGTTTGACCTTAAAACGTGGCGCGAAAACCGAATCCAAATGTTTTCAACTTTGTAAATAGTTTTATGTTTGTTATCATTTATTTCATTTTTGACTAAAGTTCCATAAATTTTAAAATTTGTTTTATAATAAATAAATCTCATGGAATTACATATAAAAATTATACTTATATATTTAGTAGTTAAAAAATAACACGAAATCGCAAACTATGCTACGAACGTTCGAAAATTCTGAAGTTTAAGACTCCTATGACCCCTTAAACACTTCTTTATCCCTTGCTGACCTGGAGGTCAGGTGGCGCTGATTTAAAATTATGAGACTAAATTTGGAGTTTCATCGAAAGAAATGCGAAAAATGCGCAGTATCAATGCCAGCAAATCCTTAAAAACAAAGTCATTTTTTATACAAATAACGAATGGTACAAGTCAGCTGCTTCGGTATCGATATTTTTGAAGAGCTTGAATATTCTCTAAAATAACCGCACGATCGTGCGAGCCCGGTCTTAAAGGGTTATAGTGTATATTATCAGCTCCAAATATTTTTTTTACATATGGCAATTTTATTGGAATTTAATCCACAAAGTATAAAGGATCACATCACAGATAAGATAAACAACAGACGATGACATAGGACGAAAACAGTAGAACAAAAGTAAAATTTTTTAATAATAACAAACAAATCCCAAAAAATAAGGGTGGACGATGAATGCGGAAGAGAAAATAGTCGTCCCACATTTGTCCATGATATCCCTTGCCTCTCAGTACAGCGTGACAAAGTCTTTCTGTTCTTGTGAAGTTCTATTTAGTCCTGATCAGTCCAGGAGATGGTCAGAGTTCATAAATCCAGAGTTGCAGATTGTGCATACATTGGTGTCCATGATCCCAATCTTGTGGAGATGTTCTCCCATGCAGTTGTGGCCTGTAGTTAGTCTGAAATGGGCGACTGCTTCTTTTCTTGGCCCGAAACTATACTTGTTCCAGGTATTATGGATGTTTTGCCATTTCCTGTTATTACTTGCGGCTGTCAAGTTGTCTCTGCATGAGTTTTCTATATTTCTATGAATATACTGGCTCCAAATATGCATCGACTTATTAAGTAGTAATTAAAAGTCGTGTAATATTATATATCCGATGGTTTTTATGACATTTGTAGTTCCTGAGGTTTGAAATTGTCGCCTATTGCCTTGTGTTATTACAAGGAAACATTCATTACAAGTTATTTCTTGCTATAACAGAGCCTTGAAAATGTTTATTCACTATACTTTTATAGAGATTCTGTAAGAGAACTCTTTAAAAATATCTACCACGTCTAAAGGAAGCTTTTAAAGTTAAATGCAACCTTTCGAATGCCTTCAAAAGGCGCAAGAAATAATTGCCACTTTATACCAGTGCCAAACATATTGTAGACATCTCAATTCTTATAATTCGATTAAATAACGGTCTTTGAAAAAAGTAGAATAAATAAGATATCTCAATGGTGGGTACCTGATTCTTAATACTGACGCAATCAATGAATCCTTAAACGCGTCCTAAACTGCTAAAATGCGCAGTTTCGGTGCGGAAGAGGAGGTATCTTGCATTGATCGGATGGCTGGGCCAATTTTAAGGGTCGTTTTTCTCACGGAAACTTTGCTGCTCGAGGAACTTTGTTACGCGAACTGTAAAAGTACCCGCTTCTTCGAGCACTTTTTTGGAGGCTTTGGGGACGGAAAAATTCCTGCGATATGGAAGATTATGGTACACTCTTTAAAAAATGAATGCTCAAAAACGACGAAATTTTCCTTAATTTTGACGATTCCGTTACTGGCAAATGCTCCGAGTTTTCGTTTCCTCAAAGTGAGGGAATTTGAATCGTCATTTTTATGAGGAAGTTTTTATGTCCTCTAATCTAAAGAAATATTTCATCATTTTTGAGCATGTGAGTACAACAATGAGATTCAGTTTCCCCAAAATCAAGGTACAGAATCGTCAAATCAAGATCGTAAAAGTGAGGATTCGCGTTTACTCAAAAGTCACGTGATAGTGTGACGAAACAATCCTCAAAATTAAAGAAATGAGGCTTGAGGATTAATGAATCGTCAAAAATGAAATTTTATTTCTAAGAGTGTAACGTAAAATATATATTTTCGGGGACCAACATTTTGGGGTCTTAAAATTATGTGATGCAGCAGGGTCTCTTTTCAGATTTGACGATGATCAGCCAAGGATAAAAATAGACTCGTAAGTTTTCAAAATAAGAAAATTTACAATAGGCAAGCATCATTATTTAAACTTTCAACCGAAACATCTAATATGTATTCCTTATCAAAGACTAAATTTTGACGAAATGCCTTAGGCGATCTTGGAATTATGCATACTGTCAATTATTTCATACAGGTCATTCAAGACACGTAGCCTTTCCCAAGTCCTTTCCCCCTAAATATGCACGTTTACTTTCAATTTATATTTCAAGGTCCTATCCATACGGTAAAACTTCGGTGCTCATATCCATCGGTGAGGGCAATCACCGAACAAAATTCTGGTCTCGGGATCAATTTGGTCAGGATGTTTATGCAAATTGAGTCACGTTTAACAGAGATTGAGTTACTGCCTAAGGAAAGTGGACTTTCACTCTCTAGTTGGTCAGATGATGTTGCTTCAATTGCAATAAGGCATCAAACAACTTGATAGTAAACGAATAAAACCTTCTTTGTTATAAAAAAAAATGCATCCTTTACTATGTCAGAATTATGTTGCTGTTGCATGCCCCCGTATGTCAGCAGTGCTAAACCTGGTCCATGATGTTATACACCTTAAAAAAATCCAAAACCATGGAAGGGTCGTTGTACAAATCCTGCTTGAAAAGTCCCAGACACACAAGTATATGGTCAGGCGAAGCCTGCTCCGAAGAACAGTTTGCACAAGTCTCAAAGATTCTGGAAATGTCATAATGTCTTCCCTCTGCAAATGTCATAGTCTTTAAGTGGCCACTTCGAATTCGAATTACTACGATGTCAGAATTATTGTAGCTAATGACAACACAAAACTTATTAACTTGTCTTAAACTCTATGAAGTATTTAGTACTGACAATTAGTAAGCTGCCGGCACTTAGCAATTAAGACCAGTGAATTAGTTTAAGAAAAATTTAAAATGATTTGACAAGTTTAAAATGGTCGTTTCCAAGCCTTGAGGAATGGTCTAGAACAAAGAATCAATCATCCAAACGATAAAAGAAGACATACATAAAAACCACTTCAACTCTAATTAGAACCCACGGCAGATAAGGAAATTCTCTGATCGGCTGGTATCAATGCTGGATATGCAAGTTTATATAGACATTAACGACTGATTAAATAAAAAATTACTTACAATAACAAACGTCGTAAAAATTCTCAACTAGAAAGTTCATCCATGAACGAACAAGAAGAAACAGAAAATCGTTTTTTTTTTAAATCCACATTAGAAACTTTTTATAGTATATATTTTATTCTTTTTTTTTTTACGGTATAAAAAAAGATTTGACTATGAATGCGAAAGCTAAAGACTCGTGTAACCAAAAAGACAATTTCTCTTTATTTCTAAAATTCATAGCAATTCTTCGTTTTAAGCAATATAATCGGCTGTCAAATGCCTCCCATAGAATGTTCATTATAAAAAAATCCAACTATTACCAGATTTCTGATAGCATTATTTATTTTAAAGAAATCACATGGGATGTTTATTCAATGGGGAAAAAAAGCTTTTAAATCACATAAATTTTGATTAAAAAAAACTTTTTTACCTATTATTGATATCAACCGCCAGTAATTTTATAGGTAACTTCAAAAGTAATAATTTAAAAAGATAAGAATATGCATTTTTCTTCAATGCAGTTATCATGGGATTTCTTTTAAAACTACTTTTTTTTGTAAATTTGAAGGATATAATTATAAACTGTTTGAAAGAATGGAAATATTATTGTTTAGAACAAAATGCATAAAATATTTTTAATAAATGTATCTCGAAACTTTTTATTATGATTTTCTAAAATTTCTGGTTGCTTTGTATAAAAAAATTTCTTTCAAGAGTGGAAATTGCTCAATTGAAATTGTAATGGACTTGTATAGCGATCTTCACGCTCTTACCAATTTTGTCACAAAACTTAATTTCAATTCAAAATATCATTCAGAATTAAATAGAAGAAAGAAATTGTCATAATTGTCTCAGAGTTCTAGGGAATACTTTTTACTTGGAACGAAAAAAAATTCCGAAAAAACTGTTTACAGAAAATTACAATATTTTTCTAAAACTATA
This sequence comes from Hylyphantes graminicola, assembly GCA_023701765.1. NCBI lineage: Eukaryota > Metazoa > Arthropoda > Arachnida > Araneae > Linyphiidae > Hylyphantes > Hylyphantes graminicola. Next base: position 51,312,876 of record CM043115.1, on the reverse strand, counting down.
CATAAAAAAATCGGGAATTTAAAACATTTTTTACAGTGTAAGATTAAAATCATATGCAATTTTCGGCATATAATGAATATTGCACAATAAAATATTCTTATATTGAATACTAATATGGCTTAGTTTGCACAACCCACTATTATACAATTACAAATTTTATTGGTTAATTTATCGCAATGTAACTAAGGTAGGAAAACGATAAATGCTGCGTCAATTATTAACTTGGTGCATTCATTAAAACAGACAGGTTTAAATTTATTCAAACAAAAACCTACAAAGCTGGTGCATTTACCTTGTTCAAAAAGAAATTCCAAGCCACCAACCGCCAATTTCATTCACATCAAATCAGATTTAACCAATAAAAAAAAGATAAGACTAAAACACTATGAATAGAAAAATTTTATTACTATCTCTAAAAGATGACTTACTTGTGAACAGCCTCAGCAACAAAATTTCCTCAAAATGTTTGTTTAACTTAAAGAAAACACCCATAACTGATATAAGAGCTATACTTAAATAGGATTACGTGAGGATAATAAACTTTAAAATATTTAAATATTATAATTGGATATGGAACTTCTTGTCATTTATATATGCTAATTGAAAATAAAACAAAGTAGCTTGATACCTGAAGCAGTGATCTTAACATCAGGTATTATTTTCGTTGAAATATTTATTGTTATAATGATAATTATTAAGTACTTGGTAAAGTCATTACTATTGAATAATAAGTGTTTTCATTTAAATGATTGTAATGAGCCTTGGTTAATAGTCTTTCTTTTTCCAACAATAAGTTTTGAAACCTTTTCAAATACAAAATTGAAAGTTCTTAAGTTGAATTGAAAGTTAGGAAGTTTCTTGTTAAGGTTTTTTTTTTAGGTATGACTTTTTTTACGAAAAATTTACTTCTGCTAGATTCGTGATTTTAATTTGCACATGATGTTTGAACTAGAAATTTGAATACTTAATCATGTGTAAACTGTACAAACTGTAAAATCAAAATCTGTATAAAGTATAAATCAAATTTTAAAAAAATCTAATCACTTTCACGGGTCAAGAATTTAATTTAAAATTATTTCGGTTTCTAACTAATATATTTATTTAGGGTTTAACCCTCATTGCTTTTATTAAAGTGAATGCGATAAATATAAGGACTAGGGTAGACTAACCAGTGAATGAACGTTTAAGGGGTCATAGGAGTCTTAAAAATGTGCAAAGAAGCTACTACAAAGCATAGTTTGATCTTTCATGTAATTTTTTAACTACACAATACATAAGTATAATTTTTTTATATGTAATTCTACAAGATTTAGTTATTATAAAACAAACTTTAAAATTTATGAAACTTTAGCCAAAACTAAAATAAATTATATTAAACATAAAGGTATTTGAACATATTGGGATTAGACTTGCGCGGCAAATTTTGAGGTCAAAATTGAAAAAATGACCAAGAAAATGACTTTGTATTGTACAAATATGTACAAACTAGGACTTATACCTAAATTCTCAGCTCAATTTTAATTAGAAATTATTTTAAGAACTTTTTTCTAAAAAAAATAACATTTGTTTTAAAATTTTGATTTTAAATTTTTTAAAAATAATTTCTAATTAAAATTGAGATGAGAATTTAGGTATAAGTCTTTTTGTACATATTTGTACAATATAAAGTCATTTTCTTGGTCATTTTTTTAATTTTGACCACAAAATTTGCCGCGCAAGCCTAATCCCAATATGTTAAAATAGCTTTATGTTTAATATCATTTATTTTAGTTTTGGCTAAAGTTTCATAAATTTTAAAATTTGTTTTATATTAAATAAATCTTATAGAATTACATATAAAAAAATTGTACTTAGATATTGAGTAGTTAAAAAATTACATGAAAGATCAAACTATACTTTGTAGTACCTTCTTTGCACATTTTTAAGACTCCTATGATCCCTTAAGGGGTCACAGGAGTCTTAAAAATGTGCAAAGAAGGTACTACAAAACATAGTTTGATCTTTCATGTCATTTTTGAACTACTCAATGTATGAGTATAATTTTTTTATATGTAATTCTACATGATTTATTTATTATAAAACAAGTTTTAAAATTTATGAAACTTTAGCCAAAACTAAAATAAATGATATTAAACATGAAGCTATTTTAACACATTGTGATTAGGCTTGCGCGGCAAATTGTGAGGTCAAAATTGAAAAAATGACCAGGAAAATGACTTTATATTGTACAAATATGTGCAAACTATTACTTATACCTAAATTCTCAGCTCAATATTAGTTAGAAATTATTTTAAAAGCTTTTTTCTAAAAAAATTAATAAAATTTTTTAAATTTTGATTTTAAATTTTTAATAAAATAATTTCTAATTAAAATTGAGCTGAGAATTTAGGTATAAGTCCTAGTTTGTACATATTTGTACAATATAAAGTCATTTTCTTGGTCATTTTTTCAATTTTGACCTCACAATTTGCCGCGCAAGCCTAATCACAATGTGTTAAAATAGCTTCATGTTTAATATCATTTATTTTAGTTTTGGCTAAAGTTTCATAAATTTTAAAACTTGTTTTATAATAAATAAATCATGTAGAATTACATATAAAAAAATTATACTCATACATTGAGTAGTTCAAAAATGACATGAAAGATCAAACTATGTTTTGTAGTACCTTCTTTGCACATTTTTAAGACTCCTGTGACCCCTTAAGGCGCTGCGTTCGCCAGTGAATGAGCACCAGGATATAATGACCAGGACAACCAACCATATGTCAGATAGCTTCCCACTATATGGGAGGCAGTCAGTGTTGCCAATCCATCTAGTGGAATGATTTTCAATCCTTATTTTTTTAAAAATTATAATTACCAAATGCTCATTCACTGGGGCCTGTTCACTCACTGGTCAGTCTACACTATATAAAATTATGCGCCTCTTAGTAGAAAAGAGAAACTCCTTATATCATGGGGTAATTGCCCTCTGTATTAATTCACCCATTTGAAGAATTTATTTTTAGTTCACATTATCAACTTTTGCCTTTTATAGATCTTTTGATTAAAAATATATCACTGGCTTGATTTATTTACAGGTTTCAGACGCAATTACTTTCCAGCTCTTAAGTCCATTTCTCAAAGTGAAGTAGAAAAACGGATTAGTTGGTTAGGAAGGGTGAGAACGCATATAATTCTTCCTTGTCAACAGGTATGTACTCTGAAGATTAATTTTTTTTAGTTTATATTGAGCAAGACGTTTTAAAGACGGCATTTCAACAATGTCCTTTAAAATAATGGTTCAGCCATCTGGATTTCGGAATTGACAATCTCTTAATCAAATAAAATTACAGTTTGTTGTTGATTCTCGTTAAAATAACGTGCTTTAAATACAATGGAGGTCCAAAATATTTGAACACATGAGATATTGGGGCAATTTTTGAATATTTAAAAAACTTTTTTTGTAAATCCCCTGTAAAATAAAAACCTACACGCTTTCATGGCCTTGATTTTAAGGTAGGCGAATACCCAAAATTCCCCAAAATTCTAATATTTTTACTATTACTTTAATCTTTTCCAAATTTGGCAAAGTGATTTCAAATACAATGAATAATACTATTTAGGCATTTTTTTATTTAAATATAATTTAGTTTAAACGGTGTTTTTCTACTAAAACAAGAAGTTTACGCTAACAAGTCTATCACATTGAATTTTCATCCTATAAACATTAATTATGTGTTAAATTCGTCGTTTTGAGCAGATACATGCAATGACTCTCTAGAGTTACATACACATTACAAGAAAAGAAGTTATTAAGAAAAATGTTATAAATTTACCACACACAAAAAAAGATTTTTTTCGATTAACTTACACTTGGACATTTTTTAAAAAAAAACTTGTATATTTAAACCAGATGTTAGAGGTTCATGGGCACAGATATATATTGAAATAGCATCTGTAAAAAAATTCAGGCATCACTATGCCAAATTTGGAAAAGATTAAAGTAATAGTAAAAATTTTAGAATTTTGAGTACTCGCCTACCTTAAGTCTACTTTCAACTTCAACTGTGAGCCAGCCAATTATCATAAGGTAAAAAAAAGTCAGATTATTGACTGCAAAGAACTTTGTAATGATTTTTTTTTTAATTTTTCGCCTTTTTTCATCACAAGGTAACATTTTTTTTTAACCTAGCTCATTTTAATTGAACTGCGAAAGAGACCGAACGACCAAGGGTCTCCAAACCAAAGTTCCACTGTATCCATCAAATGGGAAGAGAATTATTTTCTAAGCATCAATTCTCCGGCTGTATTAAATATTTTTACAAATTGTTTTTATTTATGACAAAGATAGCTGACTTACAGGGTTCTACACTCTTTAAACGAACGAGCGATTTTAACTCAGTCTGATTAATTTTCACTCCTCCAGTCTGGAAAATGCACTTCTCCTTTTGGAGTGGATCCTTTGTGTGTTAAACCTCTGACATGATCACTCCAAACGAACGATTTTAACTCATATTCATTCATTTCCAGTGTCGAAAATGCACTTCTTCAACTGGAGTGGATTTCACTCTTTTGTTTTAAGAGTGTATAATCACACTTTCTGGAATTGGTTCAAATATTTCGTTGTAAGATAACTTATTGAACATTTAAAAAAATATTTCGAACCAATTTCAAAATGTGGGATAATAGAGCCCTGTAATACTTACTACATTTACAATATAAAAAGCCGTTCGTAAAAATATTCATTACAGTCGGAGAAATGTGCCTTAAAAAATCATTCCCAATTCCAATCACTCTCAAAAATGAATGCTCAAAAACGACGAAATTTTCCTTAATTTTGACGATTCCGTTCCTGGCAAATGCTCCGAGTTTTCGTTTCCTCAAAGTGAGGAATTTGGATCGTCTTTTTTATGAGGTTTTGAATGTCGTCTAATCTAAAGAAATATTTCGTCATTTTTGAGTATGTGAGTACAACAATGAGATTCAGTTTCCTCAAAATCAAGATACAGAATCGTCAAATCACGATCGTAAAAGTGAGGATTCGCGTTTACTCAAAAGTCACAAGATAGTTTGACGAAGCAATTCTCAAAATTAACGAATTGAGGCTTCATGAATTGTCAAAAATGAAAGTGTTATTTCTGAGAGTGTTGGGTTTACAAGGAGGCGCAATTTGGTATGGAGACTAGTGGTCATTCGGACTCATTCACTGTTGACTTCCATCAGCAGTTTTGGAAGGAAAAAATGCGAGACTTTCACTACATACAATAAATAGAAAATATTTTATAATATAACTGAAAACTTAACTGATAATTGTTATCTACACTCTTAAAACGAACGAGCGATTTTAACTCAGTCTGATTGATTTCCACTCCTCCAGTCTGGAAAATGCACTTCTATTTTTGGAGTGGATCCTTTGTGTGTTAAACCTCCCACAGAATCACTCCAAACGAATGATTTTAACTCAGTCTGAGATAATATTCACTCCTTTCCAGTGTCGAAAATGCACTTCTCCAACTGGAGTGGAATTCACTCTTTTGTTTTAAGAGTGTATGAAAAAATATCTTTCCAGAACGCAGATAGAAAATTAAACTAAAAAAAATCTTTTTTTTTCAAGGCAATTATTTCACTTGAAATAAATTTCCCAACTTTTTTTAACTCATTTCAAGAACAGTGTTTCATGTGTCACCCCATCTCTCTCACCGGGACACCTCAGAGTTGCAATCCTTTTTTACCGCCATGATTAATGTCATGAAACATGGCTGCCAAGATGGTAGAAGGCGCCATAGTGCGATTATTTCATCGCCAAAGTAATATTTAAATGCAGTTTTTCTTTGGGTTTCCATGGAAAATCACAGCGAATTTCTCAACTGTGCTCTCTCGACGTTGTTTCATACCTCGTTGTGTAGAAGGGAAGTGTTGTAACGGTTCTTAACACGACTCAAATAATATTATCCAACGCCAGACGGCGCTCATTTTCTATAGATTAATACAAGTCACCTAGATTCTAAAAAATATCGCAGTAAGCAACGTTACATGACACAACTATTTGGCTTATTTTCCAACTTCACAGAGATGGTTTTTACATTCTTTAGAGTATTTTTATCACTTTCATCTGAATGTGTCGATAAATAACGTAACTTTTTGCTTTTGAACACGCGCTCGACATTTTTCGGTATTCAAAGTTGGCCGACCTTTTTTTACATCCGTTTCCCCTGAAGATATATACTATATTCCGACGATTTAATATTTCTGCTTACAAATGGAAAGAGGTAGGAGTATTTTCTCAAACATGGAGATCTTGAGGTGGTGCGTTGTTAATGGCACTCCCGAACTCCCGTGGGTACACTCTCAGAAATAATGCGCTCACTTTTGACGATTAATTAATTCTCAAGCCTAATTTCGTTAATTTTGAGGATTATTTCGACAAACTATCAGGTGACCTTTAAGTAAACGCGAATCCTCATTTTAATGACCGTGATTTGACGATTCTGTATCTTGATTTTGAGGAAACTGAATCTCAATGTTGTACTCACATGCTCAAAAATGGCGAAATATTTCTTTAGATTAGACGAAATTCGAATCCTCATAGAAGTGACGAATGAAATTTCCTCACTTTGAGGAAAGGAAAACTCGGAGCATTTGCCAGTAAACGGCATCGTCAAAATTAAGGAAAATTTCGTCGTTTTTGAGTATTCGTTTCTGAGAGTGTATATAATGCTCTGACTTCATAACATTGATGGATTTTCATAAAAAAAATTCTAGGTATCAGTCATCAAATTTAAATCACAATAAACGTTTTTTTAGGAGCCTATCGATGTCGATACAATGTGTGAAAGCTTGTACAGTAGAAATCAAACGTCAATTTTTGCTTTTTGAAAGCAGACATTTCAAAAGGAAATCATTTCATCTTTATCAGATTAGGACGCTAAAGCTTCTACGACTCTTGCAATTCGTGTGTTAGCTTGTATCTTATATCAGCAACACAACCTTACTGCAAACAATAAAAAAAGATTAAGGTATGTTGAAAGATTAATTGTATAGGCCAAAACAGGCGATTTTCCTTGTGCCTTGGCACCCTACAAGTTGTACCCGTGTCCAAAGCGTTGCAACTCGAGTCACGTTTCGCGTGTAATGCATTTTGAATCGGAAGTAAAGGTCGATTTAAAGGATAACCCTTGCAATTGGACGCAATTGATTAATATCTAGGAAGGGAGCTTGGCGCTCGTTTCCTAATAAAATAGATTTCACGGTTGCGAAACGGCCCGAAGAACTATCAATAAAAGTCGCCAGGCATTGGTTTTTTCCCCCAATATTTTTTTCTGAAACATTAATATAAAAACAGAGGATTGAAGCAATCTGCACAGATCCGAAGTAAACGACTGTCATCAAAATCGCATTAGCCCTCTAATGCATACTGTTGCCATATGGCAACAAGTAACATAATCCACTTTATTCTATTAAAGTAGAACTTCCTCTCGACAAATCTGTGTTTCTTTCATCTATTACATTACATTTTGGAAAAGATTTAGTTACTAATAACCGTTATAGATGGCAGTAGTAAAAGTGTATTCAAAATTAAAGAGTGAAGTTATTAATTGTTGTGAAATTACGTCTTTGGCAGTATTCAAAAATGAATAATATTAGTATAAAATACAAATAAATTGTTTTGAAAAATTATTTTATTTCAAGAGGGTTATTTTAAAATATATTTAGTAGTTTTATAGTCATTCTTATCAAAATTGTTAATTTTGTAGTTGGTTTTTGTCAGATGGCAAAAACCAACTACAAACCCAACTTAAAGTAACCAAAACCAACTGCCAAAACCCAACTTAACAACTAATAGGGAAATTGCTTGTACCTGTTTTGGACCAGTTCAGTTTTGGTCCCCCTTCCTCAGAAAAGATATAGAGTTGATTGAAAAAGTACAGCATAGGGCAACAAAAATGATTAAGGGTTTTATCATGTATCGATTATGATAATAAATTAAGATCTTTAAGCATGTATTCCCTGGAAAATAGAACAAGGGGTGATTTAATTCAGTTATTCAAGTTCATTAAGCAGGGATACATGGAGGGCTTAGGTTTTACCTTAAATAGCCGAACCAGAGGGCATGGTCAGAAATTGAATAAATCATGTTTTAGAAGGGAGGCAAGAAAACATTTTTACAATAGAGTCGTCAATGAGTGGAATGTATTACCAGAATATGTCGTTAGTCGAAGAAAGTGGAAGATTTTTAGAAGAATCTCGATAACTATTGGAAACTGGTCAACAATTTTCGTATTTGTACTTAAAATCCATCCAGCCAATCAAAAAGGATTTTGAAAATTTTAATACACAATATACCACCAATCTCCCAAAATTTTCAATTATTCATCATCATATGTTTCTTATAAAATAACTTCACCAAAACAGCTATTCCTCTCAGAGTTTCTCCCTCCCCCTTTTCCAAAAAAAAAAATAAAAAAAAATATATCGATTAAGGAGGTAGGTGGGAAATGAAAGCATAGAACCTATGATATTGAGACATTTTTGCAGTAGTGTCCAGTGACTAACCCGGAAAATGCTCCAGTTATTAGAATCACCGAATAATAAAAGAAGATTCTTTTTCTACTAAAACTTAAATATGTGACTCATTAAAACTGCTTTTCAAGTAAACGGGATATATTTAGAAGAGAAAAAAAATGTTTAACCAAAAAACCACGCCAACACGGGTCAGAGATTCTTGATTGCTTTGTCCCACACAGCATTAAAATATTAGATTCTCAGAGTTAATAAAGGATTCAGATTTTTTTATCCTTGCAATTATACATGGCTGCTAATTTTTTTTAATAAATATTTTGATTGCTATTGATAAATTGTATTTTTTATTCTGTTTGTGTATTTATTTCTTAGATTGGAACGGCCAAACGTCTATGATTTTTGTTAATAAAGGCTTCAGTAGATGTCAACAAATAAACAGATATGTACGAAGTCTTAATTAAGTCGGAATTTTTTTTCTCCTATTTGTTGAATATCTCAAAAGAAAATTTAAGAGCAGTTCTATGAGAATATTTTCGCAAATTATTAGATTATATAAAATTTAAAATTCCATAAATACATATAAAGTTTAATTTTGGTTAAAAAATAATTTCGCAAAACCTTGTTGCAATTTTTTAAACTCCATTATAAAACTTATTTTCATTCATGTTACACATGCTGTTATACATGGCTTTAATTCAAAAAACCCTTTTAAATTAATGAATTTATTCACTTATTTTATAATTTTCTTCTCATATTTAAATGTTAAGATTGACAGAGGACGGTGAATACTTAATATTACAAAAGTTATCTACTATTACACTTAAACTTGTAGACTGTTTAAGATTTGAGATAAATTGTCTCACAACTATTATCTTGTCTTCTATTTTGGTGAATGTAGATAAACTTAGGGGGGAATGGGACACTTTTAACTTTTTTTTTAAATATTGCAGATATCATTACAATTTTTTTCAAAAATGTATACTAAATATACTAACACTTTTAGACAGTCAAAGGTTTTCAAAAATTATTAATTTTTGTTTTGAAAAAATGTGTCAAAAAGTGACGTTTCTTATTTTTGTTACAAGTCAAAAAATTATTGACAAACAAAAATTTAGCATTTTTATAAACAGGAAAATGTACTTAACAAACTGTCTTTACCGATTTTTGTTATTTGTCAAATTTTTTCTTAAAAAAAATTATTGAACTTTTTTAATAATTTCACAGCTTCACTATTTTTTTAAAAAAATTAATGAATAAAAAAACAATTTATTTACAACTAATCCCTAAAGACAAATTAAAGATATATGTTTGAAAAATATGTGTGCGAAATTTTAACACTCTATGGGCAGTAGATTTTGAGTTATATCAATTTAAAGTAAAAAAAAAATCATCGAAAACACGATCAAGGAGAAAAACATCTTTGAAGTTTATAAACGTGGTTGGCCAACACAGATGTCATGACACAAGAAACTACATATCTCACGTTCTACTACAAATATAAATAAAAGTTTTGTTTTAAATTATTCCAAAATATTTATGTTATTTTTTAAGATAATATTTTTTTGTTGAAGATTTTGTGTCCGATACCCCCTTAACAAAAAGCTTACTTTCACATGGCAATTTTTTTTTGCCATCCGTCGTTAATCAGCTAGGTATAAGATGACTTATTAAAACTATATCTTAAGAATGAACTGAAATCATCTAATACCCAAAGGAAAAAAAATTGATTTAAAAAAATCACGTTCAACGTCCTCTCAAGATAACAAAAATATCTCCTGGAACCTGAAAACCAGCATAAATAATTCATCGCAAATCTTAAAAGTGACAAGCCATAAATTCAATTTAATTTTTAGGAAATTGTTGACGTATTTCAAATCCCGTGTAATGGGACCCTTACTACATAGCATGATTACTTCCACTAAGCCGTCCGTGCCCCTAAAAAATGCCTCCCGCCCATTGTACCGAAAAGCTAAACCTGAACACCAATAAATCATTAAAATACTATAGAAAGTAAAAACCATGAATTCAAGTTGAAGTAGATTGTCATATTTCAGCCGATTTTTAAGGAACAGATAAAATGTAATGACGTTATTTCTTCATAATATTTATTCGTTTAAAAAAAATAATTTGTTAGCAATTACAGTTTTAAAATGACGTATTTACCAGCATATTTAGTTATGGAATATTTTGAAGCAGTTCTAAATGGTCAAGTTTAAGGATGACTTATGACTTGAGTGGGGGGCCCGTTAGGGCCAAGCACCGCGACCACTGGTCTATTGTAAAGTTTAAGGATACTGTGAGAATGTTATGTTAGAGAAAATTAAATTGAAAACAAAATGTATAGATTTTTAGCCTACTTTTTCTTTTTTTTTTAATTCGAAACAATTAAAAAAAATATATAGTAGGTATTGACATGCCATCGATGTCAGTCTGTCTGTCCGTACCCTCTCCTTCCAAAATCGGTTCTATCCATCCGATATTAAAAATTCTTTTTTTTTGTTAGAAATTTATGACCACAGAGACCCAACTTTCATACTTTTCGTCCGTCTGTCTGTACGATAGGACGGACATAAAATTACTATTTGTCGACGACTTTCCCATTGGATTAGCATTGAAATTCAATTTTGAGTCATTTAAATCGCTGTTGCCAACTCAACAATGACATGAGAAACTTCATTTAAAAATAATATTATTTTGATCGCAAATCGATTTAGAATAACGTCGGGAATGTGATTATTTGATTGTTTAATATTTGTTTACTAAGTACGTGGCAAGATATATTTTTATTACAATTATATTTTTATAACGTATATACGATAAACGTTATATTCCTAATAAGTTTTTATTTACATTTCTTATTTTAAGTGCATTTTAGAGCAGTTTCATGTTTTTTGTTAAAAATAAATATTTAATTATTCGTAGAACTCTACAAATAAATCAAGCAGACGATAAATATTAATCTTATTTTTGATAGAAAATAAATGAAAATCATTAATTTTGGGTACTGCCTACCTTAAGTTGACTGTAAAAAAATTCATCTAAAATTGGTAAAAAGAACGCGAGAATATTTTTTTTCCGATTCACTTCTCAATAAAAATGCAATGTCTTTCTCACAAAGACAATGGATTGCATTGTTGCGGTATTCACAAGCGTGTAACACAGTCGTCCATTTCAAGTTCAAAACGATGGGCCCTTTTTCTATACTGCCGGGCCCCCTATAAATAAGGGGGCCCGTTGTCAGGGGCCCTCCTGACGTGCGTGACATAGCTACCTAATCGTTGTGATTAGAGGGGCTTAAATGTTATCCCACTGCAAAATGCAATGGACAATAAGTCGAGGTTAGGTTTGAATTATCGTCGCACTAGAGCTACACGAGGGCTATTGGCGATTATTTTAGAGCCACAATCAAGTGACGGGTGTTTAACGTGCACTCCGTTTCGCGGGGAATTATTCGTCGGGCATTTTTGGCAGCACGGGCCGTTTATAGGTCGGCATTTATTTTGGCGATGCCCGGGCCCGAACCTGGGACCTTTCGCATGCTAGGCGAGTGCCTAACCGACTGGGCTCCCCAGCCCAGACATTAAGTTTAATATTCAGCCAATTCAGTGTGTACGCAAAAAAATTAACGCTGAGTGGCAAAGTTGCAGATTTAACAGTACATTTAGATAATCAATTTTTACCATAAACGAGGCAGTAATGATAAAAAAATTTAATTTACAAAACAGCACCTGGATTTCCTTGTATTTTCTCACTGGGCCCTCATTAATCAGGTTATGGTTTTTGATTAAAAAAAACTATTTTGATTATAAAAATGTACAGCACATTTGAAAATTTTAAAGGGGATTAATTAAAAGAATTCAATAAATTCTTACCTAAATTTTACTAACAGCTACTTGACAGCTTTCTACCAACTAGCTTGCAAAAACAGATGGACGCAAATGCAATATTGCTAACTTTTAATCATTTTTAGCTCCCACACTACGTTTGTAACGTAAAATTTGAAAAATTGTATAAATATAATCCGTCAATCTGTCTGTCCGCTCCCCCATTTTCATAGCCCAATTTACAAATGCTAGTGTGATGCGTCAAAGTATTCAGCTCATTTAAATGAAAATCTCAGATGTCTTGTGTAGAAGCAGTTCTAAGTGATAGTTTTTTTTAACAAACCTTTTTTGTTGTTTTTTTAAAGATTTTTTAATAATATACTACACTCCTTATGCCAACCTAAGTTAGGCAAATAGAAATATGCTATGTAGAAGATATTTCCGCGCATGTAAAGAGTTCCATAAATTATTTTTGAATCCATCCAGTAAACATGTTTAAAACATTAATTTCGTTTAGGGTCTAACAGATTTGAATATTATTTGAGAAAATTTCGCAATTTTATCAGAATGAAAAGTGTATTTTGGTTAAATAGTATTCAGATCATTTCGTATGTAAGTATTACCTTTCAAGCGTTTCCAACTAACGGACCAACCGCGCTTTCCCCTCTCCCTTTTTTACTCTTTGTTTTTACCCAAGTTAAATTGGCACGGAGTGTACTCAGACCCTATAGTGGATTCGTTATTGAACCATAAGAACAAGTCTCTGGTTTTTCTACAGTCACATAAATCATAAGGCATCTACATCATTATATGGGTGATTTCCTACCATTTCTTTGTATTGTTTCCGCATGGTCCCAGACTTAGGGGGTCTTTGATGGGGTTTAGAATATCACTTACGAGGGGCCAGAGGGGCGAAGTCTGGTGTAAATGGAGGCCCAGGTAGGGATATTTTAGTAGAATTTGAGCTGGGCTGTCATAAATACCAGTGCAAAGCAGGCGTGGATGTGTATGGGTGGGGACACAGTATTTATCAGACTTAAGATCTAAGACAGGTTTCCCAAAACTTGTTTTATTTAGCGAAATATTTTTTTTGTATATGCTGAGACTTGCATTTTAAGAGGTTTTTTTAGTATTGTTTAGTGCTGACAAAATTAGTACATTTTCTAAATAGAAATTATACATATTCTAGTATATACTAGGAGCATGTAAATCTGACGTAATGCGACCGCATAAAAAATTGATTTTGAGGTCGCATTACTCCAGCATTACCAGAAAACATAAATTTCATTTTAGCTGAAACAGATTTGATTATTATTTGAAAAAATTTCGCGACTTTATCAGAATGAAAAGTGTATTTTGGTGAAATTGAATTAAGGTTATTTTAAATGCAAATATTACCTTACAAGAGTTTCCAACTAAAGAACCAATAGCGCTTTCCCCCCTGTCTTTTAACTATTTGTTTTTACCCAAGTTAGGTTGGCACGGAGATTAACACCACCTTGTTATATTCTTAAATCTGAACCCTTCTACAACAGTCATGAGTCAGGCGACTTTGAGAGAGCCTCACGCAAAGCCTCCAACTTCAATATTAATTACCTGACTCATTTCTCCACTTAAGTCTGCTTCTGTGTCACGGGTTCCATTCTGTCAAAAGTAAATTAGTTTTCAATCCGATAAAGGCCCTCATTTCCTTCCTCCCATTTGTTGGATCTCTTAACGTAAAAAAGTCAAGTCATTGGAGAACTTTCCACCATGCCTCTTTCGTTTAACATTTAGTGAAAAGAAGGACCCTGTACGGAAAACTTCCTTCTGACTTAACCCGTTTTAGCATTTAGTGACTCGTATTTTAACGCTCCTGTAAATCATAATGTAGCTTGACGAATGCAGAAGGGATTTGGCTACTGAAGGGCAATTCACCCATTGTTATTATTATGGTTTTCCAATTGTCATTGTGTGTACTCATCTTTTCAAGTTAAAGTGTTTTGGAAGTTTCGTAAACGAGTTATTTGGAACAACCCGATCGTTACTAATAACTTAATTTTGTATGTGTGTGACTGCTTTTATCCCTATAATGCATGCTGTTGCCAAATGGCAACAAGTAACATAATCCACTTTATTCTATTAAAGTAGAGCTCACTCCCGACAAATCTGTTTTTCCATCCATTACATTCCATTTTAAAGTTTTAGTTACTATTAACCCTCATAGATGACAGTAGTAAAAATGTATTCAAAATTAAAGAGTGAAGTTATGAACTGTTGTGACATTACGTCTTTGGCAGTATTCAAAGTATAATAATATTAGTAATAAATACAAATAAATTTTTATGAAAAAACAATTATAGTTTAAGAGGAATATTTTAAAATATATTTAGCAGTTTTCAAATCATTCTTATCAAAATTTCTAATTCTTCGTAATTTCTATTCGCAAAATAACCAAAAGTATTATATAAATATATGGTATTCAAAAACATAATTTAATGGACATACTTACAACGTAGTAAAACCTGAGAAACCGCTACGAAACAGAAGTACACAATAAGAATTAAAATCTCGATACTAAAATGTTCGAATTCGTGACGTGCAGTAATGAAAAAAATTAGGTTTTCTTTTAGCTGGTCTTCTTTAATACTATTCTACACCTAGGATGTCTGAAACCCCCGTTTTGAGTTTAAAAAAAAATATCTTAAATTATAATTCAACTTTTGCACACGAGGTAAGTACCGCTTAGAAGACCAGTTTTATTAAATTGCAGAGAGTCAACCTAACTGGAAAAGTTTAAACAATGCATAATAATTATATTGAATTACTGCATTTAACAAAAGAATTTAAGTACTACCCTTACCAACCAAGCTTTGCGGTTTAATATCGCGCAATTAATATTTGTCCTCTTATAAGAAAAAAATACAAAAAATGGAATAGCTTCCCCTCCAGTAACACAACATATCGTGACATAAGAATATAGTAATAAAAAATTAGCCTCGTAATCTTTTCGAACGTTACCTTTAATTATTCCGCCATCTTGAAAAGAAATAACTTTTGATAACGGTGTTCTCAAGACAAAACCTCTAAAGTATTATAATTAATATTCTAACGGTAAGGGACGTTAACCGATGACATAAATAATTGGAAGAATGTTCAAGGTGAGATAAAAAGCCGTTAGAAGAACAATTGGAAATGGACCTTGTTCGGAACTAAAAAGACTATATCCCGCCATTTTTATTACTTTGAACAACATTAATGAAATGGGCTTTTGTTATTGTTCCACAGAAAGGGCAGTTATGTCCCCGCTTTTGACCGTTACTGGAAGATGACCTATAACGTATCGAATAAACGGAACAGTTATAAACAAGTTTGATTCACTGACAATTTGGATTAATAATATGCTAAATTAAGAAGAATGTGTAATTAGAGAAAAAAGGTTGGTAAATTTGGCATGGTTGTGACTTCCAGCCTTACTGGTATTTGGCAAAAACAAGGCATTCTCTGGTCAACTAGGGTCTACCCATTTTTTACTTTACATAACCAATTTACCACCCCCCTTTTACATAACCCTTTTTTTTTACTTACGACAACTGCACTTATGCATAAAGTGTAGATGTCGAATCATTTTCTAAGTTTCAAAGATATTTCAAAAAACGAAAAATATCTTATACAAATCCGTAATTGAATTCTAGCTATTCAAATACCTATATCGTATCTATATCAGTTATGTTATTGAAAGTATCTTTGTAATTGAAAGTCGTGTCACACCCTTGGTTTAACTTTGATTTTAAATACTTTTTTAAAAAAATATCCACTCAAAGTGAATAATATTAAAGTGGTACATAAACTAGGATTGCTTGAATAAGGGCGAAATAATTAAGGTATTACCAAGCAAAATTTCAAATTTATTTTTTCATTCCACTTTAATACACACATATGACGACAACCGAAGTAGGAGTATACTTATATCAAAAAAATAATAATAATAAAATATGGACAACACTCGCTAATACTTGAGGATTATGAAAAAGTTAGAACGTTAATGAAAGACCCTATTAACGTTGGATTATTTGTCAATTTTAATTTAAACGTTATCAAAATCACAATTAATGGCTTTAGTTATTTGAATGCATTAATTGGGATTTTGATTGGGGCTATATTAAGTTTGGATCAATCGTTAAATCCCAGGATCACAATTGCGAGTTTTAATTGTATGTCACACATAATTCGCTATTTTGTAAAGATGTGCGCAAATTGAAGCGTAGATCCATGAACTTTAAATTATTTTGCACCACCGCTTTATCCCTAAAAACGTGACAAAATTTTAGGAACAAAATAGATTTATTCCACAAAACACTTGACTATCTGACGCGTGAAAATTTTACACAAAAGTTCACGAAAAGATAAAAAGTTCACAACTTTCCTACACACAACAAAAGCTTCTTAAAGAAAAATATCCTCGGAAAAACGGCTCCGTTTCGCACAAAATCGGATGCGAAATTCCTGTTATTACGGGATCTCGCTCAGCAACTCTGCAACAAAACCACCTGAAATTACGGTCTCAAACCCAACGAGGCGAACACAAAGAGATTTGAGAAATAATAGGGACAAAAAATTCCACTTTAAACAAAAACCCCAAGCACTACAGCGACCTGATCAAAACTATAAGCAACAAGGGGTCATAGGAGTCTTAAAAATGTGCAAAGAAGGTACTACAAAGCATAGTTTGATCTTTCATGTCATTTTTTAACTACTTAATAAATGAGTATAATTTTTTTATATATAATTCTACAGGATTTATTTAATATGAAACAAATTTTTAAATTTATGAAACTTTAGCCAAACATATTTGTACATATTTGTACAATATAAAGTCATTTTCTTTGTCATTTTTTCAATTTTGACCTTACAATTTGCCGCGCAAGCCTAATCACAATGTGTTCAAATAGCTTCATGTTTAATATCATTTATTTTAGTTTTGGCTAAAGTTTCATAAATTTTAAAACTTGTTTTATATTAAATAAATCTTCTAGAATTACATATAAAAAATTATACTTGTATATTGAGTAGTTAAAAAATAACATGAAAGATCAAACTATGCTTTGTAGTACCTTCTTTGCACATTTTTAAGACTCCTATGACCCCTTAAGCTCAGGTGAACTTGACCTTTTTTTGAAAAATATCCCACTTAAATATTCTCCAATTTTAATTTCTTTATTTTCTGTACGAGTAGGATTTCGTTTAGAAAACATTTCATCTTTCGATGTTTTTATTTCCTTTGGAATTTTTATTTTCGTTCTTCCACAGTCCATCAAGGATGGTAGGATCTTTATTATAAGACGGGGCGGGCCAGTTTGTTTTGTTTAAAACTTCGAAAATGGGGGCGATCCAAGCATGCGTGAATATAGCTTGACTAGTAATTCTTATAGATGGCTTATTGCAGACAAAGTTTTTGGACAGCTTTATGGCATCGCATATTTTTTATGGGAGTATTAGGAACCATGTTACCTGCAATTACTTTGTTTTTCTTTGTATAATAAAAAAAGAACAACCTTAACCCTTTCAGTCCCAAAAATTTACTGCGCTACAGAAACATCTGATATTCACAAAATAAGCTTATTTTAGGTCAAATATATGAATTCCATAAGAAAAAAAATTCATTTGAATTTTTGAAACAATGCCAACTTTTTTTAACTGTGGAAAACAGCAAAATAAAAAATATATACATTACCTAAAAACACTTCGAGTTATATATTTAAAGGTATTTGACCATATTATTAAAAAAAAATAGTAATTATTTTAATCGAAATAGTTTAAATTGTGTTTTAAATATTTGGAATTGAAGTGAACCTATCAAAAATCAGGTGAAAGGCTTGTTGGCTATTTTCTAAATAAAAAAATAGTAGTTCTGACTTCTATTGAGATTAATGTAATATATTGTCGAATAGAACAAAGTGTGAAGAATCGAATGATGTGTGTTTGGATGTCATAACGGGACATAAACATTTGGAAAAAATATTGAAAGTGATGATGCCAAATGGCATCACTGGGACTGATAGGGTTAAAATGTGTACATGCCTGGACAGGCCAGTTGCTTAAAAAATACTTGCCCGTCCCAAAATGTTACTTTCCAAAAGTATTTTAAAAATAGAGCAAATTATCATCATTTATTTAACATATTCATTTAACATGTATGCGTTTTCAGAATATTCATTCAGGTTCCAAATTATCTATTCTTAAAAAATCGAAAACTAAATAAAGTTGTACTCGCTTGTTCGGGCAAGTTGGAAAAAGTATTTGCCTGATCCGAATTTTTCTTGCCTCGGTAAAGTTGGGCAATAAAATTTTCTAACCCTTGCATATAGGTGCCACAATTGATTCATATAATATTATGTATAGATGAACAAAAAAAAAAGCATGAAAATTTCATATCAAACATTTTCTGCCATCTTTTATTGAAAGGTAGTGAATGTTATTTTTATTCATGAAGATTTAATAAGAATATGATTTATCATTGTCAATATCCCTCCAGGGGCAAACAGCTACTGTTTTATTAAAAATGATTAGAACATTTAATTACAAGATAGAATCAAACTAGTAATTCGACACGGGAAAAAAATATCGATGCAGACCACAACTGTTAATATAACTCTCGAGCTCACTAACTTGGTCCTTTGGACCCGGCATGAATAACAGTATCAGCAAACCGTGCTTAACAACCAAAACGCACGAACTATATGAATTTTTTTCTAATTATCTGAAGTCCTTTTCTTGACCTTTTTCCACTTGGGAGCGGCCGTCAAAGTTTAACGCCAAGAAATGCCAAAATACAATTTTTTAGTAATTTGTTTTCTCTTTTTGTTCTTCCTCCTCCTGTCTGTCTGTAAATCGGTTGTGTTTGGTGCGAAAGGTCCCAGGTTTGAGCCCGGGGCATTGTCAAAATAAGTGCCAACTTATAAAGAGTATATGTGCAGCCAAGAGTTCCGACAAATAAAATCCTGTGAGCTGCTCAGTGGCTGAGAGGTTAAATTTGTCCGCCCCGTAAGCCCAAGATCGCGGGTTCGAGTCCCGGCTGAGTCGTCAGATTTTTTGGATGGGAAAATTCTGGGCATGCATGTCATATGATTATGTGGCATGTAAAAGATCCCTTGAGGGGTCCATTTGGCCTGGGTTCTCTAGGCAAAATTAAATCTCGGCATACTTTAACATCCACAGAGAGCTCAGATTCATTGTAATCTGTGCGTCAAAATTGGAAGTGAGAGTCGCTTAGATGGTGCCAAAAAAAAGGCTCTTAGTTCTGGGGAATATGCCGAGTCTACAAAGGCTTGACCGCCAATGTAGCAACCCCATTAGGAAATCAAATGGCCAATACCGTATCTCTAGTGCGGCGACAATTCGACCTATCCCTTCCTCTGTTTGGAAGCAAAACGTTAGAGTGTAATGTAGTGCAGTGTAATTGTTTCCGGTTGCCTATTTCTAGCTTCCATTAGGAGCTTTAACACAGCCAATAAACGCCTCATAATTTAGAACCCTGGTCAAGTGATGAGGTCGACACTTGAGCGGGCACCCAACAGAACTTCGAGCGACATCGTACCGTACGCTGACGCCGTCGGGACTTTGGACTTCAGATTTAACGAGCAGGTCTGTCCCAGTGTACTCGAGCCCATCCGTCACGAGTTAGATTTTCTACTCTTTCCCAGTACAGATATCCGATTTATAGGATGACTGACAGTAGGTGGAATTCGAAACCCCGCACTCTTGAGAAGGCTGAATCCGGAGGCGAATGCCTTTAACCACTCGGCCACGGACGGTCCCGCAAAACGTTAAGAATGTTGCATGGCAGGTTAAAAGACTAACAAATCATCTTTTTTTTAATTAAAAATTGTTTTTAAAAAATTCAGAACTTCCGGAAGGAACTTTTAATCTTAATTATAATATAATTACTTCAATTATTTCTCCCGAATTATTTCCTCGTCTCATTCTCATTCTAATTTCAAATATTTACGTTTCGCAATTTGGACAGAGAAAGATTTCAGAAAAACAATCACAATCACACATTAATAGTATAGACAAAATTCCTTCCTAAAAATACTAATTTAATACAAGTCGTGCAGTGTTGAAGAGTATTTTATCTTGTGACGGTTAATTTCACCAAACAAAATTTTAATGGATTTTCCAGGTACAATTTTAAATAATCGATCGTTAAGGCCAGAGACCCGTAACTTGTATAGTGTATAACCTTTAATAATTTTCTAAAAATTAATTTTAACAAACCTTATCGCACATAAAAGGAATTATTTTATTGTAAAACTTATTTTTCTTACATTTCATAACTGAGCGGTAAATTTAAATTTTAACCACAAAAAACTAAAACAAAATCAAGAAATATTTTTTTTAAAATTAGTACCATCAAACAATATTTAAACAAGCCGTTGAACAAAAATAAAGAAAAAGAGAAAATATATTTTTTCATATATGAAATAATGCGAAAATTGGTGAATCGCGCCAAACTTGGCATTCACTTAGCAAGCCAAAAGGTTAAAAACAGGATGAAATGAGCTTTTAATCCTCTTTTACACATCTTCCCACAAAAGCTTCTTCCTGTATTATTTTTTGAAGATGGGTGCGCCGAGATAAAGACGAAGAAATTATTCTATTTATCTCGAGAGAAAATTGTTTTATCGTAGCTTGGAATTAGTTATAAACTATAGGAATGTTGCTTTTGAATGCAATGGATTGCTATCAAATAATTTACTAACATTGCTCTCAAGTTCTTATTGAAAACATTTAAAGTAGTTTCTGACAGTGTTGTTGGGTTAAAAATTGAAATAAGTTAGTACTGTAAACATTTGAAGAAGCAACATGCGAAAATAAATAATTTTATCTAACCAATCTATTGAAATTCATGTGCATGTTTAAATAAGTTATTTGAATAAATTATACTATTTTTATTTGAAAAATTATAATATTTTTTATTTGAATAAATTATGATTTAAATTTTTACATTTATTGAAATTTTAGTTGTTAAACTACAACTGAAATGTTGGGAGATACAAAACTAACTTAACTACGAAACATAAAATCTTTGAAGTTTTCTATTTAACTTATGTGAGCCTATCAACAAAATTTAAATGCTCACTTTTGCATTTGAATGACTTTTTAAAAAAAAGCTAATAATGTAAAAAAGAGTCGTGACATAGTATCTGATTTTTTAAACAAATTATTTAGGGGTATTTTGTAATATATGTGTTCATAGAAAGAGGGGGGGGGTCAAACCTATTATTAATTTTTTGGGGGGGGGGTAAACTACAATACCTTCCAAACTACCACTAAATAAATCAATACATTAAAAAGGTAATTATATACCCTATAAAGGTGATTTAAATATCTTCACAACCCAAAAAATTCCATTGCAGATACCATTTGCGCAGGTGCGATTTTCTCGAAAACCTATTATGACGTCAAACAGGTACTAGGAACTTGTGTACCAAATTTGAGGTCTGACTTCTAGAGTGGTTTTAGATAAACTATTGGTCAAACCCATGTTCGAAAACCCTTTTTTTTCGAATTCAGTATCCTCTAAAGCAGGTTAGGCAAAAATACAAAATCTCCTTTTTTTGGATTTTCACCCCCACCTAAATACTTCCATTACGTCATATTTCTTATTAGGAAATTGAAAGTAAAACTTAATTACTATTTGTATAGAGCAACATTTGATCTTTTAGGTACTATAAGAACAAAATTTTAACCTTTTCAGTCCCAAAAATTTACTACACCCCAGAAACATCTGATATTCCCAAAATAAGCTTATTTTAGGTCAAAAATAAAAGTTCCATAAGAAAAAAACACATTTAAATTTTTTATGTGGTTTTTGAAATAATGCCCAAATTTTTTTGATTGTGCAAAACAACAAAATAAATATATATATATTACCTAAAAACACTTCGAGTTATATATTTTATGGTATCTGACCACATTATTTAAAAAAAAATTAGTAATTATTTTAACCGAAATGGTTTAATTTGGGTTTTAAATATCTGGAAATGAAGTGAACTTTTCAAAAATAAGGTGAAACGCTTGTCAGCTATTTTCTAAATAAAAAAAATAGTAGTTCCGACTTCTATTGAGATTAATGTAAAATATTGACAAATAGAACAAAGTGGGAAGAATCGAATGATGTGTGTTTGGATGCATAACGGGACATAAACATTTGGGAAAAAAATATTTAAAGTGACGATTCAAAATGGCATCACTGGGACTGAAAGGGTTAAAGGCAAAATACATTTGTAGAGGTGAAGAGTTTCCAATTCTGAGCGAAGTTTTCTAACCAACAACTTAACATTAAGAACGAGTCCACTTTGAAGGTTTTGTTAGACGTGTCTGGCTCCTAAAGGGTTAAAGCACAAAACTAAACAAATCTCGACCCATAAAATTCTAATACTACCATCAACAAAACCATAACTACGACCCATCATTGCATTCCAATTCAACGAAATCGTTGTTTCTAATATGAAATCACTAAATGTCAAAAGGTTTCAAAGGGGAAATTTCCATAGAAGCTTCTTTCTCCAAAAACAATTACAGAAAAGTGCTTGGAGGGAAACTGTCCTAATGGAGATGACCTTTTTTCATATTTAGCCATTTATATAATCACGACTACAAGCTATTCCTTAATGTCCATTGTAATCGCACAACATCCCCATCAAATATTACAAAACAAAAAGAATCCCTTGACGTCTATGCATTTACAAGGGGTAAGCTTGTTTAAACTAGCCGCCAACCGAATAAAAATCGGTAGGGATGGCGTTTTTTCAGAAAAAAAAACGGTGTTTTAAAAACCGGTTTTTCGGTTTTACTAAACCTTAACCCTTTCAGTCCCAAAAAATTGCTACACTACAGAAACTTTTGATATTCACAATATAAGCTTATTTTAGGTCAAATATACGAGTTCCATAAGAAAAAAATTCATTTTAATTTTTTATATGGTTTTGAAATAATGCCAAAATTGTTAAACTGTGGAAAACAACAAAATAAAAAATATATATATTTCCTAAAAACACTTCGAGTTATATATTTTAAGGTATATGACCACATTATTAAAATAATTTTAGTAATTATTTTAACCGAAATAGTTTAAATTGGGTTTTAAATGTGTGGAACTGAAGTGAACTTATGAAAAATCAGGTGAAACGCTTGTTAGCTGTTTTCTAAATAAAATAGTAGTTCCGACTTCTATTGAAATTAATGAAAAATATTGTAGAATAGAGCAAAGTGTGAAGAATCGAATGATGTGTGTTTGGATGTCATACGGGACATAAACATTTGGGGGAAAAATGTAGAAAGTGATGATGCCAAATGGCATCACTGGGACTGAAAGGGTTAAGACCGGCTTTCTGAAAAATCGGTTTTGGGTACAAAACCGAAAGCAAAAGAACCGGTTTCGGTTTTCCATCCCTAAAGTGTTTCAAATAAGGGTGGCAGGAAGTTATAGGAAGATTTTTTGAATAGGTTATTATTCTCCAACACACTTTGGTTTTCAGGTCTTGACCTTTTTCAAACCATAAAATGACGGGCTGTAGGACATTAAGGGATCTCTGTGTGGTTCGTTAGGTCAAGAGAATATTACCTATATTTGTGGGATTTTGATATTACTTTTGCTCGAAGTGCAATGCTAATTTAAAAATCGTATTTTTGGCTTTGTGTGTACTAACAGGGTTTGTTTTTGAATCTGAAATATAAGTGCATTGCTTTTTTTTATTGGAAAAATGTATGAGGATAATATCATTATTGCACAACATTTTTTGTAACCAAATTTTTTTATAAAAGAAAAAAAGCAGTTTAATTAGACAGTTTAAAAGTGAGTTCTATCGAGATCGTAAAAGTGCGACATCTATAATTATCGACTTGCAAACTGTATATTCATTAAATGAAGACCGGTAGCGAAAATAACATGTCGATTTGTCGTACCTTTTCTGACCCTAAAAATGGGTCTTTCATCGTATAGAAAACACAAAAGAGCATTCTTGTTTGTTTCGATTTGATTAATGGCAAACTACAGTGAGCCACAAAATTGAGTATACACCTCGTAAACTCTCAGACTTATTCGAATTACAAATTAAATATTGATTTAAAATGGATGATTTTTTTTAAATACTTTATCCTCAGCCTTAACATCCTACAATAGCACAATTATGTAGTTAATTTATTTTTTACAAAAAAATAATTGATTCGAAGAAAAGACGGAAAAATTCGCCACAAAATTGAGTATACACGTCTTAAATTTGTGCATTTTACAGCCACTTTTTTTAGCTTGAAATTTTCCTTTAGATATTTCGGGACTAGATGCTACTTTTAACGCTTGCGCAGCACTTATACGCTTTTGATAGTATTTTTTTTCTCATTAGAATTCATAAAATGAGCTCTTGTAAAGAAACTACGGAATCTGAATGTTTGCTGGTTGTAAAAGGGTTAAAAGAAGGCAAATCTCTTCGAGAAATTGCTTCCTTAATTGGTGTCACTCATAAGTGTGTCCAAAAAATACTACAGAAGTTTAAAAAAAAACTGGATCTTCGGCCAATATTCCTGGAAGAGGACGCAAGCAAATGCTGAGTACTACAGCTAAGAGGAAGATCATTCGCTCAGTAAAAAAGATCCGAAGTTGAGTGCCTCTGAACTTTCTTTATCGATGTCTATGTAATCGGGAAAAATATATATCAAGTGAAACAATTCGACGTACCCTTTACCAATATGAGTTTCACGGCCGTACACCAATACGAAAGCCACTCATCAATTATGTGAACAGGCAAAAGAGGGTGATTTTTGCTAAAGAACATCTTTTAAAGCCTATTTCTTTCTGGAACACTGTAATATTTTCCGATGAAAGTAAATTTAACCTTTACGGAAACGATGGACGATTTAAAATATGGAGAGAAGCTTTGAAAGCACTGGATCCTATACTAACACCATTTAGACAGTCTAGTACGGAGGTGAATCTGTCCTCGTTTGGGGTTGTATGTCGACTGGAAGAGTTGAAGATCTTGTTTTTATTGATGGCATAATGGACAAAGATGTATATTTGGGGATTTTAAAGGATAACTTGAAAAAAAGTGTTAGTTAGTTGGCTCTTGGGTCGAACTTCATATTCCAGCAGGACAATGACCCCAAGCACACAGCGAAGATTGTACAGTTGTACCTGTTGTACCATTGCAAAAAGCATTTACACACTCCAGCCCAGTCTCCAGACCTAAACGTCATCAAAAATTTATGGTCGCAATTAGAGAAAGCTGTACATGAACATGAAATCAAGAGCAATGAAGATCTCAAGAAGGTTCTGAGGAGAATGGGCTAAAATTTCTGTTGAAACCACTAAAACAATAGTGGAATCTATGCCCAGAAGATTACAAGCTTTAATCCAATCAAAAGGTTATGCAACAAAATATTAATCTGTAGTTTAAATGGATATAACTAAGGGTGTATACTTAATTTTGTGGCGTTGTTTTTCCTCTCGTCTCGGATCTTACATTTTTTGGTGGGGAAAATAAACAAATTTAACAATTTTGTTAGTATAATACGGTAAAGCATAGACTAAAGTATATTAGGTAAAAATTTCAATAACTTTAAAGCAATACGTCTTCTGTAATTGCAAAAAGTCTGTAAGTTCCTATGGTGTATACTCAATTTTGTGGCCCACTGTATATACATTGGCTAAAGGTGGAGAGTCTTACTTATGAACCATGGTCAAGACGCGAAGCAGTCACCTAAGACGTTAGGTTTAGAATTATCGTCGCACTGGAGCTACAAAAAGGCTATTGGCGACGGGCGACATATTTTTAGAGCCACGGTCAAGTGACGAGCTGAAACCTGAATAGGCACCCAACGCAACCGTTAAGGGCGACATCGTAAGCAGTGTTAGAACTTTGAAGGATAATGAACGTGCACTCCCTTACACGGGATATTATTCGTCGGACATTTTTTTTTGTTTGTCTGCATGGGCCGTTTATAGGTCGGCAGTTATCTTGGCGATGCCCGTACTCGAATCTGGGACCTTTCGCATGCTAAGCAAGTGCCTAAGTGACTGGGCACCCCAGCCCTGTCACCTTATAGGAAACCCAAAGCTCACAGGGACACCGTACACGATTCTATCAACATAAAGGATTCAGAGTGCACCAACCATACCAACATGATTTATCCTTGTAACCACATATTTCCACTTTAAATTATTTGGCCATTAACTTAACAATTACGTGAAATATTCGAGACACTGAAAGCAACAATACTCATACTTAGAAAACACACATATACTTAAACAAGATCCCACCCTGGATTAAACAAGATTACACCCTGGACACTTTTCTGACTAATTTCTCCATAGAGGAAGGGAGGTCAAGCGATCAAGATCCAACCTGTTCGGCCCCACATATTTAACCTTTCTATTTATCTTCCATGACAACAAATAAGTTACAAAGTAAATGAATCGCTAAATGCAAAAGAGGATCAAGTCCATGAGTTTCGTACATGCTTTTTGCGCAAAAAATGTTGATGGGAAGTAAAAAGCCTAATGGGCATGTTTCAAATCTTGAGTGGCAACGCAGAAATCTTAAGGAAAATACTTTTCTGGAGCCTTGATTGGTGAAACCATGTCACGTGGGAAGAAAAACCAATCGGAGCTCCAATCGCAAGAATGAAATCTGGAAGTAATTTCTTCATCCGAAACGTATATAGATATTCTTCAAATAAATATTCTTCATAGAATATTTCTATTTACCCAACTTAGGCTAGCAAGGAGTGTAATCGTTTTTTGGAAAAAGATCGCGTTAGAAAAATTAAATGAAGAAGCGGTGAAGGAATTGAATGAAAGGAGCTTTGCAAGAATAATGGAATAGGTCAGTAATAAAGTGATAGAATGAAGAGGATACAGAATATTAAAGTGAATAAGGAAGAGGTTAGGTTTGAATTATCGCACTAGAGCTACACGAGGGCTATTGGCGACGGGCGTCGTATTTTAGAACCACAGTCAGGTGACGAGCCAACACCTGAATAGGCACCCAACGCAACAGTTAAGGGTGACATCGTACGCAGCGTTAGGACTTTGAAGGATAATTAACGTGCACTCCCTCACATGGGGTATTATTCTTCGGACATTTTTGGCTGCACAGGCCGTTTATAGGTGGGCAATTCTACCATAATTTTTAATTTTATGTCCCTTGGGCATAACTTTTAAAAAAATTAATATTTCTTTACCATTTTTTCTTATTATACTAAAAGACCTGTCCTTTTATAATTGCAAAACGTAATTTTAAAGCAAAGAAACTCCAAAAAATTTTTAGAACACAAAACAATGCAGAAAAGTCCTTACCATCGTGTGTCCCGAATGTCAAATTTTAAGTTTAGGGCCCAATCTAATACTTTTTTTCGCTAAAAATTACATTCATTTGTATTTTAAATTGAACTAATACTGTAGCTTAACGATTTCCTTCCATTGAATTTTGGCTTTTAACATTTATAATGCGTTTTTCTCGTCTCCTAACTTTGTCCCTGGGTTTTGGTACATTCACTGACCTCATTCCAAAAGTGGTGAAGAGAGGCACTGGATTGAGCTACAGTGATTCTTCAACCATGAAAACTGTATTGCAAAAAAACTCACTTTTCAGTTAGTAGCCACATATTATTGCTAAAATTCACCAATAAGCCCAAAATTTAAAAAAAACTTAGTGAAATTGCCTGCGAGGCTTTATTGCTTTCCTTACAGTCTCCCAGGTTTAAGGTTAATTTTTGCTTGATAATTGAAATTTTTTTCTATAAATATGTTTAAGTGGAGTACAAGAAGTAAAAAAATCCCTTTTTATTAAACTGGAGTTAATTTCAACACAAGAAAGACCGGAAAACAGCGTGAATGTCCTTTCCTTCCGTTCCTGACCTTCCGATCCTTACCGTCGTTAGGATCTAGGGATGGAAAATCGAAACCAGTTTTAAGACTAACCGGTTTTTTACGATTTCGGTTTCATTGATAAACAGTTAGTTTCGTGAGGCCGGTTTAGACCGGTTTCTTTAGAATCGGTGTTTTTAAAAAACTGCCGTCCCTTATTATAATTTTTTTGTTTTTTACAAATAAGCTTTGCTAAACTTTTTTTCGTAATTCTAAAACCCTTATAAACCTTTTGATAAACATTTAAAGTGATTTTGAAAAAATAAATTTTACAAGTTTTTAATACCTGAAATTAAAAATTATGGTAGAACTGCCCAGGTCTGCAGTTACTTTGGCGATGACCGGACCCGAGCCTGGGACCTTTCACATGCTGGGTTAAAGTGATTGAGGAAGAGGATGCAATGTTGTTGGCGCAAAAGATTTGGTAGACTTATCGCACTAGAGCAACCAAGGGCTTTTATCGGAGTCATAGATAAGTGAATGATTCAAGAGTAGGATATCTTGATGATGAGGAAATAACAATTGTTTTGAATTCCATTTGCAGATAGGTAGTGTAGCAAACTGTCGGAAGTCCTATTCCACTGGTTCATAGCTCCATTGAATTTCGATACCACATAAATTTTGCTGCTATCTGTATATTTTTTACACCTATTATATTTTCTAATTTACGTGACAGTTTCATTAGGAAATGAGTGCGTTTTCTTGAACCAAAGTGTTGGTTTAGGGCACTTTAACCACACTTAAGGCATCATCCTCAATGCTGAGTCTATGGCGTTGCAAATGTCTTAAAAATAAAAAATTAATAAGTTACAACGCAAAGATACTTTTTAAAGATATTTTCCACTTTACTTAATGTATGACCGTCAAAGAACAAAATGTTTTACTTTGGAGAAAAATAAAACTCATGGATTAGAGGGGTAAATTTCAAATGAGATACAAAAAGACTTTTTTGATGGATTGATTAAACGTAGTCTCCGTTTTAAATGGTTAAGAACTTTCGTGTCTGTGCTGGTGTACACTCTTAAAACAAAAGAGTGAAATCCACTCCTATAGGCGAAGTGCATTTTCGACACTGGAAAGGAGTGAAAATAAACTCAGGCTGAGTTAAAATCGCTCGTTTGTTTTAAGAGTGTAGCTTTTGAAAAACCTTTTAATGCACTTTTAAAACAAACGAGCGATTTTAAATCAGTCTGAGTTAATTTTCACACCTCCAGTCTTGAAAATGCACTTCCCCGAAAGGAGTGGATCCTTTGTGTGTGAAACCTCCGACAGGATCACTCCAAACGAGTGATTTTAACTCAGTCTGAGTTAATATTCACTCCTTTCCAGTGTCGAAAATGCACTTCTACTGGAGTGGATTTCACTCTTGTTTTAAGAGTGTGTTTTTTATAAATAAGTAAATCAGATAACACTTTACTTATAACTTTCGTCCAACAGAAGTGACATCTCTATTTCGTGTGTAAGATAAAAATGCCCCCCTCTGTTTCTGTTTTAAAGAAAGCCGTCTCCTAACCCTTTACTCGGGGCAGTGTCCTGTCTTCGTGGTCCGGATGAGTGATGCCCGGGCGGCACGCACATTGTCAGCCACCCTTGTCGCCAAGATACCATCGCCAAGAAATTCAATAAGGAAACAAGAAAAGGAGAGATGGAAGAGGCAGACAGAAAAGAAAACAACGGAATGACACTCTGCAATCACACCGAAAACGGATGCCAATTGCAATGTCAAGGATCGCCAAGTGGGCGACGTTTTGAGGTAATAGGACAAAATGTGATCCTTAGGATGGATGGATGTTTGAGTTTTATGGCGCAAGGGCCACTAAGGCTACACCAAACACTAGGTCTTTTTTAAAATGGTTTAAAATATTTTCTAAAAGGTATACAAAACAAGTTTTAAAACAAAAATATTAGACACCTAGATCAACAACGGAAAATGAATAAAAGTGATACACAACATTTAAAAACAATGACATCTCAAATCAAAGGATAAAAGCCAATATCAACTAAAAAGGAAAAATAAGGCATGATATGGGGGGATGGGAAAAAATATCATGAATAGATGGGAAAATGTGATCCTTAACTTACACTCTTAAGTGAAATCCACTCCTGCAGGAGAAGTGCATTTTTGACACTGGAAAAAGGAGTGAAAATTAATTCAGACTGAGTTAAAATCTCTCGTTTGTTTTAAGAGTGTAAGGATCTCATTTGTCCTATTACCTCAAAAAGATCTATTACCTAAAAAAAGGCTCGACCAAAGTTCCTCTTAAGGACCTTAAGAGAAACTATTTGGTCAAGCCTTTTTTTTTAAATGCTAAAACTCTTCATTAACTACTCTTATTAATTTTTTTAATGATGGTAACTATATCTTGACTTATTTGCAAAATGCATGTGAAAACGAATAATAACAAACGGGATTTATGTTTAGATCAAATTCCCCGTGAGGGTCAAAGTCGCTGCCTCTTGGAGGTATTTCAAATTTTTGCCTAAGAAATATTTTTTTAGGTTCATATTTCAAGTCAAGAAAGTATAATTTTTGAATTTCAAGTTAATCAATCCCTGTTTTTGCGGAGGCACAACGTAAGGGTGGCATCTTAATCATAATTTGTATAAATCCAAATTTGATCTAAATTTGTATGGTAATAGTGATTTGTTCTTCACTAATGTATCGTTAATTGAATTACCATTTTAATAACAATTAAGGATACCAATCGTATTTAAAATAGATATTTTTAAAATGCATGTTTTTGATCCGGTGGCAATTTGTAATTTTGTCTGCGACCGTGTGAAATAGACTAGGCCCCGAGTTAGGATTTGATGAATGTTATATTAGGTTAGGTTTGAATTATCGTCGCACTAGAGCTACACGAGGGCTATTGGCGACGGGCGTCGTATTTTAGAACCACAGTCAGATGACGAGCCAACACCTGAATAAGCACCCAACGCAACCGTTAAGGGCGACATCGTACGCAGCGTTACTACTTTGAAGGGTATTTTAACGTGCACTCCCTTACACGGGGTATTATTCGTCGGACATTTTTGGCTGCACGGGCCGTTAATAGGCCAGCAGCTATGCTAAGCGAGTGCTTAACCGACTGGGCTCCTAAACCCTGAATACTATATTAAACTAATTATGGTTAAACTAAGGAGATTGAAGAGGAGGGCGGACAGAGACCATACATAAAGGAAAAAAGTACTTACACCATCTTTTTTTCGCTTTTATAACTCATAGATTTAGAAAGTATGCCCCTAGGAGGAAAGGTGAAGCCACTTGTGAACCTGTATCCCATAAGGTAGTTCGCAAGTCCTAGCACATGGCATGCCTTAACGCCACCAGATGGCATCATGAGACAATTTGACTTTTAAAAAAATATATATTTAATGTTAACTAATTAAAAATTTTTACCAGTTTTGCTAGCATAAGTTTATAGCTGGATATGTATTGATAATTTCTGGCAGACATGAGGTATATATTCAGAAAAGAAGCATATTAAAAAAGCAGTTTTGATTGCATGTAACTCTTTAGGAAAAGCATTTTTTGTGAACCAGTATCCCGTGATGCATTGCGAAAACGGCAAAATGTGGATTCATCACACAATCGCGCGGTTTGTATTGCCTTGTACGGGATTGCGCAATCGATGGGCATATCTGCTACTTTCTACACCAAAACTGACCTTAAGTTTGCAGTATTAAATGTTCTACGAGAAAAAGGGTAAATAGTTCTCATTTTCGAGTGCGAGAATCGACTACAAAAAGGTATTTCCCATTCAATAAACAAATTTATTTGTTATTTCAAGACATAAATTTATTATTTTTATTAGTTTAGCTTCAGTTAGAGTGCTAGTTTAATTATTTTTTTCCTTCGATTTTAACGTAACAGGGCGCACGAATATCAGGGTCAAAGGAGCAACTAATAGGAGCAGGCGAAATTTCGGCGTTAGCAGCGTTGGTTACGCAGTTTCCTCCGCCAACTACATTTCTCTGCTGCAAACTTAAGGCCGGTTTTTGTATAAATCCATGTTAAAAACTATTTTAAAAAAAATAACGATTTCTCGCCAAGTCCAGAACCCCTTCCACACAGACGACATCGCAACAAACAAAAATTGCATCACCCCCATCCCAAACACAATCGTCCGGCCAATAAAAGGTTGGTGACCACCGCCAGAAAACTCTTGTGCCATTCTCTCACAGCTTCCAAGAACCGAATGGAATAAAGAAAAAGAAAAAGAACACACGTCCCTATCGTGCCATTCGATCTGTTTCCATTCATTTCTCGGCTGCTTCCAAAAGCTGTCACTCTCTTTTGAGATGGGAGTCGATTGAAAAAGACTCAAATGATAATGATGAGTGGATTTTTTTGGTGGCATAATGAGGAATTTTTTTTATCATTTGATCACTGGAGAGACATTCTAAACTCTTGAATGGCCAATGAAATTCATTTGCATGCCTTGTAGACCAGCACCTCCCCCCCTTAAAAAGATCAATTCTACAACTGTCACGGACATCAGCTAATTATGAGACATGCGACAAAACAGAATTACGCTTAATTTTTTTGCTATTTTACTCATTATAACCTCCTTGCGACATGGCGTCTCCATTTGGGGACATTTTTTAAAGCCTCCCCATTAACAACTAACACATTAATTAGCTCCGAATTTGACCTGGTCCGATAGAAGAAGATCCAAATATCAGTTTTCAGCCTTTGATTGCAGGTATCGGTCATTTATTTCCATAGAAAAAATGAAGTTGAACGAGAATACGATAGTAGAGTTCTTAAAAAAGAATTTTTTTTTTCAAACTTTTCAAAAAGGTCTTTTAGGAGTTAATTTTAAAAGGCATTTTGCATTAAAAACAATGTTAAAATAATCTGTCAACTACAAATAAGTTATACGGCTTTTTTGTTGCATTTATAGCACCAAAAAAATTTTATTTGTAGAGTTTAAAGCATGTCCCTATGAACTATTAAACATAATTTTAAAAAAAATCAAATCATACTTTTTAGCATGTTTGTATGAAAAGTATGTTTAGATAAAGAATATACGTGTAGGATTTTGCTCGAGTATTAAGAGGTTAACAGGCAGCTAAGACTTATGAAAATTCTTCAAATTTTTTTTATCATTCCACCCTAGCTATGTATTCAGTTTTGAGTGGGATCCCTTGGGAATTCCACATCTTGAAAATCGTAATGTTATTCCTATGGAAAACATTTGGAAGTCAATTACCGCCACAATTTTAATATAAGGTGACTAGTTTCTTGTATCATTGTAAAGAACGAAAGGAGTAGATTTTGTAAAATTAATTTGTTTTGTGAAAATCACACACATCTTTAGTATTTTTAATTATTTTTTGAAGTAAGTAAAAAATGGAGTACACATTAAGTTCTGACTTCAAAAAATTACTAAAAATACTAAATATGTGATTTTCACAAAACAAATTAATTTTACAAAATCTACTCCTTTCGTTCTTTACAATGATACAAGAAACTAGTCACCTTTCATTAAAATTGTGGCGGTAATTGACTTGCAAATGTTTTCTATAGGAATAACATTACGATTTTCAAGATGTGGAATTCCAAGGGAGTCCTCTTAACATCGCAAAGATGAACTATAAAATTAACTGGATATCTATTTATTCCGAATATAATACAATACATGCCATAACTGCTTTTCATTCAACTTAACACTGCTTATTAGAACAATGACCGGTTTTAAACATATTTGCTTCGAGTATAATTTGAATACATAGATTTGGGAATCTTTTTCGCTATTTGAACCACTTGTTATGAATGACAACTTTTAAATTAGAATGATGAAAAACACGAGATAAAATCTAATGATATATCATTTATTTAATAACAATAGTCGGTTCCATAACATTGCATGGTTCACCACTGAAGAAAGACCACACATGTAAAATTCTATTATCTCAGCACTTCTGAATATTTTTTTTTATCTTTGAAATAACCTGTGGCACAAAGAATGTAGTATAACGGTCTTCAAAAAATAATAATTTTACTTAACGTATGATAAATGCAAGTTATCATTTCCTGATATTAAATTCAATTGAATTTAAACTCTAGCGGAACTTCTTTCAATAAAAAAATCAATTGTTTAGTAAAATTATTATTTACCGGAGTTTGCAAAAGAGAAAATTAATTTAAACACGGGATCAATGTGATTAATGAGAATAATTACTCTATGTTAAAAAATGCGGCGAGTTTCGGATTCCTTGGGACAAATTATTTAGCCTCCTACTCTGTTAGTGATTTAGAATTTTTTAACCCTCTAATGCATACTGATGTCGTTTGGCAACAAGTAACATAATCCACTTTATTCTATTAAATTAGAGCTCCCTCTCTACAAATTTGTGTGTTTTTCATCGATTACATTCCATTTTGAAGTTTTAGTTACTAATAATCCTCATAGATGACAGTAGTAAAAGTGCATTCAAAATTAAAGAGTTAGGTTATTAACTGTTGTGGAATTTCGTTTTTGGTAGTTTTAAAGTTTAATAATATTAGTACCAAATACAAATTAATTGTTTTGAAAAATTAATAAGTTAAAAAGAGTTATTTTGAAATATATTTAGTAGTTTTCTAGTCATTATTATCAAAATTGGAATTTTGTAGTTGGTTTTCGTCACAAAGAAAATTTTTTAAAAATTAAAATTATTTAAATTGTAATGCAGTTAAATTTTGTTCCGTATTTTTATCATAATGTATGAGTATTAAAGACACAAAAATATTTTTGGGGGATAAAAATAAAAATTCATGCATTAGAGGGTTAAAAATGCGAGTGATTGGTACTTTAGTGGAATAATAATCCCATAAATAAGGGAAAAACTTTTACCTATGAATACTAATCACACATTCAACGGTTGCTTACAAAATATTTCTCTGTAGTTTCAGCATGATATTTTCGTCGATTTAGAATTCATTTAAAAGTGGAATGCATTAGAAAACTGTTTTGCTGTTTTGAACATAGATTTTGAAAGTAGCCAGATAAGCCCATCGATTGCGCAATCCCGTTACAACGCAATACAAACCGCGCGATTGTGTGATGAATCCACATTTCACCGTGCATCAAGGGATACTGGTTCACAAAAAATGCTTTTGCTGAAGAGTTACATGCAATAAAAACTGCATTTTTAATATGCTTCTTTTATGAAAATATGTCATATATACTCAGCTATAAACTTATGCTAGCGAAACTGGTAAAAAGTTTTAATTAGTTAATATTAAATATATATTTGTTATTAGTCGAATAATCTCATAGTACCATCTGGTGGCGTAAGGCGTGCCTTTTGCTAGAACTTGCGAACTGCCTTATGGGATACTGGTTCACAAATGGCTTCACCTTTCCCCCTAGGGGCAGATCCAGGGTTGGAAAAAAACATGTTTTTTTTAAATAAAACAAAAAAACATGTTTTTTTTGTTTTAAACGTGTTTTTTTTGTTTAAAACATGTTTTTTTTTTTAAATAATTAAATTTTGGTTATTGATCAAGTTGTTTAGGTTTAAATAACATGTTTTTTTTGCATTTTGGTTTTCCATATTTACTTATCCCATATTCCCATATTACTACAAGTTGTTTAGGTTTAAAAAAAAAACATGTTTTTTTTGCATTTTGGTTTCCCATATTTACTTCCATTCCCAATAATTTTAGGCATATGCCTTGCATCTTTATTTGTCGAAGAATCATGGAATACAAGAAATCCTTCGATTGTTAGGCGATTCTGTGTCTTCCTTTGATTAAATCGGACGGGCTAATAGAACAATTTAAAAACTAATAGTGTAATACTAGTTTATGTTTGGTATTATTTTAATGAACTAAAATTATGTACCACATTGATGATTAGCATAAATCTCACAAATTAGAGGCTATAATAAATTAATATTAACAAATGTCAGTAGTGTCCCATTTGGGATATAAAGTATCACATACAAGGTTTACCATTCGATCAGGGTCTACTATTTATCACAATCTTTTTTTTTTAGGTAATACAGCATGGTCATATATCCTAAAATAAAACCTATTTTCTTAAATGAACTGTATTTGGCCAATAAATTAAAAAAATATAATCTATAATAATAAAAATGAAGTTTTGTGTGTATGTCTCTCTGAAACTCACAAACTAGACATTTGTTTGCCGCGTAACTTGGCACAAATGCGTAGTTCATACTTGAGTTGCAAAATAAGAACTTTCAGAGCTCAAAATGCTCTATTTTCAGAGAAAATTAGAATATTCTGGAAAAACTACACCACTTTGGCTCAAATCCGATCATTGGAAAAAATAACTTAAGTTTATGATCTTAAAACAGGTTATATGGTACACATACTAGGATCCATTTGATATTTTTTTTAATCCGTGCGAAGTACAGGTATAAATTTGCTAGTAATTAATAAAATTGTTTTAAACATGTTTTTTATTACTATGTTTTAAACATGTTTAAAACATTTGTTTTAAACATAACCCTGGGCAGATCTACTTTCTAAATCTATAGTTTTGAAAGACAAAATAGAACCTAGCTGTAAACGGGAATTAGGATTACAAATACTTTTTAAAAAAAGATTTTTCGAAAAAACAAGCAAAAAATAAAATTTTATTCTAAGAAGCCGTGTGATCACTTAGACACCAAGCAACCATCTGTCACATACATGACGACATCAAACACTAAACTAGTCTACACTCCGTGCCAACCTAACTTGGGTAATAACAAAGAGCAAAAAGGCAGGAGGGGGGGGGGAGTACGGTTGGTCCGTTAGTTGGAAACTCTTGCATAGTAATACGTATATGCATTTCCCCATGCTCGCATTTCTTGTCAGTTTTTATTGTCTTAGTGTGGACATAGCATAATGCTAGCAATTGGGGTCAGGCGAACACACATTATTTTTAAAGCCCGTTAACCCTTTTAGTCCTAATGACAATTTGGCATTATCATTCAAGAATTTATTTTTTCTGATCGTCTATAGCCATTAATGATATGAAAAAGCACATCATTCGATTCTTCAAACTCCTTTAAAATAATTTTTATTCATCCCAATAGATGTCATCCTTATTATTTTTTTAAATTATGATCAGAATAATGATTATGCCAAATGGCATCGCTGGGACTGAAAGGGTTGCATTTTATTCAGATTGGAATGTTGGTTGCTTCGTTGATATTGGTTTCATGGAATTAAAATATTTCGTGTTTTTACCCTAAAGAATATTTAACTATGTTTTGAACTTGAACTAACTAGTTTATCCTGATTTAAACGAAAATATTTGCAAGTGCAGATTACATTTTTTAAAAGTATTTTAAAAGTATTTTAATTTTTAAAGCTTCTTTTTAAAAACATTAACCACCACATTTTACTTTTTTTTTTTAATTCAACATCACTTTAAGATTTAAAAAAAAATTGTTTCACATAAACAGTAAAGCAACTGTTACAATGTTAAGTTTTTCGCTACGAATTCTTCGCTGTAAATGATCACCTCCGTAAACATTTTTACTCCATTAACACTTCCTGATGCGTACTTTAGAACAATCCATTTCAATTTGTTTATCATTTCAAAGTCGAAGCAGCGTAAACTTGGAGAAAAGGCTATTCTGGATATGCGAGTACTATTCCAAGAAACATTAACTTTTCAATAGTGCCAATTTCCCCCCTTATAGTTAGCGTATAATGGGAAAAGAATTACCAAAACAAGTTGTAAAATGTAAAGGAAGACCACATAAGATGTTAAGGAAGTTTCTAAATTCCCCTTTATAAATATAAAACAAGTAAGCAACCTCATTTGTTTAGACTTTTTATTAAACAAACGTATAGGTTTGTAACAGAATCTGTCAATTTACCCGCTTCCATACAACATTTGTGTTTTACAGGAAAATAAGGCGCCAAACGCAGTATTAATTCTTTATTAAACATTTAAACGCTAAATTTGGCTAGTTTTATTTATTTTATTTCAAGAATTCAATAATTATTTCTTATCGTTTGATAAACTAATTTATGTTTCAAAGAATAGGTAATTCATAAATATGTAATATTCCTCGCTTTTAAATAGAAGCATATCAACAATCAAAGAATCTTGTTGAGAAATATATTTGACGTCATTTCGAACAGAATTATGTTGCAAATATAAATTTCTTTGAATTTATTATTTAAAAGGAATAAAGTATTATCTGTCGAGCGATTGTTGCGAACACAAATAGTGATTTAATTGTTATAAAATTGGCTCCATATGCTTTTCTAGTGAGCATTGAAGTTTTCGTTTTTTTTTTTAAATAATTGAATAACTTGGAATTCTATTTTTTTTTCTGAGATTTTCATTGCCTTCTAATTTTGACAGGCTGATTTTTCGACGCATACTTTCCTGTAGCCATTGCAGTAGCTATGAAACTAGGTGACGGACGGACTGAACGATTATTATACCTTCCACTTTTTACGTTATAAACGTAGTGTGGAAGCTAAAAACGGCAAAAAATATTGCGGCATTAGCAACACAAGCTTAAAAAAGACCACATAAGATGCTTAGGTATGGTTGGGTTTGAATTATCGTCGCATTAGAGGTACACGAGGGCTATTGGGGACGGGCGTCGTATTTTTAAGTAACACTCAAGTGACGAGCTGACACCTGAATAGGCACCCAACGCAACCGTTAAAGGCGACATCGTAAGCAGCGTTAGGACTTTGAAGGATATTTTACGTGCACTCCCTACACGGGGTATTATTCGTCGTACATCTTTGGCTGCACGGGCCGTTTATAGGTCGGCAGATATTTTTGCGATGCCCAGACCCGAACCTGGGACCTTTCGCAGGCTAGGCGAGTGCCTAACCGACTGGGCTCCCCAGCCATTAAGATGTTTAGGAAGTTTCGAAATTTCTTTTCTAAATTCAACCATCAACATCGATCTTTGCTTCGATTTCTATTTAACAAAATTGCGACTTAAAAAAAACACACCAAAAAAAGGCTAATCTCTTGTAAAATGAAGCGTTTTCGTTTTTTTTTCTTCTTTTAAACGACGACGTCGGATTGTCTGGTAAATTTTGATGGATCATAAGCTCCGGGCTATCCATAAACTAACTGAGCGGTCAAAACTTCATGCCGAAGAAAACACGATCTCAGATAAGCCCGGGACTTGTCGCCCTTAAATTTCGACACAAAACTTCTTCCTAAAAAGTTTTTTATTTATTTTAAAGTTCGTAAAAGCTTCGTCACCAAGAATATATGGCCATTGCAATCAGGATCGGAAGCTAAAGCCTCGTGTCTGGCCTCTAGTTTTTTCCGATAAGGCCTGACTAAAATAGCAGATAAAATTCCCAATTAACAGATGCTTAAAAGTTGTTATGGGGAAGAAAAAAAATTAGTGTAAAATTCTTTTGCAACTTTCTGTCTTCAGAGAGTTGTCTTCATTGAGGACTGTTATCTTAGCAGGAAATGTATGTTCTTCCTAATAAACAGATACAGTCAATACCACCTAGATTAGAAGGCCGGCGAACTAAATCCTTGACGTCATATTAGTGGACCGATTCTGTGGTTTTGACCAATGATCATTCGTGACTAGATCTTGCATTTGAATAATTTTTTAAGATAAGATGAATCAAGATGCGACGTCATCTTAAGATACGACGTTATTTGTCAACAAATCGAAATTGGTCTACTAATGTGACGTTTTGTTGCTTAGTTCTTCGGCCTTCTAATCGAGGTGGTATTGATACAGTAGAGCAGTGGTTCCCAACCTTTTCCGTAGCATCGCCCCCTTCTTTAAGTTGACTAACACATATCGCCCCCCCCCCCCAATTGGATAAATTATAAATTATAAATATTAATTTATAATTTATCCAATTATGATTTGCGTTAAAGTGTAATGAATAAAGCAATTTTATAATTTCAAACACTTAGTACCATATATAAAAACAACCAAAGCAGCTTTATCCGGTTACTCTTAAATAATATCGAAAAAAAAATCTATTTTTATTTAGATTTTTTCAAAGAATGAAAGTGAAATAATTAACTAAGATCTTTAAACTTAATTCTGGAAAATTTAAGAGAGTTGTCAATAAAAATTTAAGAAAAAAAATGAATGTTGAAAACTTTTTTATTTATTAATTTTTTTCTCTTTTTTTATATCAATTATTATTTTTTCAAGCTCATATGCAAGTCTTTGAGGCAAATGTCCAATTGATTTCTTTGTTTGGTGAGGAGCTGGATAACAGAACTAATATTTTTTTAACTAAATATATTGACGGAAAGAGATGAGAAGTAATTCAGCTTTTTACCACAGTTAAGGATCAGTGTAAATAAGTTATACGCAGGCTAACTCATAACCTCTCTGCTTGAAATGAGTTTCGCCTCACTGTCATACTTTAGATCTACAAACTTTGTCTGCAAAGAGTTATCAAGGTTATCCACAACCCACAGATTCAAAAGGGAATGTATGGACAATAGAATCAGGAATTTTTTAACTTGGTTAAATCTTCAAATCTTGTAAGAATGTCAGTTTGAAACTTGTTACGGTGATAAAAAAAATTAGAATGGTTTTACTCTACTACAGTACAGTATATTTTAATTTCCCCCCTTTGAATACTCATCGCCCCCCTATCGCCCCCCAACTATTTATTGCCCCCTTGATAACACAAATCGCCCACTTGGGGGCGATCGCCCCCAGGTTGGGAACCACTGCAGTAGAGTCCCGTTTATCAAATTGCCAATTATGTGAAAATCAGTTTATCAAAAAAAAAAAAAAAAAATCTCGAGCCTTTCGGTTAAAATAAGAAATGTATAAGCAAAAATAAATACTTAAAGTTGGATTTATTTCTCTATATATGCCGTATTTTTTTTATTTTTGCTGGCTAAATTTTGGTCCCGTACCTTTGCTGACTCTGCTGTACTATTGCTAGATTGGGGGTGGGGAGCCTAGTCGGTAAGGAGCTTGTATTGCATGCGAAAGGTGCCAGGTTCGGGCATTGCCATTGGTCGGCATTGTCGATCGGTAAACTGTCTAAGCTACCAAAAATACTGCGACCAATAATATGCACGTTAAATATGCTCCAAAGTATTGACAAGTACTCGCAACGTTGTCGCCTTTAAAAGTTACGTTGGGTGCAGTAATTTCATCTAATCCTAACTATTACTAAGAGCAATAGAAACACTTCACGAACTGTAACTGATGTATTATAAAAGGGACTAAGTCCACAGGAGAATTTTCGCGTGCACGTTTCTTCCCTCACTAAATTGTTGAAAGGGAGTGCATTGTGGAAATTCTCCAATGGTTTGTGTCACTTCACCGAGTTTTTAGTTTTGTATTCCTGCTTGTGTGCTCGCGTAAATTGTACACCTTTTTAAGAAACAAGCATCGTTTATCAATCTAAATGAGGCAACTCTAATTAGAAACAACCAGCACAATCTGGTTTTGTAAAAGATCTATGTTTAGAATTAAGCTTAACCTCTTGCGATCTGGCGGCAAAATTTTGGGAAATTTTTTAAAACCACCCCACAAACAATTAACACTTTAATTAGTTCCGAAATTGGCCTGGTCCTATAAGATCCAAATACAAGTTTTCATAATTTGATTACAGGTATCAGTCATTTATTTCTATAAGAAAATGAAGTTAAACTAAGGTCAATACGATAGTAGAGTTCTTAGAAAAATAATTTTAATTTTTTTTTTAATTTTCAAAAAATTCTTTTAGTAGTTAATTTTAAAGGCATTTTGCATTAAAAATAATCTGTTGACTACAAATAAGTGATACAGAATTTTTTGTTGCATTTATAGCACAAAGATGTGTATTTTTAGAGTGTAAAGCGTGTCCTTAAGTAACTATTAAACATGTTTTTGAAGAAATAAAAAATGTATTTACTTTTTAGCCCATATTTGTATGAAAAGTACGTTTAGATTAAGAATATACGTGTAGGGTTTTGCTCGCGTCTTAAGAGGTTAAAAAAACACTTCAAAATCATCTTTACTTTCAACAAAAAAAATATATATATATCAACCACAACTCACTGGGTAAAATGAAAATTGAGTAATAATGGATTGTATTAAAGGGGGAAAAAAGAAAATTCGTATTTAGCGGGGTTTTTTTTCCCACAAAAGGTTTACGCCCCCAATATGGGAATGACGACTTAATGAAAACGAATCATTCCCTAAGAAGTTAATTACGGTTATGCCAATAGAGTGGCAAGACTACAAATGGCTGTTGACATACGACGTTGGCTGTTGACGATGGCTGAGAGTGGCTGTTGACTACAAATAATTGATACCGAATTTTTTTGTTGCACTTATAGCACAAAAAAATATGTATTTTAAGAGTGTAGTAAAGCGTGTCCTTAAGTAACTGTTAAACCTATATACATTTTTAATTTCTTCAAAAAACATACTTTTTAGCCGATATTTGTATGTAAAGTATGTATGTTATATCAACCACAACTCACTGGGTAGAAGGAAAATTGAGTAATAACGGATTGTTTCAAAGAAAAAAAAAGAAAATTCGTATTTAGCGGGGTTTTTTTTTTCCACAAAAGGTTTACGCCCCCAATATGGGAATGACGACTTAATGAAAATGAATCATTCCCTAAAAAGTTAATTACGGTTATGTCAACAGAGTGGCAAGGATTAGGTAATAAGACCTACTCTTTCCTCTTACAGGAGGGTTCAAGAGCGAAAAATAAGTTTTAAACGGTGCGGTGGGGAACTAATGATGTGACCAGCCAACCCTCCTTGAAGTTACGTGACGAAACTGCCCAAAAGGCCCCCGAAAAAACCGCTGATTAAAATCAGATAAAACCTGATCGGGAATATTTTGTCTGATATACAACAGGAATATGACAGGTGGGCTTCGTTGGTTAGGTTGTAAATCATGGTAGTATTGATGGCCGTCAATTATTTGCGTTAAAAAATTTGTCAGAATGGATGCGAGTGTAAAGATGAGCAATGATAGAATATGCTAATTATGCTGAGTGTTTTTTTTTTTTAATGTTTAGGTAAATTTGCGTTTTAAGGGGACGTAGTATCCGGAATTTGGGGATTTAAAATTTTTTAGTTAGGGGAATTTTAACTTTAAAAATCAAAGAAAACTTGGGTGAAGTAATATGTATTAAAAGAAGATTATTTTTAAAAAAAACTTCTCGGCAAATTTTAAAGATTTTTTTTTAATTAAGAAAAAGTTTGAGTATTTTTTCATTCCTATTTACCTTACAGTTTCGCAATGCCTTTAAAAAAATGTTCCTTAAAATATTGCCTGCAGAAATAATTTCGAATGGGATGAAAAGTAAGATACCAAACAAACTAAATTTTATAAAAGGTTTGTGGCTAAAAGTGCAAATTTAAAGTTTTACTTTAGACACTTCTAAAATTAAAAACGAATGGTAATATACCTTATTCCCTCCACAGTTTTGTAAACTACATGCGCTAATGCAGGGAGAAATACTGAATCTCGCTAAAGCTAATGTTAAGCTATAATAATGTTTCAATAATTTTCGAAATCTTCCAGTTTCGAATATTACAAATAAAATAAGTTTTTTGTCAAGTATTACTTATCTCAAAAATTAAACATATCAGCAAAATCACGTTATAAAGGTTAAGGAAAATTAACATCAAAATAATGAAACTTCAAACATTTTTATAGTGAAAAAACGTACCCTAGTTTCATAAATTCAATATTTCAAAAAATAAAAATTTTAATTACTTAAGATACTTTCAAATTTTACTTCAGTTAATCAAATCATGATAATTTATTGTCTTGTATCTGCATTCTACATCTATATTAGGAAAATGAAAAATACTATATTTCTATTTTACATCAATATTGGATTTTGTCGTAATATTTGTCAGAAAATTTTCGACTGAGATACTGATATATTTTTGCAAAATATAAAGTATATAAAATGTAGCTATGATAATTTACAAGTTCAAAGACTTAATAAAAACGTATTAGTTTATAGGAACTGTTTTTTCAGAGACATTCAACAATAACCAATATTATTACTGACAAGATTCAAGTACATAATATTCAATCATAAATCTGCAATTCGATTTTTTTTTTAATTCAAACTTACCTTTCATCGTTTCCCAAAGAATCCCCCGAAGAATTCACAACCGAAAAATAAAATTGGAGGACAAAACAAAATCCAAAAATCATCTAAGGAATCCAAACATGTCCAACTATCAGTCAACTTTCATTCCAACAACAGTCAAAACACACAAACTTCTTCTATTCGTAAGACACTGACAGTTCCTAAAGCAAGCCTGTTGCCGGCTCGGTTGAGAATAGCAACTAGAAGTAAGCCGCCGGCTTTTCAAGTGAACAGGTAGCTAGAGATGCAACCTGTTGCTGATATTTTGTTGGTAAAAGGGAATTTTCGCCAACGAAGGAGGGGAAACGGTCGCCAAAATAGGAAATAGTTTTGGTTGAATGATAACGTCACTCTAGCTCTGTAACGGTTATAGA
Source organism: Hylyphantes graminicola (assembly GCA_023701765.1). Taxonomy (NCBI): domain Eukaryota; kingdom Metazoa; phylum Arthropoda; class Arachnida; order Araneae; family Linyphiidae; genus Hylyphantes; species Hylyphantes graminicola. The sequence continues at coordinate 51,268,217 of CM043115.1, read as the reverse complement.
TATATTTTTGCCTTTTTTTAAAATGGTAATGGTAATGTGATCGTTTTCCGGCTGCCTATTTCTAGCCTCCATTCGTGGCTTTAACACAGCCAATAACGCCTCGTAATTTAGAACCCTGCTCAAGTGACGAGGTCGACATCTGAGCGGGCACCCAACAGAACTTCGATCGACATCGAACGCTGACGCCGTCGGGACTTTGGACTCCACAGATTTAACGAGCACGTCTGTCCCAGTGGAGACAATATAGGGTAGCATGTGGGGCCCGATGGCCGAGTGGTTTGGATTGCAGGTCATAACGCTAGCAGTCCCCGCGCTGTAACGAGTGCGGGTTCGATTCCCTCTTTGCCCTGAGTGTACTTCCATTCTCAGTATCAAAATTATAAATTAACTAGAACTTTTGCCACTCTATTCGGGATTCGGAGTGAGCTTATGGCTGCCGATGGCAGTTCAGTACGAGTCGTTTCTCTACCCTACTTGAGAACTCTGGATTTTTTTAAGATTTTAATTTATATGGGTTTTTGAGTGCACGCGTTCTTAATTTTTAAAACCCACTGGTGATGTGACTGGGCCGACATCTGAGCCGGCACCCAATAGTTTAGTTTGAATTATTTTCTGTACTGAAGCTATACGAAGGATATTTGCGAGCACACCTCCATTCTAATCCAGTCCTTATGGAACGAACAAGTCAACAACAAAAAATACTTCAAAGAGAACAAAATCAACATTTGAAGATATTAAGCCAAATCTTGTACTACGGATCCCCTGAGAGAAAAAATTAGAATAATATTTTTAAAAAAGCAAGGGGGGAAAGAAAAGCTATGCTGCAACAAGAAAGAAAAAGGAGCTGCAACAAGCTTCAAGACGGATGTTGTTTTGTTATTTCGACGGGGGACTTTTTTTAAAAAGTACTTTGAGGGGTGGGGTAACATAAAAAATTCACCAGTTTTCATACCTGTGACGTGTTATTAAATAATCTTATATAGGTTATTTCCTTCTCATTTATTTTTCGTACATATAATTATGGTAACCAGACGTACTACTTTTCGTGGTCCAATTTAGTTTGTTTTTTAACTATCTATTTATGAAAATTACCCAAATAGATATCGGTTATATTTATTATAGTTTTTTTCGAGCGTAAATAACGCATGAGTTATGGAAATTTTATGATGATTTCATAATTTAAAATCTAGTCCCTGAAATAAAATATGCTTCATGCAGCTACATGTGATGCTGTTTTGAATGCGGCTTTTTATTTATTTTCCCTTATTTTACTTTTTTAAATAAAAAGTGCCGCATTGAAATTACGGAGCTCTATAATTTTCAAACACAAAAGTTGTATTTAACCTCTTAAGATTGGCCTCAGGAGCTGCTGGGTCCGGGTTCGAATCCCGTTCAGGCATGGATGTTTGTGCTTGTCGAGTATATGCGGAGTACGTGCTCGTAAAATCTGTTGGGTCCGAAAGTCCTGTGGGCGGTCATTGCGCAGTTTCCCATGGGTACAGGTCCCTGGAGAAAATTTCCCTCCCCTTCAGGGACATGTCTAAATTGCGGAGGTGGCGACAGATGGCAACATCTGTCATATGTGTTTGTGTGTGTCTTGTGTTGCCCTACTTGACGATGGTTTATAAGCGGGTCCTTGCGACCAAGCACACAAGCCTGAAAATATATGTCTACCAACCAACCAACCTCTTAAGACCAAAGAGGCCCGTCCGTGGCCGAGTGGTTAAAGGCTTTCTCAGTCTTCTCAGGAGTGCGGGGGTTCGAGTCCCACCTACTGCCAGTCATCCTATAAATCGGATATCTGTGCTCTGAAAGAGTAGAAAATGCAACTCGTGACGGATGGGCCCGAGTACACTGGGACACGTGCTCGTTAAATATGTGGAGTCCAAAGTCCCGACGGCGTCAGCGTACGATGTCGCTCGAAGTTCCGTTGGGTGACCGCTCAGGTGTCGACCTCGTCACTTGACTAGCGTTCTAAATTACGAAGCGCATATTGGCTGTGTTAAAGCTCCTAATGAAGGCTAGATTTTGGCAGCTTGAAACGATTACACTACACTGCACTAACTTAAGACCCGAGCAAAATCTTACCAGAGACATAACATAGAGTGGACTGCGCATTGGCAAACCTAAAGTGTCCTAAACATCTAACTTACACAGTCACATGACTGTGTCGCGTTTGGCTCGCATCTATGGCGAGTTTACCATTTGGCGAGTTTTTCCACAACGACCTGAACACAGAGGCCGACAATCTAATGTTATGATAAAGAAGCTTGGAAAGGAGCAAGTATGAATCGCTAGTATTTTAAGATCCTCTTAATAGATATCAGATTATTTCTTTGATTTTGTGAGTCGATTTAAGATTACTTGAACAACTGAATGTGGACTCTTTATTAAAAATTAATTTAAAAGAACATTAGTAGGTTTATGTAGAGTGTTGCTGTAATATAAGTTGGTAATTGACATGGTGAACATTTTCTGCCGTCTCTATAACTTTCGTTCTAACGGTCCGATTTTAAAAAAAAATCCATTTTTTTTTTAAATATGGCTTCTTCCTTTATTTCACCTGGAATAAATCAACTTTCTAAAACGCATCAATATATTCCAAATTCAGCAAATGTTCTACTTTTTAAATATAAATAACTCAAACACGATTGCAAAAACAGGTTTCGTTTTGACCAAATTGTAAAAAAATATTCTACTTCTAAGCTGTCTAATGTTCAGACCATTAATTTAATTGACTTGGCCCAAAATATTTATTATAATTAGAGTTCTAACAACGTTGATTTAACCATGGATATGATTCTTCAGTATAAAAGAGCTTTTAGAATAAATTCCCTCGATAGAAATTATAGTTTATGAAGAACACACAATTACTAAAAGAATGCAGAACTAAATAAATTTTACCCGTGAAGTGTGACTAATCCTTTTTTATACCCCTCTTTACAATTAGGAATTCACTGGCATTTGGCATCTTGCACAAAACGTTACTGAATTAAGAGTACAACATTCACGATTCATGCTCAGAGATTAAAAGAATGTAATTAAATATTTATTATAAAAGCCAAAAGAGAAAAATACCAACAATGCTCAAAAAATCGTCTGCAAAAACATTAAAAAAAATTCAAGCTGCCGTGATTGGTAGAAACCCACGTGACTTGGGCATTGATGGTAGTCTCCACTTCGGTTTGCTAGCTTATATTCAGGTCTAGCGACAATTTGGAATAGTTCGTAACGAAACGGTAGCGTTAAGTTGCCATATGTAGCAACCTTTCCCCTCTTGGCGATTTATGATGTTTAGGACATAATGCTAATCTGCAAGGGGTGGCGGTTTTTTAGGAAAAACCGGTTTTCCATTTTCCATCGGTGTTTCCCTAAAAAACCGGTTTTTGGTTCCAAAGGGCCTCATACAAAAAACCGGCTTTCAGTCAAAACCGGGACCACCGGTTTTTTGAAAACCGGTTTTGGTTTTCCATCCCAAAGCTGCTTTACTATGAATGCGCAGTCCACTCTATGTTATGTCTCTGAATCTTACACGTATATTTTTTAATTTAAACACACTTTCATACAAATATATTTAAAAAAGTATTTTTTCAAAGAATTTAAAAAAAACTATGTTTAATAGTTAATTAGGGACACGCCTTAAACTCTAAAGATACACATTCTTTATGCTTTAAATGCAATAAAAAAGGTCGTATCGCTTATTTGTTATTAAAAGATTATTTTAACATTGTTTTTATTTCAAAATATCTTGACACTTAACTGCTAAAATAACTATTTTTTTTCACTAAACTAAAAGAATTAATGTTCAACTAGTGTTTTTAAGCACAAGATGAATGAATTGAAATGAATCATTTTTTCGATAAAAAGAAATCATCAAGTTTTTTCAAATAAAAATATAGTAAGCGTAAATTACTTTTACAGAAGCTAAGATATATATATTTTTTTTCAAAAAGGAAAATTTTAAATATATTTTACCGGAAAAACCCGGAATCAGCTAAAACTAGAATTAACTAGTGTGTTAAAACTAGAATTAACTAACATGGTAGAAAAAATAATAAAGATTGAAACATAAGCTTTTAAAAAACATTTTTAAAAAATTTCAAAGTGCTACTCCTCCTACAAATTAAATTATTTTTAATGGATTTTTTTTGCAAAATGTTCCCTCAACATCTGTTAATAAAAGTTGGTATGGATATTAAGCTATCAGTTAAACAGGAACAGTTATGCAACTTTATGTATAAAAATAGCCAAAAAATAGATATTTTGTTAATTTTCAACCACATATTCTTTATAAAAAAAAACTATTAACGCTAGACATAATTCCTTTCCAACTTCTGTTAATCGTATATGTCTCAACACAGGAAAAAATTTTTTGGAATTCTATATTAATTTGAGTAAAAGCCTTAGGGTTTAAACCATTCACAAGCTGAAAAAATTTACAAATTTTAAAAAAATAATAATATTTCTAAAATCATTGTAACAAATCACTGTATCATTTTCAAAAAGCCTCCGCCATTATAAAGTATTTCTTCTTTAAGAACCTTTTTTCTCTAAGAACTATCTGAAAAATCAGCAATATATACAATTCATTAACATATACAATTCATATAAAATTAAAATTATTAACAACTCCCAATAAACAGTGATTTATTTTTGACAACCTTACGAAATTAAAGAGATATTTTGTCAGCGACCTTATAATTCAGTGTAAATTCATTGTTTGTGTGTGTTTTATTCAATTTTATTGTGGTATGGTATAGTATGGTAACATACATATTCCAGCTTGTGTGCATGTTCAGAGAACCGCTTATAAGCTTTCGTCAAGTGGGACAGACACAGAAAGGCTAGAGTCCTTACGATTGCGCCACCGGGACGGCAATTGTAATGTTTTTATTTTATTCAATTTTAATGCTTGTATTTTATTTAATTTTTGAATGTTTGTGTTAGATTCAAATCTAATGTTTGTTGTCTGTATTTTATACGATTTTAGTGTCTTGCCTTTGCTATATAATAGGAAATTTTCTTTTCTGTATAGCAGTCAAATGAATAAATAAAATACCTTTTGAAAAGGGGCTTTAATTTTAAACCAATAATTCGAGGTATATCTTGATCTCAAAACTAATGCTAAAAAAAATACTGACCTGTGTTTCTACCTCTTAACGAATGGAATTAGACGTTTTGAACAGAAATATTAATGACAGTATGGGTTGGTTGCTTTAGGCATATCACATACACTCTTCAAGCAAAATAGTGAAATCCACTCCTATAGTAGAAGTGCATTTTCGACACTGGAAAAGAGTGAAAATTAACTCCTAAATCGCTCCTAATCGCCTTAAAACCACTCGTTTATTGTTACGCTTGTTGGAGGTTTAACCAAACAAAAGAGTGAATTCCACTCCTATAGTAGAAGTGCATTTTCGACACTAGAAAAGAGTGAAAATTAACTCCTAAATAGCTAGTAATCACCCTAAATCGCTCCTAATTGCCTTAAAACCACTCGTTTACTGTTGCGCTTGTTGGAGATTTAACAAAACAAAGGAGTGCAATCCACTCCTATAGGGAAAGTGCATTTTCGTCACCGAAAGGCCACCAATAACTCAGACTGATTTAAAATCACTCGTTTGTTTTAAGAGTGTAAATTAAGCAGTTTTAATTTTATTTCCCTCCATGCCTCCCCATCTTTATGCTAGTCTTTACTTATGCTAAACACACATTGCAGATTATTAACGCAAACACAAGCCGCAAGTGAAAAACCCGCTATTGTATTCAAATAAGCACCTTTTTAATTCTTCGCCAAACAAGGCGGTCTTATTGAAGTGTTTGTAGTTGAAGCGCTCCACTTTAAATGAAATGCATCACATTTAATTAAGATAAAATGATGCGGGTTTTTTTTTATACGTAACAAGAGTATCTCTATATAATTTAAAATTGTAATTGTCGGACGCTTGAAAGCCACGTGACTTACGCGGCTTCAGCCAATCGGATACGCCATAAACGCTGAAAATAATTTGGTTGGTAGACATATATTTTCAGGCTTGTGTGCTTGGTCGGAAGGATCCACTTATAAACCATCATCAAGTAGGACAACACAAGACACACAAATGACAGATGCTGCCATCTGTCGCCACCTCCACAATTTAGTAATGTCCTTGAAGGGGATGGAATTTTTTTCCAGGGACCTGTACCCGTGGGAAATTGCGCAATGACCGCCCACAGGACTTTAGGACCCAACAGATTTAACGAGCACGTACTCCGCATATAGTCGATGAAAGTAAGTGTGGCGGTGTGCTTGTTTTGTGCCGGGCTGCTTCAGGTTGCGTCCCGTGGCTTTGGTAGAGATCGTTGCTGCGCTAGAGCTGCGTGATGACCCGGAGCAGTCCCACGGAAACTAGCTTATTTTTCAACTGTCTTGAGTTTCCGGCCACGCATCGTAAAAACAGCCGAAGCCGATGCATCTTCCATTTTTCGTATTGCGCACTCTCCCCGCTGGTCGGGACTTTTTAACTAAAATATCTTAGTCTTGCATGCTTGCACTCTCGGAAATAACAGTTTCATTTTTGACGATTCATGAATCCTCAAGCCTCATTTCGTTAATTTTGAGGATTGTTTCGTCAAACTATCACGTGACCTTTGAGTAAACGCGAATCCTCACTTTTACGATCGTGATTTGACGATTCTGCATCTTGATTTTGAGGAAACAGAATCTCATTGTTGTACTCACATGCTCAAAAATGACGAAATATTTCTTTAGATTAGACGACATTCAAATCCTCATAAAAATGACGATTCAAATTTCCTCATTTTGAGGAAACGAAAACGCGGAGCATTTGAGAGTAACGGAATCGTCAAAATTAAGGAAAATTTCGTCGTTTTCGAACATTCATTTTTTAGAGTGTGTTTGTTTTAAATACTCTTTTTGAGATTATTTCGAACGTAATTATTAGAATTTTTAAGATTTCGATGGTAATTGCAAAATGGCGTCTACAATGGAGATCTTTCATCGATTTTTAGTAGTTACTTGGGTCATTGTTCTGGGCCCTAAACATCAGGACTTGAACATCTATAACAATTTGTTCGACGAAGACTTCCGCTTTGCTTTTCAGTTGGCTTGAAACTAGTTACTTGTGATGTGAAACATAGATTGATTTTCAATTCCCAAATAACAAAGTCGATTTACTTACTCCAAATATCCAAACCTTAATTACAAGTTAATACCAAACTATTTAGGTGAAACCTTAGTTACAATGATAAATAAAGGTGTTTAACATTAAACATCCTTTCTACAGAGTGAGGCAAATAAAAGTGGCCCCAAGAGGGAGATAAGAATACGGCAGAAATGTTGCCAAGTCAAAAACCGATGCAAAAACAGGTTTGTTAACTGAAGCTATTGATCGCTTCAATATTAAGCCCAAACAAGCGCTTGGCGATTTATTTGCCAGCAACTACGCTATTGTTTAAGAAGCTAGTTGAAGTGAAATATAAAGAAGGTTTGTAGAGTTGATCAAAAAAATTCCCACTAGTGATTATTTCGGTCGTTATTTAACCTAGAGAATCGGTTCTTTTTGTTATTGTTAATGCAAAACATACTAAATTGATTGCAAGACAAAATTTGCATTATGGGATGTCTTTATACAATACGAACTAAGATCTGAACTAGCCAATAATCTATGAGTATCTCTAATGTGAAGCTAATTCGATCCAACCAATGCAAAAACAGCTTTCAGGAGGATTCAAGAGTTTTTTCTCGCCAAGCATTTCAACGTATTCCTATCTCTAGACCGGGGCCTCTTTTATTTGCCTCACCCTGTATTTCCACTACTGAACAGGATTTTAATTGAGAGCTAAAAAGATGTATAATTACTTTTAAAGTTAAACTTTTGATTTAGAAAATGTTTGGTTAATTCATGTTTTTTGTAATAAATGCCATTTACTCTTAAGAACTATATAAGCAAGCAGAGGAACAAAAATAGAAAAGCTTATATTCTTGCAATTTGTTTTAGAATCAACCCTAAAACACTATAATTCAACGAAATTGAAAAAATAACACCTTCATTAGTTGTTACTTTCCTTAAGTATCCGATCACCTTTTTTTCAGGAAAAATCGACTAAATATCAAGCTGGTTTTTTTTTGCATTTTAATATAAGATAAACGCTTAGCTTTCTAAATCTGTTTCATTTTAGTTTCTAGTTTTTAATAGAACCGAAGTTATAGCACTTTAAAGCTTTTTTTGTTAGTTTTTGCATTTTTTTTAAAACGTATTACGCAAAACATAAAAACTGAAGTTATTTATTATCAATTGCTTTCAAGTTTTTACAGTAGTTTTGTAACAGTATGAAGAAGGTTTTGAATAGAATCGTGTAAAACTATTAAGAATGGGATGTTTTAAAACTATTTATATGCTTGTTACTCTCATTTTTTTCTATATGTTTTCGATATAATACTACAAACTTTGGCCTATAAAAAATTGTTCACTGATATTTTAATGATTTTAGTTCATGACCTATATTAACTTTGTTAAGCTTGTTTACTTTTTTTTAATCGAACAAAATTTAGATTTTAAAAAAGTAAATAGTGTTTTTAAAAAAATAACCTCTAAAAGCACAACTTTATTGGAGTATTATGAATTAAAAAAAAAAACCGCATTAAAATATGCCTATAATTTGTTTGCTTTTTTGGGAACAAAAACCATCTTTTCCCCCATAGACTTACCATTAGCAAGCCCGATCGAAGGAGGACGGGGAATGGTGGTGATGAGCAGCGCCTTAACCAATCAATGCTCGAGAAAGAATTTTATTTCATTCAGCCATTTCTGTTGTCATTCAAGACCTGAATTATTTATTTTTAAACTCACGTGCTTTTTGGTTTTTATCCTTACTGCTATTCCCAAGGAGATATCACCCAAAGTTTTGTCTCCTTTCTCCTCTTCGAGTGGTAATTTCGAAAAAACGCTTTCTAAAATGACGTCTTAAGTACAAAAGTAATAAGCTTCAAAAATGAAATAACTGTTAATTTAATAGTCTTGACCCATTGATATGCGAGTCATCCAGTCAGTCAGGACTTCCTTTATATAGAGAGAAAAACAAAGCGTTAAATTTCAAAATATTTCTTCAAGTTTCTAAAAAATCAGTATGATCTTGCATCAATAGATAGCAGCACCACAATATATGAAAGCGAGCCTGATTTCAGTTTGGTGCTGCCATCTGTTTTGTCAGAAAGTATCCACAATACAAAATATTGCCCGATTCTTATCCCTTTTACTTTACAAATTCGGTTTCCTATAATATTTCCTTTCTAAAAATAACTGGGAAATTTAATATTTTTTTTCAATTATCAAACGTACAAATCCGTTTTAAATAAAAAGCTGTGTTGTTTGTTTTCTCAGCTATCTATCTCTAGCCTCATGAGGTGCTTGTAATTTAGAGCCTTGTTCAAGTGACGAAGTCAAAACTTCAACAAAACTTTAAACTTTAACGGTGAAGCGACATCGTACGCTACCTAATGTCAGGACATTGGATTTCATAGAGATAATGAGCAAGTATATCCCGATGTAATCAGAACAAATAAAGACAACAAATTTCCATATCCGTTGGTCGGGCTTTGAGCCCGGGACCTTCTGACAGTCTGAGCAGCTCCGTCTCAGCAGTATGTATATATATATATCGAATTTGATTGAATGGAGATATTTTAATTGCTCTAATATTATAAATCATCGTCCTCTATGAAATCTGTATTTGTCAATAAGTCAGCGTAAGACCAAGTTTTTAATACATAAATAAGCTATAAACCTGGTGACAGTTGAATTCAAATTTCAAAATATGGTGGTTTGCGACTTAAATATTTTAGGATACGATTAAGAAGGGAAAAATTTTAAAAATCAATATAGCAAACTGGAAAGTTGTAAATTAATTGTAAGTAAGGTTTTTGAGATACGCATATGTAATGTAGAAACCTTTTATTAGTTGTGTATTTGCATCAGAAAATGTTTATAAAGTATATTTATACTGAAATTTTCATAGTCTATGTTTCTAATTAACAGTAAATTTTTATTGACTTTGTTAAGGTTAGGTTAGGTTTGAATTATCGTCACACTAGAGCTACAAGAGGGTCGACGGGCGTCATATTTTAGAACCACAGTCAAGTGACGAGCCAACACCTGAATAGGCACCCAACGCAAACGTTAAGGGGGCCATCGTACGCAGCTTTAGGACTTTGAAGGATATTTAATGTGCACTCCCTTACACGGGGTATTATTTGTCGGACATTTTTTGCTGCACAGGTTGTTTATAGGTCGGCAGTTATTTTGGCGATGCCTGGACCTGAACCTGGGATCTTCTGCATGCTAGGCGAGTGCCTAACCGACTGGGCTCCCCAGCCCCTTGACTTTGTTAAAAGACTATGGATATTTTTGAATTTAATTTTGTAAACCTTTAAAAAAATAAAATGTATGCCATATTAAAAATAATTTTCAGTATGATATTAGTTTGTTATTTAACTTTTGCCTGACATTTTATTGATTTGCAAGGTGCTAGGTGCTGAAATACTTTGTTTGGTGGCTGGTTTTTTTTCCTGAAAAAAAAAATCTGAATTTAAATTTTGGAGAAATTTGAAGTACAAATATTTAAAAATCTAGAATAAATTCAATTATTAGGGATCGTCAGTCAGTCCCATAGAGCCATTAGTTTTGGAATCACAACTTCCGCAGAAATGTTGCTTTGCTATGCTACCCTTTTTGAATAGGTATGGGAATCAACATAACATCGAAATGAAACAAATTTTAAACGAAATATTTAGTTATCATATATTTTTGAAGTCTTAAAATGCTAAAAATATGCAGCAGATGGCGACACTATTTCAAAACTTAATCAATAACTAAATAACCACATGTTATTTTCTTTTAAATTGATGTTATGAAGATTTCCATACCTGACAAAATGAGATAACATGGCAAAGCAATTCTTTTGCAAAAGTTGTGATTTTAAAACTAATGCATTAGCTCTATGGGACTGATAGTCCCTCTTAAAAAATTAATGCAATGACCCTGATAAGATAGAGCTAGGTGTATTTTTTTTTTAAAGTAATGTATTATTTAGAATATTTTGTGTTTTTGATATTTGTATTGTGATCTATTCTATGCCTTATTGAGGTCACTACCAACCAGTACCAACTACACTGAAGCATCTCGCACAATAAAAAATTAATATATCCCAGAGTCCCTTTCAACCCTAAAAGTCTTTGCACAATTGTTTATGTGCGATAACTATCAACAAGTAAATGATGGTGTTTCACAGGTTTTAACTCGCTGAATATTTCTTTGTTGTTTTCAAATATAATTGCATGTTTTACAAGTTAGATCTAGTAAAGAAATACAAGGGTTGCAATGTCAAGTTTCTGCAGTTAAAAGTAATCTATCTTTTTTATTAAAATGCATTTTATGCACCTAACATTTTCCAATACAAGAACAACCATAGATGGATGATGACAGTATTACTCTATCTCTGCCTAAATAGTTGTTCCATAAAATTTAAGTGAGTGAACTTGTTTTCTAGGAGGTACTGCTCATGCCATGCCACTGAGTGTATATATCTTATCAAGTATTGTACAAATCACACTTCTACGTATACTCAGAACCTGGGCAGAATTTCTAAATAGGCTGTAGCCTAGAGCGTTGAATTTTTTTTGGGGGCAAATTTTACGATTATTACCAATTAAAGTGGCATTCAGATATTATTATAAAGATACAAATATTTTTAAAGAGAAAACAAATAATTAAGATTAATGCATAAACCGTAAACAAAAATACAGTTCTAATATTGAGAAGCAGACATAGCCCTCACTGCGAGGGTAATTGCACCCCTTCCCTCCGGATTTCGAAGTTGAAAGAAACATAGTAGAACAGTTTTTTTTTTTTTAAATGCCAATTTTGCTTTTGATTTAGTGTGTAAAGGTACATAGATGATTCTAATATTATATATAGATATTTTAAACAGCACATACCACCCTAATTTGCAGCTAACCAGCTACTTTTCCTGAAGGGGGAGAATATTGCGACAGGGGCGGAAAATCAATCGTAGCTAGCAGGCATCAAATCTTTAAATCCGGCCCTGAATCTTTAAATCCGGCCCAAAACTTTAAATCCGGATTCTGTTTGTGGCATCTGTGATCGGTGGTATGACAAAGCAACAATGCCTATAACATTGATTAACCTATCAAGATATTTTATTTTCTTTCCATTGGAAATTTTACCACTCATGACCTATAGCATGCCCAATGCCCATTGCATTTCCTACAAATCTAGATTTCAACTTAAAAAAAATAGTGAACTTAACTGGTTATTACCATTGTAAAGCTTAAGTCGGAATTAAATAAAAGGTACAGCTATGATATAATGCTGGGTATGTTTTTCAGTGACTTATGGCAAGCTTGAAAATTTAATCTGGGGTTGATATACCTGTTGAGTTGTATGAAATATCAAACGGAATGTTTACCACATTTGGGGATTTTTGTTGTTTGGCAACATAAAGCAAAACAGAATCGGCCAGTATATTATAGTTGTTCCAAATAAAGCATTGAATGAAACATAATTCCCAGTGTAATATAATATATTACTTCAGATCATAAGGCATAAATACATTATATTGCACTTCTCAATACATAATTCTATGTGATATACATAACAAACTTCTCCACAGAGTGTTTAAGTACAAACAAAAGTATCTACTTTTCCAACACTCCATTTCGACGAGGGGGAAATGAAACAAAGGGTACGATAAGCAGTCAGGATTATGAATACAATCTAATCTTCATCATCATCATCTTCAGGCACGAATATATCGTTTTCTTCCAGAAAAGCGGCCGCCTCTTTACTGATGGTGGCCCCTAGCCATAAGCCTGGTAACACAGTTAACAGGACTCGTAGCAGACCGAAGGGCGTTTTCTCAGGCTTCGGCAGAAACGCCCCTGTTTCGGTTGTCACGGCATTCCGTATTGGGACCACGGATATTTTGCGTAGTTTATTCGGCGCATTTCTTGCAAGTTTTAGAAGTAAACTTGCCATTGCGAAACTTTGTCTGTCTGTTTAGTTGGCTGGTTGACATATATTTTCAGGCTTGTGTGCTTGGTCGCAAGGACCCGCTTATAAACCATCGTCAAGTAGGATAACACAAGACACACACAAACACATATAACGGATGTTGCCATCTGTCTCCACCTCCGCAATTTAGACATGTCCCTGAAGGGGAGGGAAATTTTCTCCAAGGACCTGTACCCATGGGAAACTACGCAATGACCGCCCACAGGACTTTCAGACCCAACAGATTTTACGAGCACGTACTCCGCATATACTCGACAAACACAAACATCCATGCCTGAACGGGTTTCGAGCCCGGACCCAGCAGCTCCAGAGGCCAATGCCTTAACCACTACGCCGCTGGATCGGCCTTTGTCTGTTTACAAAACAAAACCCAGCAGACTAAAATCGATTATGATGCCAGATATTGTTTCGATGATGTGCGTGTTTGGTTTATTTAGAAAGGAGTTGCATAAAATGCTACATTAGTTTAAAACAGTACTTTTCTGCAAATACTTTGATTGTAAAATGTACATAAGTTTAGTTTTATAAATATTTAATTGGTTTTCAACTCCTTATCGGCCTTTATTCTACACTTTGATCTCTAGTGCTATGCTCCCAAGTAACTCTGATTTACCAGTCGATCCTAGAGGCAAAACTTAAGATTATTACAATGACAGCTCCTGAAAAAATGTCCTAGGATTTAACTACAGAGAGTGTGACAAATGTCAATAGCCCTTGATTGGCTGAAGATTTCTTTTTTTGAAATATGTATTATTAAAAAGCGCCATCTAGCTGTCAAAAATATATCCCTAAATATAAATTGTCTATTTTAAAGATATCATATTACTATTTATTTTTATAAAATGCCACCAAATAAGTAATTTTTCTTATTAGATATCACAATGAAGTCCTTGTAACACTTAGGTTGCATTTATACATTCTTATAAACGTTTCAATATGATATTCTTGTTAATATTATTACAATTTAAGCAAAATATGTAACCCATCGATTGAGTTAAGATGCTGAGACAAAGACAAAAACTTTAATTTCAACTTTTTAAGTAAGAAATTTTGTTTTTATTTTAAATATATTCTATATTTCATTATTGGTTATTTTCTAAATACCACCAACTTCAAAAGAAAGTTTTGCATAATAAATTTTTAAATTCTTACTTTTGTCGCAAGATCGCGCCAACAGGAGTAAATGCCTATCATTTGCTGCCTTCCTGTATCTTGCCACAAAAAGTGGAATAGTTTGAGTGGCTGTGGTTATTTAACCCTTCACATAGGATGTTCCACACATAAAACTAATATAATGGTGAAAAATCTAAAGCTTCAAGATAGATTTTGTTACTTTTTATGGAATCTAATTCATATTTACCGATATACATTCTGAATGTCGAAATTCATTATCGAAGAGGGGGCGCACTTAAATTTCGTGAAGTGTTTAGGAGAATTGGATTCATCACTAAAATTGCGGTTAAACGGAGTTAAATTCCTGTAAATCCGTTAAATTATGCAAAATCTAACATGATATTATTTACTGTTTGTAAACCACCCACTTTTAAGTGTTAGTGGAAAATAACGATTCGTTCTTTTTTTAATAAATCGTTCGTTTTTTCCTGATGTCAGTTGTCTTCCTAAGTTTCAAATGCAAATCAGACCAAAGGATGCGTGTTCAAAGCATTTCGTGCAAAGGAAGTATTTTCACACTTCACAAAGAATAAGTACATGTATTTTGAAGTTTCCAAGGAATTAAAAATTTCAAATAAAAGTAAAAGAGTTTTGGAACATTTCACTTGAGATCATGGCGGAGGGATGAGGTCTGCACAAAAGGTCTAACAATCACTAATATATATATCATAAGGGGGGGGGGGGCAGAATCGTCAAAACTGCATCACGCAATTTATGAACGCGTACCCCATACCAGTATATTTTTGCGGTGTCCAATCGGTTATTCTCCTCGCGTCAGTGGCGGCTCGTGGCATACAGCAAATGCAGCCGGGCTGCACCTAAATATTAAAAAAAAATTATTGATTTAAAACTTGATTG
The DNA here is from genome assembly GCA_023701765.1 of Hylyphantes graminicola. Lineage (NCBI taxonomy): Eukaryota > Metazoa > Arthropoda > Arachnida > Araneae > Linyphiidae > Hylyphantes > Hylyphantes graminicola. Next base: position 51,253,095 of record CM043115.1, on the reverse strand, counting down.
TGGTTCTTAACTACGCCAGTAGCCCTCGTGTAGCTCTAATGTGATGATAATTCAAAATTTTCAAACTAACCTACTTAGCCTCATTGGGCGCGTTTACATGTGCCATCGAATCCATGGATTGGAGAGCAAACTCAACAATTTTTCCATCTTGGGGATTTTTCTCCAGTCGGAAGGAACAGGAATTGCAGGATTCATTGGGGGGTTTCACAAACACTCCAATGAAGGAGGGTTTGATGTTTCATACCAGGGATTCGGCCACAGACAATCAATTGGTATAGAAATCCTGCTCGACCTCTTTTTTCCCAAATGGAGATTTTGGCATTCCATGGATTCGATGGAACATGGAAACACGCCTTCTCACGCAAGTAGTTCTTGTGTAGTTCTTCTTTATCAACCATTTATCGTTCAGATTGCGAGCAGCAAAATTACAACTAAACGTTATTGTTGAATGACTTAAGATTTTTCAACTTTTGTTTACTGTGCGGTCGATCTTTCTTTTTCATAAAATAAAATTTATTTAAAATAAGTATGGAGCTGTACAATGTTGCATTTTCCCACGGAAGCTGCTCTTCAAAGCTTTTCGCTAAAGATGTTGACAATATGTTGCCCTTTAATCAGACTTCTAATTGGAATTTCACTTCGAACGATGGTGTTCGAAAAGTAACAACGTAAGTTTGATTGAATTACTTTAGGTTTGGTCATTTCCTGGTCTAGTCAAATAGTACTATTTGCTTTTTTAATGGTTATCGAAGAAAATGTAAAACATCTTTACCAAATCAAAATTTTCTATACCGTATACCTCTTATATGCGATCAATTAAGATTGATATATAGAAAGAATTTTACTAAAACTGAAATTTAATCAAATACCAATATCGCCTGGATATTTCTAATGCTAAGAGTGGACTTCTGACATCAGAGCATTGATATATTTTGTTTAAAATCCACTCTGAGGAATTGATGTGGTCATGGTCCAAGATTTTACCAAAATCGGTTTGCTTATCCAAAATTTTAAAACCGTCAAACTGCAAACGGACTAAGTGTTCCAACCAGTGTATAGGTTACACTAAGGTTGTCATTGTAACTGATATAATTTTACTTAATGTTTGTAAATTTGAAAAAAGGCATTCTAAGCAAAGGTAGATTATTGACACCTAATGTCATTTTAACCAGGTTTGGTGTGCTTCAAAATGTATTCTTTATTTCAAACATCTCATCACTTCTTAGTTCTAGTCGCTGGCCAGCTGAACTTTTTGAGTTTGGCGACATCTCGAAAATCATGTTTCCCAAACGCGGTAATATTTGGGGTTCTGTCAGTAGCACTATAACTGGTCCTGATCAGCTTCTGGATGTGTGCACCATTATTTTAACATCCCCTTCATGGTTGCCAGAAAAAGTTATTTATTGCTCATTAAAAAATTACTTAATTTTTTCATTAGTTGCTGGGCCAGGGACTAGAATTTTACCCTTATCTATAATTTATAGTATATCTTTAAATAAAAACTAATAGCGTTTTTACCAGGTTTATCTGTACTTTCAAAGGCACTCTTAAAAATGCAAGCTTTTTTTCGGCATTTTAGGAGCTCCATCATTATTATAATTGACGAGCTTAGTGCGGAAGAACGTACTAAGTAACATTTTTGAAAATATATTTTTGTGTCAATGTACATATTAACTAACTTTTTTAATGCTAACAAGTTTTCTGTTTTTCCTAAACTTTACGTTTAGTTAGTATATTTTTACGCTTTGTTTTCAACAGATCCGAGTGCAAACGAAAAACTTAGAAGCTAATTTTCTCGTTTTCACATTTTCATCACTTAGCACGTTCCTCCACTAAGCTCTTTAATTGTAACCTCAAAGTTTTACTGATGTCATTTTAATTTTAACTGTATTTTTCAAGTCATTTTTTTCTTCTCTAATGGGGCTGCAATATTGGCGGTCAAGCCTTTGCTGACTCGGCATATTCCCCAGAACTAAGAGCCATTTTTTGTGGCACCATCTAGTCAACTCTCGCTTCCAATTTTGATGCATTGTTTGCAATGAATATGAGCTCTCTGTGGATGTTAAAGTACATGTAATTAATATTTATTCCAGGAACCCAGTTATTACTGGAACATCAGTTCTAGGCATGGTATTCAACGGTGGAGTGATGGTGTGTGCAGATACACTGGGGTCTTTTGGATCCATGGCACGATTCATGAAGAACGAGCGAGTGCTCAAGGTCAACGATCAAATTGTACTTGGAGCCATGGGGGACTTTGCTGATTTCCAGTACTTGTCCTCTGTCATAGAGCAACAGATGTGAGTTGTCCTTTTTTTTTATAGTTTTAGTACCATAGTTCGTACGGTGCTTAAAAACCTTAGAAAGTACTTATTTTTTACATTCGTTTATAAGGCCCTTAAAAAGTGCTTAAAAAGTACTTATTTTTTTAATTTATTCTTATTTTTAATTTTTAAACCAAAGTCCTTAATAAATGCTTATTTTTTTCCTAGAAACCTTAGAATTTTCGTCAAATATTTCGTAATTAATTTTTTATTTGCCTTTTTTGTTTTTATTTGTCATTTCTCGTTACTGCTTACAGCAGGGTTCGCAATTCGCGACTTTCGGATTGCAGTTGTTTCGCGACTTAAGATTGCCGTTGTTTCGTGACTTTTGGATCGTCGGAGTTTCACGACTTCGGGTCGGCGGAGTTTTGCGACTTTCGATCGCCGAAGTTTTGCGACTTTCGGATCGCCGAAGTTTTGCGACTTTCGGATAACAGTTGTTTCGCGACTTTAGGATTGCCGTTGTTTCGTGACTTTCGGGTCGGCGGAGTTTTGAGACTTTCGGGTCGGCGGAGTTTTGAGACTTTCGGGTCGGCGGAGTTTTGAGACTTTCGGGTCGGCGGAGTTTCGCGACTTTAGGATTGCCGTTGTTTCGTGACTTTTGGATTGTCGGAGTTTCGGGTCGGCGGAGTTTTGAGACTTTCGGGTCGGCGGAGTTTTGAGACTTTCGGGTCGGCGGAGTTTTGAGACTTTCGGGTCGGCAGAGTTTCGTGACTTTCGGGTCGGCGGAGTTTTGCGACTTTCGGATCGCCGGAGTATTGCGACTTCCGGCTCACCGGAGTTTTGCGACTTCCGGCTCGCCGGAGTTTCGCGACTTTCGGATTCCAAAATATAAAAAAGTTTAAATTTGCAAGTCAGTACTATTCAATTAATACTTTGGTTATATTATTGTAAAATTTTATTTTAATAACTTTTGTAAGTTTTATTTCTTAATAAGACCACTATTGAATATTGTCTATATATAACTGAAATTTTCCCTGCATGCTTTTTAATTTAGTATTTTATAGGTTTTGAATATTATTTCTCACCTGTTGCTGATAAATAATATAAAGCACAAATTTCTTTTTTTTCTGTTACTACATTTTTCTTAGTAAGACATTTTTTTTTTTTTTGTATTTTCTCGAATTTTGTTACATAATCTTAACTGCCCAACAAATTTAAGCTTCCGATTGCTCTAAAACGTTTTCAATAAGGTCCTTAAAAAGTACTTATTTTTTTTATAAAATTGGAGTAAGAACCCTGAGTACATTTTTGTTTGCAGTGATCTCAGGGAAAATCAGGACGTTAAGAACAGGGTTCTCTGCACACATTTTATATAGTGCCTTAACCATGGGGGATTATACATGAATATCTTAAAATTGCAATGTGTAGGATATACAGTAGCCGCCGCTTAAATGAATCACATCTGTCCCAGTACGTTTTGAACCAATAAAGCGGCTGAACCATTTAACCGAAAGTCATGAAATTATAAAGAAAAAGTTGTCATCATGAGACATAATATGATTTTTTTAATACTTGTTACTGAGTAATACTAGTACTACGTATTATTAAGAAAAACCCGTTATTTTATGTTTAATAAAATCCAGAGTTATACAAATTAACAGGTAATATACGAATACCTACAAAAATTTAATAATTTGAACGATATTATGTATAATTTTAAAACAAAATTTAAAATCATAAACAACAATGTTTACTGTAGTACTAAAATTTAGTTAAATTTTGCTTACTTGAATGAATATTTCGTTGTTTTCGCCTGCGTTGTCGTATAACTGATAAGTTCGTTTACCTTCCTTTCAATGTCATTAGAGGAATTATAATCATCACACATAACACCCCGTTGCTCTAAAGTTCTTAATATTTGAAGAGCCCGACATATTTTTACTCCTCGCGGCCTTAAACCATTCTAAAAAAGCGTTTTCTACGTCTTCTGCTTTGCCAACTCGCTGACATTTCCGATTTATATCGGGCTCTGTTTCGCAACTTTCTATAATTTCATTTCTTCTCTTCAAAATCCTACATAAAGTTGCTTGAGAAAGTCCTAGTTTAATTGCAGCTACTCTTTGGCTGCATTTTTCCAGATTATAAATATTTTTTAGGAGTTCATGTTTTTTGGCTAAGCTAAAATCTTTCCATTTAAACATCGCGATAACACTCCGAAAAACACGTACTTAATTTAATCGATCAAAAATCTAAATGAGTCTACTGTCTACACCCTCAAGCACACGTGTCGATTACAAATTCCTTCCCCTCTACCCCTCCCCCCCCCCCCAATATAGTTCTCTCTCTCCCTCCTTGCCTTAATAATTCGATTTCTGCGATTTACCTTTTTTTAAAGATGGATTCGTCGGCGCCTCTTTGGTTCGCATTTGTAGTTAGAGGGCATTTGGGGTAAAAAAAAATACCACGAATCGTAGAAAAAAGGAACTTTTATAGAATTTTTTTAGTCCTTAAAACGGCAGTAAAAAGGTGATTTGATTCCGATAAGCGGCGAATTTTCAATATAAAAAGTGATTCCGTTCTGTTCTACGAAATTTATTCCAATTAAGCGGCTGATTCAATTAACCAGTGATTCCAAAAAGCGGCGGCCACTGTAGCTCTAAAACGTTTTTGGTATGTTTATGTTAGTTTAGTGTACTGGTTTGAAAAATTGCCAAGCAATAGAATGTGCCAGTTATGACAATGATTGCAATATTACGTTGTTGACTATTAATTCACCTCTGACAGAGTTTGGCGAGACTGAGGTTAATGATTTTCCAGAGTATTGGAAATCTGAAGGAAAAGTACCAAATTATTTAAGTGAACTTGAAAAACCTCTGTACAGCCCCTACATTTTACTGTGATTTAATAATAATCTGTAAATATAACCTCAAATATGAATTGTTTTTAAAAATCATGAGAGGCCTATAACTGGAAAATATAGTTGAACTGGTTGGATTGTGATGCTTTTTATGATTTCAAGTTTCTTTTTTTCTAACATAGTTTGATTAAAATACCCTTTGAAGTAAATTTGTGTGATTGCTCAACTTTGTGTGATTGCTTTATAATTTAACTTGGAATAAAGAATGGCACTGGTATATGTTGGGTGGTAGTTATCACAAAATTGTAGTAATGGTATTAATAAAATTGTGTAGAATTTTTTTTTGTTTAGCTGTTTGAAATATTTTTTTTCCTTCATGTTTTATACTTAAAATGACTTACATTTCAGAATCAATGAAGAATGTCTCAATGATGGATTTAATTTGAAGCCCAAATCTCTCCACAGTTGGCTAACTAGGACAATGTACAACAAGTAAATATAATTTGTACTTATTTTAAACTTTAACTCTTAAAAATTCAAAGGCAAAAATTAACCAAAGTGTTTTTGTTTACCTGAAACAATTGTTAATGTAATTTTAAGTAAAGTAAACTTAAACTCATGCAGATTGGTTATACGAATGCCAGGAACCTGACTTTAACTACTTGGAACTATATATGCTAATAATTATCAACAGGCTGTAGCACAAATAAGTGTTTTATTCAAATAATGTTTTCATTTGTATTAACGTTTAAAATTCTTTATAGGAGATCCAAATTTGAACCACTGTGGAACACTTATGTAGTTGGAGGAATGCAAGATGGAAAGCCGTAAGTGTACTTTAGAACTTCTGCGGTAGATTAATTTTATGAGGTCCTGCTTTTTGGAAAAAAATACATTTTAAATTTGTAAAAATTTTAAGTTTGTGAAGGATCCCTTTTTTTTTATTTAACTTTACGAAGAGCCATTTAATGGACTTTGACTTCTAAGCTATACCCGATTATCATATAAGAATTTTTCATCTGTTTTACCTTGTGTGAACCTTATTTGTGAACTCAACTACTTACACCCTTTGTACTATGGTTTGTCTTAGCCCCAGTTCCTTTAGAAATCAGAAGCTACTACAATATTACCTATAAAAGTTACATTTATTGATAACAGCAAAGCAAAATCATTTTTACTATTAAAGTATTCATTATAATCAAAATAAAATTTGTATTCTATGTCTTTCTCTTATAGTAAATTTATGTTTCGAATTTAATCACTTCGTTTTAGATTCTTGGGACTAGTGGACAAGATTGGAACAGCTTTTGAAACACCTACTATTGCAACTGGTTATGGAAGCTACATTGCTCAGGTATTTTATCATTTCTAAACTTTAACACAAATTGTCTGTCTAACATATTAGGAAAATTTGTTGGTTTTAAAGAAAGAAATAAAGGCCAACATTATGTTTAGATTTAGCTGAAGATGTTAAACAATCTTGAAAACGCCAAATATATCAAATCTTAAAAAACATATAATGTTGCTACAAGCACTGTAGCAATAAGTAGTGTGGCACACAACATATATGTTGCAGAAAATGTTAAAGCTTTGCAGATCTAAATTTAGATTCAAATATATTCTAAATTGAAAATTTTCCAGTAATTCTAAAATAGGATCTTCAGCGATTCTAAAATCTAGAGTGATTCTAATATTGAAATTGTTTTGCAATTATAATACCAGAAATCAACTGTGCTTCTAAAATGTGAAATCTTGATTGATTCTAATGTCGTAAACATCTGACAATAAAATAAAAAATCTTTGGCAATTTATTTTAATATTAGGAAAGATTATAATATGTATAATATTGCATAGTTTTTAATGTAATTGAACTTGCTGCTTGTGTCCATCAAAAAAAAAAAAAGGTTTTTCAAAAAAAAATGTTTTAACAGCAAGCAAAGATGCAGATCAATTTCTAGAACACTGTCTATAACAGATTGCTTACAAACTTTCTGCTGCAAAATATGCATTGGGTACCATGTAATTGATCGGAGTTCAGAATGACTAGTTAGTCCTATCACAAATAACCTACACTCCGTGCCAACCTAACTTGGGTTAAAACAAAGTGAAAAGGCGGAGGGAAAAGCGGTTGGTCCGTTAGTTCGAAATTATTGTCGGGTAATATTTACATACAAAATGATCTGAATGCAATTTAACCAAAATACACTTTTCATTCTGATAAAATTACCCATTGTTCTCAAATAATATTCAAATCTGTTAGACCTTAAACAAAATTTATGTTTAAAACATGTTTTTTGGATGGATTCACAAATAATTTATGGAACTCTTTACATGCATGGAAGGATCTTTTCCATAGCATATATTTCTATTTACCCAACTTGGGTTGGCAAGGAGGGTATATGTATGTATATTGGGCATTAATTAAATCAAACAAATTACCAATAATAAGAATTCGTTCTAGCCTTTGCTGCGATCACGTGTGGAGGAAAACCCAGATATATCTGAAGCAGAAGCCTTGGAACTTATGAAGCATTGCATTCGAATTCTGTACTACAGGGATGCAAGATCCTTCCCAAAGGTAAACATCATATTTTTTTATAATAATAATCTGTTAATAATTAATAGTAATCCTTTTTGTGTGGACAGAAGTTAGCTTAAATAATATGCTCTACTAGATGTTGATAGACAACTGTTTTATTCAACAAAAATTGCCAAGTAAAACATTTAGTAAAGGAATTTAGTCAGTCAAGCAACCTATTTTATGTTTTTAGAAACCTATGTAAACCATATATATTGCCACCTTGGCAATATGGAAGAATTCCATCTCAAGAACTGACCTGAAATTTTAAAAATAATATATAATTTTATACAATAGTGCACTGATTTTACACTGATTTTTCTTTTAATTTGGCTGCTCATCAAGTGATATCAGAGATGCCCTTGACTAGCGTAGGATAAAAAAAAAACTTTTTGGAAACAATAATAAAATTTAAATTTTCCTGTATTTAAAAAATTTGTAAACTCTATTTCTTTTTTTCATTGATCCCACTGTACACAGGAGGTGGCAGCATTTTACTCATGAAACAAATAATTTAAGATATTTATAGAATTGAGTACTTATTAAAATTGTATGACATATTTAGTAAAATTTTAATGTCATTTTGCTTTGCCCTAGTTCACCATTGGAATCGTTACCAACGAGGGAGCCAAAGTGGTTGGCCCAATTGAGATTGATTCAGATTGGCGTCTTGCCTACTACATTGGGGTAGGTTCTGCTCATATGCAGTACTTGTTTTTAATTTTATTTTTTAACTCTGTTATGCATGATTTTTTTAATCCCGAAAAAATATATTTGTATCTTTAATACTCATACATTATGGGAAAAATACTGAAAAAAAAATGAACTGCATTACAATTTAAATTATTTCATTTTTTTTAAATTTTTGCCATATGACAAAAACCAACTACAAAATTCCAATTTTGATAACAATGACTAGAAAACCACTAAATATATTTCAAAATAACCCTCGAACTATAATTTTTCAAAACTATTTATTTGTATTTAGTACTAATACTATTATGCTTTGAATCCTGCCAAAAACATAATTTCACAACAGTTAATAACCTCACTCTTTAATTTTGAATACACTTTTACAACTGTCATCTATGAGGGTTATTAGTAACTAAAACTTCAAAATTGAATTTAATAGATAAAAAATACCACTGATTTGTTAAGAAGGAGCTCTACTTTAATAGAATAAAGTGGATTATGTTACTTGTTACCATATGGCAACAGTATGCATTGGAGGGTTAATGTTTCAAAAATAATCGTTAAACTTTAATATTTTGTTTATCCTAATTATGATTTTCTTTTAAAGGTTTTTGTTTTATTTAGTCGATATTACTTAATATTTTGATGAAAGAAAGGGAATAACTATAGAAAAAAACATATAATTTTTTTGCAAAGTAAAAAATTAATCTAAAACTATTGATATTTTATTTACATGGATAACACTAATTTTGAAGCTTCTACTAAATATAAATTTTTTATTTGTTTAGTTAAAAAATGCTTAAGCGAGTAAAACTAAAGGTATTGAAGTCAAACTAAAGGTATTAAAAAGAAAAAAAATTCCAGATTTTAATAAGTTACAAATTCAATTTACTATCTGTTTGTGTAATTGTTTATTTTTGGTTTGTAATATTTTTTTTTTTCATTTTATTTTTTTTATCTTTCAGGTCGAGTAAAGAGGACTCAATTTAGTGAAGTTCTGTATTTAAACTTTTATATTAAAATAAAACCTGTCTTATTTGTTGATGAATGATGATTAAAATTATTTCTTGGCACAGCATCACAATACACATTCCTCTAGTAATGAGTGTTGCATTTGAGTAAAGCAAGTGCATAATTATTTACTTATGTTGTACAGTTTAACCTTTTATGTGTAGTTATCTTTTCTTCCTATTCCTTTGACCATGCAAAGTTGAACCACTTGAATGTTAACTCAGAAGGAATGGTGAATATTTTGTGTTAACTCAATTACATGTGACTCAAAATGTTTATGTTCAATTATCAAACACTTGAAATAATATCTACATATTTAATGATACTAATATTTATAATTAATGATTTTTTGTGCATTTTAAACAGACGCAATAGATGCTCTTATATTTCTCATGAAAAATAAGTAACATAAATTGAACTCGTTTGTAAATTCTGTTATTAGATGAAAAAGAGATTAAAGTTAATGTTGCAAATATATGATAGTCTTAAAAATTATGTTATTAAACTGTAAAAAATTAGACCCTGGCTAGTTATTTCTATTGGCACACAATAAAGAAAATACATCACTAATAAGGATAAGGGTACTTTAAAATACTTTCACCTATAAATTTAGTAGAAATATGTACTTTGAATCATTTTCTTTTTATTAAAAACATTTTCACATTGAAATTTTTACTTTGATTCCTTTTACAACTACAAAGCTCATTTACATTAGCTCATCTGAAGTTTTATTGTGTAAACTGAATCAGAAAAAAAAATTAAAATGTAAAATATCTTGTGTCCTTTAATTATTTGGATCATTGTGTATTTAAATTTTAAGAAAATAGGAAAACTGTCACTATATCACTTAGAAATAAAAGGGAATATCTGAAGAGTTCAGTGAAGGAATGTAGTGACAGTTTGCATCAATGAACATGTTATTCCCTCCTTAACCCTTTCAGTCCCAGTGATGCCATTTGGCATCATCCTGTTTCTGGTCATAATTAAAATAAATAGGGCTTACATCTAGTGGGATTAATAAATGTTTTCCCAAGAAAAAAAGTTTAAAGAAGTTAAAGAATACACGACCAGAAAAAAATTTCTAAGATGCCAAATTGTCATTGGGTTTAAAGGCTTAAAAAGATATTTCTCCTTTTCATAAACTAAGTATTTTACATAGTATATTTTTTACCTTTCGTAATGGCAGTTTTAAACTTCTTTAGTTGCAGGGGAAAAAAACTGAAATACTCATTCTCACCATTGTCACTTAGCAAATTCTTAAACTAGGCTCTTCAATTGTTGAATCCAGTTTTATAAATTGGTGGTTAATATTGTTTTACAACTGAGATTTTTTTTTTGTTTTGGCAACAATTCAAATTTATTTCTAATTTAATTTTAAAAAGAATATCTAGCAAAATAGATCATCATTAAAAAGCATGAGTGACATTTACGATATATGCTAAGAAAAAACCAAAATTTCTCAATAAAGTGGACCTTTATTTAAAGTTTATTTTTTCTGCAAAAAACATTTATTTTTATCTGGAATATGACAGCATCCCGTAAATTTGAGAAAATATAATGTCAACTTTATTTCTTTTTCTTCTTGTTTCCCTTTTTGGAGCTCTGTACTGAGGCTTCACTAGACTTGGCTTGTGATGAGGAGCGACTCTTTAGTTTTGGTATGCTGGTGGCAATGTACACAAGGAGATCTTTCCCTGTAATAATTTAGAATACTTTTTAAAAAAGAAATCCACAAAAAATAGATACAAGAATACAAATATCTATAAATATTAATTTAATTCTTGCAATTTTTAACATTGGTCATAACTGTTATGTAAAAAAAAACATGGGTCACAAAAATTAGCTCATTTCCTTTCAAAACCTATTGTATACCTTATAAAATAGATTTCAAATTGGTTTAAGGTCTAGAATAGTAGCCCATACACTACACTTAATTTTAAAAGAGTAGAAACCTATGATAAATTGCCAAAGAAAGATAAAAAAAAAATAGAAAAAAGACTTGATAATAAAATACATATGAAACAAAATTCAACTATGGCGCATCTCATATATGTGTGGCTTCTCAATGATTAAATGATAAAATTATGACAGCCCACTTTGCTTTCCAGGCACTTCTGCGGATTTTAATCATTTTGGCACAGCTATGGATAGAATGGCCGATCCACTCATTGGGGACATTCGACAAGCTTGAAAATTTAATTTAGTTAAAATATCTATTGAGTTGTACGAAATATAAAGAGGATTGTTAACCACATTTGATCATTTTTGTTGCTTGGCAATGCAACACAAATCAAGACTGTTCATTATACCATAGCAGTTACAACATTGAAAAGATAGTTCAATTTTGGCCAGTATTTGTAATATATTACCCAACAATAATGTAATAAGGCTATTTTTTCATTGTTGTGCAGCAAGAAGGGAAACATCCTATGAACTCAGCTAGTGTTATAATAAGAAATAAAACTGCATTTGATACTATAATAGTTTAGTAGTCAGACTAACTATACAACCACTCTGCAGATATGACAAAATGTTAAAAGGCTAGATAATATATGTATGAATCAAACTATATTACTCACTGGATCCAAATTTTGGGTTGTACAGGGTTCCATCATCGTTCTTGAGCTGTACACGCACTCGTCCACGGAACACCACACTGTCTTTGTTCTGCTCTCTTGAGTACAGTTTGTTCTGTAGACATAGAAGGCAAAAGTATAGAGGATTTAGAATTTAGTAAAAACAGTAATTTTATATGTTGACTGCAGCAATATAAATAAAAGGAAAAATCTAGACCAAGTACAGTTCTTTGTTTAAAAAAAATTTGCTTCTAACAAACTTGTTTGCATTTTTATTGAAAAAGAACGCATCCTTTTACTGTTGTACACCATTTTGGAATGTTGAAGAATTAAGGCTACAGCAGGGTTCGTACTCTATCAATGATAGTGAAATGAGTTTCTAAGGAGTTTTTCAAGAGTGCAGCAATGTAAATTCAGGAGGTAGTGCGTAGTGACTTAGACCGAGAATAAAGGAAACAAGGGGTGAAACGTTGTGAAAAATTTGAGGCTTCTGTGTAAAAGCCAATTCCTTTTTTTGATCACAAAAAATCGTCTTGGTAGCGATTTTTTTAAAATTTTCATGACCTTTGTATTATTTTATGACTTTTTTTACCAGTAGACAATAGACATCCTGATAAAGTACGAGAAAAACCAGCGACTGAGAAAGGAGAAAATTATTCATGTTATTTTTTTCAATTGATTGATTCAATTTTAAAATATCAGGAGAAGATGCACACACTTCAGTAGTTATAAGGGCCCTTAAAAAATAAAAATCAGGAGTTTTTCAGGAATTTCAGGAGGCGTACAAACCCTGTTACATTTATGCACAGTAAATTAAAATTTTGAAAATAAAAAATTATAATTCCTTTTGTTGAGTGCTGCCTGCAATTGCTCCTATAATTTTTTATATAAAAATAGCCTGATCCCTTTTACAAAAGAAACACTTATTTCTGTAATAAAAACAAATATTGATTAATTAACATCAAAAGACAACAACAGATTAGTGAAAGAAAACAACAGATTAGTGATCAAACAGTTACAATAACAACATTGAATAACAACAACGTAATGGGAGAATGTATTTTCTTGGTTTGAAGACAAGGAGATAAATCTCACCTCCACTCCTATGTGCAAGGCGGCAGCATCTAAGACATCCCTTATCTCTTGGCATGTTGGGTTCTCCACACACTGGAATAAATAAATAATCATTAACAATTAATTAGATCACTAAATTAAAAAGTACTAGTCAGTGATTTTTTTTTGCACTGAACAATTGAGTCCTAAAAATTTCCTTAAAAACTATGAACGGGTAATTATTATGTCCCTTCTTCAGTTACTTGGATTATGGTAATACATGAAAAAAAAATTCAGAACTTGAACTATTGTTACCATAATATTTCCAAGTGTTCAACATCATGAAGCAAACTTCAAAAAGCTACACAAAATTAAATTTTATTCGTTTTTGTAAAATAAGCAGCCAAAGAGCAACCAATGTGCTCCACCCAGTTCAAAATACAAACTACCAAATATTTCCCCGGCTAATGTTACATTAACACTTCGAATACAAAAAGACACCTGCCGGTCACCTGACCCAGGCCAGACAAAAAGAGAAAAAAATACAGAGTAGCAGAAACAAATTAAAAATCGATTGCTTATTATTAATATTCTGAAACCAAGAGTCTCATTTAATATAAGAATGAAATGTGTAACCTTGTGGTGGTTTTTATTATATTTGGCGCATTTTACTATCAAATGAACCATTTTCCAGTGTTTGGGTGCTTAAAAATAAGAATTTACATGATCCAATTGTTTCAATAAGAGTGAGCATTAGTTGACTAGCACGTACCAAAGGCTATACTGGAAACTATTTCGTAAAAAAGCAACCACAAAATTTAGTCTAGCTGAATGTTAAAGACTGCTTGATTCAGTTTTCAATCAAACTCAACCAACTGCAGATTTCTATTAAATACAAGAGTATTGCATTTATAGATGCTATGAATCAAAATAAATATATTGTTTATTATTGCAAGGAAACTGTGGGGTTAGCAGATCATAATTTCAGGATTTAAGTTAAATATATGAAAGGTGAAGTTTCAAAATTCCCAATCGCCAAAGTAACTAAGTCGAAGTGGCGACTTTATCTAAGTGTTGTACGTCTAAGTTATAGCACTTAGCTTTGGAAAATGTAAGATTTCCAACTACACCTGCCCTTTAGCCTCAACAAATCAAAAGCTTGTTAAAAGATCCAATCGAAAGAAAATATTCAAATTACCTGGTCTTTTTTGAGACGTCGGCCTTCTGCATATGTTTTCTTGCTGTTGATGTATGCAGGATAGATGCACAGCCATCTAACGAAAAAAAAACATCCGATGGTGAATGGACAAAAAGTATGTATTTTGGATTATTAAGAAAAAGTTTAGGTACTTAATCAGTTTAAGGGTTTTAAAGCCCAACTGGTTCAATATTAATTCTGGTTTTCTATAAATCAATGCTACATTTGAGGTAGGTGAGGGCTATTGAAAGCGGCCATGTAACTTTGAAGTCCTGTTAAGCGAGCTGGCACTCAATGCAACCTCTTTCTTTTTGGGTTTGATTTCTTTTGTAAAAAAAAAAAATTATATTTAGATGACACCACATAATAACTTTGTGTTGGTAATTGTGGATTTTCCTTCATAGGAGTTTGGAATAGACCTGATTTACATATGTTTTGTTGATTTTAAACTATTAGGTACTTTAGTATTTCATTAAAACATTTAATACATTTTAGAGCAAAATCATGTAAAGACCACAAGCAATTGTTGCAACCTTGTAATAGAGCAAAGTTTTTTTTGGCAAATACATTGCTTAATTTTGAAAAATTGTTTAAGGAGATTTAAGCATTATAGATTACGAAAGTAAACTCAATTTAGATACTTGAAATAAGTATTGGAAAACAGATCATACCTTTCACGGTCAGAATAATTTTTGTCGGCATAATAAGAGGCCATATTTAAAAACAGGTTACATTAATTATATTAATTTTGATGAAAATTATTGACACAAACTCATCAAAAATCAAGTCTTATTTTTGTTTTCGTAGCATAACTTTCGTTGCCACAACCATAATATAAAGTAAATAAATGGTTGTTGGAACGATTGCACTAGATGTGCATTTGCTAGTACTTGTGGAAAATAACTCAGATTTTTTACTCAAATAAAATGAATAATGCATAACTATTACTCTTTTTAATTTATTTTTATTAATGATTTTTTTAGAATGTAATTCTATTCACACTCAGAGACACAAAGTGCCTTAAAAGCCACATCGGCAAGTAAGATTTCTCTCTGCTTTACCCGATGAGGACTTGAACATTAGTAGGTTATTAGACAGATTCAATTAAATATTTTTTTTTGCAAAGAAATTTATGAAAATTTCGCAAAAAGAATGAAAATAACAAGATACAATGAAAATCATTCAGAACGAATATTACTCAAGCCAAAGCAAATGCAACAAATTTTTTATAGCGCCATCTAGGGTTGATTTTTTTTTAGATAAAATGTATGATGGGATATTCTTCTATTTTCCAGGGAGGAGGGAGGGGTAAGGAGGGGCCCCATAATACTAACGAAATGAAGCATTGCCGTCAGAATTTTCCGGGTTCTGCTCATAACAAAACCCAGTGCATTGTGGGATGCATCAGTTATAGAAAAGCTGTTTACTCTCTGTGCAGGTGTACTAATTAGATGGAGATATAGTTTGATGGAATTTCATTTTCAATGTTTTTAATAATTATTTTGCTTAAGTACCCTGTGTAGACCATGGATGTTACAATAAACCTTCGAAGAAAATTGCTGGCATTCCATTGTACAGGTAAAAACATCTTCTTTTTAGTAAAATTAAACTTCGATTTTGCTACATGTGCAAGCATTTAGAAGTCTGCCATAATAAATCCTTCTGTTTTGTGATTGTTGATTAATGGAAGTCTATTATAATATGTTTGTAATACTGATACTAATTTTTTTTAAAACTACGCTACATCTTTTTGTAATTATGTAGTTGCAGTAGTAGTATGATTGTTGTTTTTTCATTCAATTGTAATGTAATAACAACGTGATTATGATTGTTGTTTTTACATTCAATTGTGCATTGTGGTTTAATTTCTGGCTAATTCCATGTTAAATCAGATAATAAAATAATGTTATTAGGCCTTGAACTGACCTTTTGTGTGTTTGGTTTTCTTGGTTGTATATTTTTGGTTTTGTTATACTTTTACATGTATTTCTGATCGCTATATATATTATACTTTGTTTTTTGTTTATAGATAAAATCTAATGTCCTGTGCAGACTATGGATGTTGCAATAAATCTTCGAAGAAAATTGCTGGCATTTCATTCCACAGGTAAAAACATCTTTTAGTAAAATTAAACTTGGCTTTTGCTACATGTGCAAGCATTTAGAAGTCTGTCCTAATAAATTCTTCTATTTTGTGATTGTTGATTAATGGAAGTCTGTTGTAATATGTTTGTAAAACTGATACTAATTTTTTAAAAACTACGCTACATCTGTTTGTAGTTATGTAGTTGCAGTAGTAGCATGATTGTAGTTTTTGCATTCAATTGTGCATTGTGGTTTAATCTTTGGCTAATTCCATGCTAAATCAGATAATAAAATAATGTTAATTAGGCCTTGTCTTGACCTCTCGCGTGTTTGGTTTTTTTAGGTTGTATAGTTTTGGTTTTGGTATACTTTTACATGTATTTCTGATCGCTATATATATTATACTTTGTTTTTTGTTTATAGATAAAATCTAATGTCCTGTGCACCCTATGGATGTTATAATAAATCTTCAAAGAAAATTGCTGGCATTTCAGTCTACAGGTAAAAACATCTTCTTTCAGTAAAATTAAACTTGGCTTTTGCTACATGTGAAAGCATTTAGAAGTCTGTCCTAATAAATCTTTCTGTTTTGTGATTTTTGATTAATGGAAGCCTATTATAATATGTTTGTAAAACTGATACTAATTTTTAAAAAATACACTACATCTTTTTGTAGTTATGTAGTTGCAGTAGTAGCATGATTGTAGTTTTTACATTCAAGTGTGTATTGTGGGGTAATTCCATGTTAAATCAAATCATAAAATAATATTTTGGGTTTGGGTATATTATTTTGCATATATTTCATATAAATTTACTTTTGGTTTTGGTTTATAGGTAAAATCTAATGCCAAAATGTCATGTGTTGCCTTTGGATGACTCGCTTGACCAGACAGCATGCATCGAAGAAGTTCTGGAAACATTTGAAGCAAGCTCAATCAGAGGAGCGTCAACTCCATTAGACCCTGGGACTCGGCACTACCGCACTACAAAGTGGAAGATGCAGAATGGAATACCATTAAGGAGGAGGGTGAGAAGATACCATACAGGCAGGTCATTGGTAGTTTACTGTACCTTGCCTGTGGGACTTGACCAGATATAGCTCACAGTGCGACCTACATGAGCAAATTCAACGAGAAACACTCTGAACTGCACTGGAGAAGTGTGAGACACCTCCTGCACTATCGCAAGGAAACAAAACACCTGTGTCTTGACTTCAAGAAAAACGGCAAAGTGCTTTATGTGTTTTCTGATTCAGATTGGGGTTTTGACGAGTGGATATAAAATGTTTTAGTGGTTATGTGGTTATCTTAGGTGGTGCAGCAGTGTCGTGGTCTAGCAAGAAGTAGTTTTGTACTGCGCTGTCATCAATTGCACACAGTATGAAGAAAGTTTTGTGGTTTAAGGGACTTATACAAGAGTTGGGCATACAACAGCCAATAAGTGTGAAAGTCGACAACCAGGCAGCAATATTTATTACTAATAATCAGACTACGTCTGAGCGTAGCAAGCATAGAGATATCATATACCATTTCATTCGTGATTACATCAAGCAAAATGTTGTCAAATTGGAATATGTGTCATCGAAAGACAATGTTGCAGATTTGTTTTCTAAAACATTAGCAAATGGGTATGTACTTTTTAGCTTAAGAAAACATCTAGGTTTTAATGTTTGATACTAGTGTAATTAATATTTAGTTGCTTAGATAATTTATGTGTTTCTTTCAAAAAAATTTTCTTTTGTTCAATTGTATGTGTAAGATATTTTTGGTACGTCTATGTTCCTATTTTGTGTGAAATTTGTCAAGGAGGAGTGTTGAAATTATATATCGAGCCACCTTGCAGGTCACAAATTTGTATCTTTCCGATTAGCAACACACTTGTTCTTTACGTATTCAACAACATGTGAAATAAAAGTTCTGTGTTCCTATATTTTGCGAATCATCATTTAAAAAGAAAACAGAAATAATTTATCTTCAAATTGACCCTGATCTAATGAATAAACAATCGTAAACTGTTTTTTTTAATCGCAACACAAACCTCCTTAATGTTTAAAGGACTATAAATGAATTTTTTTTAAAAATTGTGTAGTAAAATTATTTTTTGTATTAATAATTATGCATAATTTATGTGTATTGATGATGTTGTTAATAATAGTGTCAAATTTCTTTTTAAAAAGCTTTGTATATTATTATGATTGATATTGTTGCATATCTGAAACTATACATACCAGTTTTGAAAAATAATATTGCATCAACAGAGAAAAAACAGTTTTTCTATGAGACATGTATCCCACGGTGAACTGTTTTTTGCTATATGTATGTGCAGAACTTTGGACAATCCCGATGGCAATGCTTTATTTCGTTAATATTATACGGCATACCTTGCAATTAAGACAAAGCATTTTATTTTACAGTTGTGTTTGAGCAAAACCCGAACATCAATGAATATATGTGTTATAAATGGATTTTAATGGATAATTATTATATATAAATTATATAAATTAGTTAAGTTATTAACTGTTGTGAAATTACTTCTTTGGCAGTATTCGAAGTAATAATATTTGTACTAAATACAAGTAATTGTTTTGAAAAAAATAATTATAGTTCAGGAGTTATTTTAAAATATATTTAGTAATTTTCTAATTATTCTTATCAAAATTAGAATTTGAGGTTGGTTTTTACTACTATTTGTGCTTGTATAAATATATTAATTTTGTTTCAATGGTAACTGCTATTCATAAAAATAATTTTTCTTTGATGACAGAATCCAATTGTACCATACTTTTGTTATAAACGTTTTCATTAAAGATTTTTATACTTAAAGTTAAAACTATGTATACGAGCCCTCTGCAACATATTTTATTATAATAAAATAATCTATTAACTATATTTTTAAGTATAATTTATTAGCGAAAAAAAAAAGATTCATTAGGTTAAGTGAAAAAGGTTATAATTTGTATGAAAATAAATATTACTACCCCAAACATACAGCAACAATTTAAAAATTTAAATTCCAATGCAGTAATTAATGGATAATTAATTAGCTCCCTTTAATTAATATGGTTGAAAATAGGTCTTAGCTCCTCCAAAACCAATTTCTGGATCCGACAATTATTAACCAAGACGATCTGTCACACTCCATGCTTTCGACTTATTCGTCTGCATTACTGATCTCGAAATCCGAAACTCACGATGTATCCCAAGATGCAATGCGGCGTTGGCTTCTTTTGTGCGCTACTGCGCAGGTACTGGGGCTTCTCCATTCTTCTCTTTCCTCCATGCTATTTTCACTTTAAATACTTACTACTATTATTCTTTTCCTCTTTAAGATTTTCTATATTAAGGGGGAATGGCCCGCAGCACCGGGGGTCTCCAAACTCAAGTGCCTCAATGTTAATCCAATGGGAAAAATTTATTTTCTTTTCTTTGCCACATTTCTCCGGCTGTATTGAATATTTTTACAAGCGGATTTTTTTATGTGATAAATGTAGCTGACTTACAGGTCTCTATCCTCCCACTTTTCGAATATTTTTTTTAATATTCAATAAATTATTTTACACAAAATATTCGAAGCAATTTCAAAAAGTGGGAAGATAGAGACCTGTAAGTCAGCTACATTTATCACATAAAAAAATCCGCTTGTAAAAATATTCAATACAGCCGGAGAAATGTGGCAAAGAAAATAATTTTTTCCCATTGGATTAACATTGAGGCACTTGAGTTTGGAGACCCCCGTTGCTGCGGGCCATTCCCCCTTAACTTCTTAACATGTTTAAGATTTTACTTCATACCCCTTCAAGAATTTTCCCACTGCAGAAGTTGATGTCTTTGCTACCTACCACTTCTGAAGAATTAATATTGTTTGAAAGTTCATTCAATGAATAACAACAATTAAAAATTCATTTTCTAAGTTTGTTAGTGAAAAAGCTCTCTTGGCGAAAAAACATTAAAATTTTATTTAGAACTTAACCAAAAAAATGTGAGAAAATGTAATTTTAATTAAGATTTACATTTGAAACTTCTAACATTGTTTAAGTTTTTTTTTTATTTTTAAATAAATATAAGCTTGAAATTTTTCTCGAAATCTCTCAATTTGTCTCGATACTCAAACTCTCGAAATCTCTCAATTTGTTCTATCGATAGCAGTAATTGTAAATTTGATATTTCATGTACTTGTAACTTGTATATCTCTAGAACGTGTTTCTACTATAAAATATCTGGGTGTTCAAATAGATGAAAATCTAAAGTTCAAAAGTCACGCTTTACAGATTTCTAAAAAAAATTAAATTTATCTTATATAATTTTTATCATTTAAAAAACAAAGTTAACTGAGATTTTTGTTACGAATTTTTATTACTCCTATGTGTATCTTTTATTTCATTATGGCATTTCCCTTTGGGTAGGTGAAGTGATTAGCATTCAAATATTAAACCTTTGATTTCAATCCAGAATAAATTTGTCAGATTTTAATCACAGAATTCTAGCAATAATACTCTTCATACCTATGACTCCCTGTATAAATCTTAAAATATTTTGCCCTTGAGACACATCTTTTTTTATATAAACTATGCATTGTGTATGAATATCCAGAGAGTTTTACAAAATATATTTCAGCACGTAGACCTAATAATATTTTTAAAAATCCAAGATCCTATAAAGAAGATTTTAGAAAAAATTCCCAATTTTTAGCTCTTAAATTCTTCAATTTATTACCAGTTCCTATCCTGAAATCAAACAGTCTAAGAGTTTTTACGCGCGCGAAAAATGTAAAGCTAAAATCTGTAATTCTTACTTTTTGGGGGCTGGTGTCCAGATTTACCTCTTTGTGTATTACGTACCGGGGATCACATTTTTCATATTTTTATTTTCTTTTTCTCTCCGTTTTGCATAATTTTTGTTTTCGTGAGTTCTATACCTCTGTAAGGGCCTTAGCTGCATATCAAGATGTCTTATGTTTTCCCTTTTGTTGTCTTTTGTTTTTATATAAATAAATTATATTAAATTACCGTTAAGAGCCCTTCTGCGTTACAGCTAAACGTAATTAGTTGGGTGAAATTTCTGGGATTTGTCCAAAAAAAATTTTCCTACAACCTAAGTAAAACAGGCGAGTTTATTTTGAGATTACCATTTTGTGCATGCCTGGTTCTTAATGGGTAAAATATATGTCGGATTTCAGTGTCAGTCCGACATAACGATATCGGACTGGCATTAAAATTATTATGAAATTGTGTATTAGTGGGGTTATTTTTAATAAAGAAACACATAACTAACTCAAACATTTTTTACCTAGGAAAATTATCAATAAATGAACAATCGTGCAATACATTATTAAAATGCTAATGTTTTTCGCATGAAAACATTTGTTATTTGTTGCTCATTTTACATGGCAAATCCATAGTAACCATTCGTTATTTACTCTTCAAAATAGCTGAGTAACACGCATGCATTGGGAAATGTATGGCTGTAATTAAAAGTTTACTTAGGCATAAAAACAATTATTTTCATTTATTTGCTAAAACTGTAAGTAAAACTATTTTATTTCTTAAGTATTAGCAAAAGTTATTAAATAATGCTTTTTCATTAAAATAATCGTTTCATCACCATTATAGCTCGGACAGAGATCAAGTGAATTTTGAAGATAAATCAGTTCAATTCTAAACTAAGTTGAGCAAAAAATATTCTTAAATTATTATTAATTTTACGATTCTTTCAATCTTTATATATATTATAAAAAATACTTTTTAATTGTAATATTTTTCGAATTTTCCTTTGCATTCATTTTTAGACCTATTCCTGTATCCTTTAGAGACTAGTTTTAGTTTCTGCTGAACAATAAAATATTTGGACTGGTGCACATTAATTCTGCTTATTATTAAATGTCCCAACGTCATATGCGATGTCAAAGGTACCATCGGGTGCTGGCTAAGGTTTTGATATGAGCCATTTGGATTCGCTTGACACTTGTTTCAAATTTACGAGACGCATGGATTTGTTGGAGGTCGCCAAGAAACGATAAATAAGTAACCAACCATTGCCAAAAAGACAGATATTATCCATGGGGCCCGAATGGCCGAGTGATTTTGGACCATTAAGCTAGCAATCTGCGCACTGTAACGGGTGCGGGTTTGATTTCCGCCTTCGCCCTGGGTGCCCTCCTTTCTCCGTGACAGTAAAAATGCTTTCGGTGTCTGTCTTTCTTGACGAAGGCTTATATAAGCAGGTCTTATATCAAGCACACAAGCCGGAATATTTATGCACCCTACCCAACCCTATCATAGGCTGTATGAAGAACCTTTTCAATTTTTTTAAAAAAATGTATACATTATTATTTGCAATTTTTCAGCGTATGAAAGTTTTGGAGGCATTCACCTCTGCTTATGTTGGGATATCTGGGGCAATTGTCTTTATTGTTAAGTTTGAGGATTTTTTTCCCGTCGGGATCTAAACACATAACATATTCCAGATTCTATCGCGTTCGTATAACATGTTCTATAAGGGATATAGCAGTTGAGTCATACGATGCCGCGATGTATGCCCAAGCGACGAATTAAAAAAAAATCAATGTATACATGATTATTTTATGAATATTGTTTACAACAATTATCGATATAAATTTGTTGAACTCCATATAGCTTTAACAAAACTGTCCCATTTTAATAAATTAATGAAAAAGTTAATAACACCACCCATTTTGCACAGAATCTCGTTCATTCAGTAAGAGTATTTGCACCTTTCATCTGAAATTTTGAGCAAAAATTTGAGATTTTTACGCAATTCACACACTGTATTTTAACACTAAGAAAATATAAGTATTTCAAGAAAACGTTCAAAACTTTCTTAATTCCTTTTTTTGGAAATCCACTTAGTCTGCGTATAGGTTAAGTAATCATTAAATTTATAACCCCACGTAATCAAGACTGTTTGCATGTTTATCACCGATATTTCTTTGTTATTGGTCGTAATGTTCGTACAGACTATTTTACAAACCATGTTACGGCATACATAAAGTTTATGGCTTAAATAAATTGTAATATAGCGTTTCTTTTTTAGCTAAAAGAACATAGAGCTAAGTGTTTCAAAATAGGAGTTGGAAGAAAAGAATGCCGAACAGTTGACAAAGAGACTGGTAATATATATTTTTTAAAATAAAATTCTCGAAATTTCATTTCAGCTTAATCAACTGAAACTATGAGCGTATTTATGAATATAGTGTCCATGTCATGTGAATTGCACTAATACTGTATTATATTTGAGTTTAATCAACTGAAACTAAATATGGTAGACTAACCAGTGAATGAGCGCTTAAGCACAATTTGTTTTAAGAAAATTCATCCATTTTAAGAAAATATAGCTTGTGGGTTTATGACAATGTGAACACATCTGTCATTATATGTAAATTCTACAAAAGAAAGGAGGTGATTTATATTGCATTGCTTTGGGTCTTTTGGGGGTCCAAATAAAAAGTGGTAAAAAGCCAAGTGAATGAACAGTGCTTTTACCAGATTCATTCACTGGTCAGTCTACCCTATAGCGTATTTATGAATATCATGTCCATGTCATGAAAATTGTGCTAATATTGTATTATTAATATGCCATTTTGACAATATTAACTTAATTAAGTATTAAAATGTATGATGTGACAAATGATAGTACTTCTGGTTAAAAAAAAAAACAGTTGTAAATATCGTCATGTGTGTCATAAAAAAAACAATATGTTAGACTCCCATTTCGCTTAGATTAACACTCATATATTGATGGGCACTCAAAGGTGTGGTATACATTGTTAAAAATTTTGCGCTTGCTTTCACCATAATGATGGTTCCTAGTAGCTGCAACGGCTGTGTGGTGAAATGTTTCACCATATTTCCGGTGTTCTGTCGAACCATTTTTTCTCGTTTTGGAAACAGAAACCTGAGAAACAGTTCAACCCAATACCGAAAATATGGTGAAACACTTCACCACACAGCCGTTGCAGCTACTAGGAATCATTATAATGGTGAAAGCAAGCACAAAATTTTTAACGGTGTAGTGTTAGTTGCGTATCTGCACATTTCATGTACACTTTCTTGCCCTCTTTGTCGATCTTTATGCTTCTGTGATAGTTGGCTCTCAGCCTGGCAATAGTTTTTTAGTGTGTGTGAATCTATCAGATCTACATATATATTACAAATCAAGTTATTGGCTGTAATTGATTTTTCTCTTACCTTGCGTTTAGCTTTTGACTGATTCCATGTAACTAGTGTAAGTGTTGCTTTAAAAAATCTTTTTAAAATTGAATAATAAATAAAATTAAATAAAGCAAGTTACATTATTTAGTGGAAACAAGTGTAGGTCTGCTATTCCGCCAATTAAAAAAATTTAATCTTAAAAGTTGTAGCAATAATCACCATTTACACGCGTGACTAACACTACAGAAAGGGGCAATTTCGCATTGAATTAACCGATTGCATTTGCATCTTGAAGCATATTTTGTATCATAATATGCATTATACTTAACTCACACCAACCTTCAATACCTCCACAGCAAACCACACCATTCATCTCCAAAAACAATGCCACTACAGCTGCTTCTTCTCATCCTGCTATTATCAACTCTCCAACCATCTCAGAGCGCAAAATTCCAGATCGCCTATAAGGACTACGGCAAGAGCGGCGAGTTGAAGGAACTGCACCCCGTCAAGAGGGCTTCGAACATACAGTGCGCCTCGCACTGTCTCAGGAAAATCCAGGACTGTGACGGGTTCAGCCTGGATAGCGGCCGGACTTGCCGGATTTTGAAAGGAGAAATAAAAGAAGGGGATTGTCCGGGAAAGGGCTGTGTGGTGAGGAAAGGATATTCGGTTTTCAAGGTAGGGACGTCTTCTTAGCTACACTCTCAGAAATGAATACTCAAAAACGACGAAATTTTCCTTAATTTTGACGATGCCGTTTACTGGCAAATGCTCCGAGTTTTAAAGAGAGGAAATTCGATTTGCATTTTTATGAGGATTCGAATTTCGTCTAATCTAAAGAAATATTTCGTCATTTTTGAGCATTTGAGTACAGTAATGAGATTCAGTTTCCTCAAAATCAAGATACAGAATCGTCAAATCAAGATAGTTAAAGTGAGAATTCGCGTTTACTCAAAAGTCACGTGATAGTTTGACGAAATAATCCTCAAAATTAACGAAATAAGGCTTGAGGATTAAAGAATCGCCAAAAATGAAAGTGTTATTTTTCAGAGTGTATTTAGGCCAAGTAAAAGAAATAGTTCTTCTTAATTAGCCTTTTTTCAATAAAAACTATGTGGCATTCATTTCCGAAAATTTTTGTATTTAATCTGAGTATGGAATAGTAATAGCATATCATGTCAATAATAATATTTTATCCTTAGTAATTTTACCTAAATAGTTATACCTGCTCAATTTACTAAGGCAAATCGAAGACTTTATAAGGGGGGGGCTGAGGGGAATGGGCGCGCTGGACTACGGGTCTCCAAAGCAAAGTACCTCAGTGTTAATCTAATTAGGGAAAATATTTTCTCTGCCACATTTCTCCGGCTGAATTGGATATTTGTACAAAATGATTTTTATGTGATAAATGTAGCTGACTTACAGGTCCCGAAAATTTCACTATATTGGTTCAAATATATATTTTTAATTTGGAATAAATAATGTTACACAAAATATTCGAAGCAATTTCAAAAAGTGGGATTATAGAGACCCGTAAGTTATCTACATTTATCATTTAAAAAAAAACCCCGTTTGTAAGAATATTCAATACAGGTGGAGAAATATGTCAGAGAAAATATTTCCCCCCCATTGGGATTAACACTGAGGCACTTTGGTTTGGAGACCCGCGATCCATCGCGCCCATTCCCTCTTAATACTATTTTTTCCGATACGAACATATATTATATGTTTTTGTTGTGATTTTAAATCTAAAAAAACCCCTACAAATAACAAAAAAAACCTCTCGTGACCTCTCTAATATACTGGCCTATATCGGTATCTTATTAGTGGGCTTATTAAGGCTGCTCATCACCCCCATATCCCGTCCTCCTTCGATCGGGCAGCTAATGTTAAGTCTATGGGGGGAAAATGGTTTTTGTTCCAAAAAAAGTCAAGAAATTATAGGAATATTTTGATGCGGTTTTTTTTTTAGTTCATAAAAATCCAATAAAGTAGTGCTTTTAGAGGTCATTTTTTTAAAAAACGTTATTTACTTTTTTTAATCTAAATTTTTTTCAATTAAAAAAAGGCAAGTAACGTTTTTAAAAAAATAACCTCTAAAAGCACTACTTTATTGGAGTTTTATGAATTTAAAAAAAAAAAACGCATCAAATTATTCCTATAATTTCTTGACTTTTTTTGGAACAAAAACCATTTTTCCCCATAGACTTAACATTAGCAAGCCCGATCGAAGGAGGACGGGATATGGGGGTGATGAGCAGCCTTAAGGGTTCTGACATTCAATTGTAATAAGAAAATAATTACTAAAACTATTTTTTTCATATGTATTACAAATTTTAATTAATATAATATGTGTAAATTGTTTATTTTTAGAAGAACGAGTAGCAATCTAAAAACTTTTAAAGAATTTATTCATTAAGGTGAGAAAATATTTAACATTTTTCGATATGTTTTTATCCGATATAATATATATTTTTTAAACTTCAATTTATTAGCTATAATGTGTAACTGTGTATATTTCTACGTTTAAAATAAAATATACAAATGTTTTACTGTAATCCATACGTATACATGCATGAAGAAAGATACTTGATTTGCTTAGATACTTATTTATTGTTATTCTGAATTATTGTGTAAAGTATTATACTTCTCTCGTTTCTGCGGCGTTTTTACCTTGATTGCAAACTGACCGTTGCCAATATTGCATGATTTATTTTCTATTCGCAAAACTACAAAAATCACATCCACGATTTTCGACCCATTTGTTTTACAATCAATAAGCATGTCAAATAACACATATTTTTTTATTGGCTAAGTAAATATTTCATTAAAAGAGTTAGCATTGTACATTGACGTAATCTAAAATAAATAGCAACAAACAATCAATATAAAATTATTAATAAACAGAAATCCAAATATCTTTTCATTACAGCTATGGGCCGGGGAGCAATGATGTCAATTTCAGGCATGATCAAACTGAATGTAATAGTAATTTTTCTCTCTCAACTATTTAATGTAAACTCCGCATCTACGATGGGTCCTTTTGCCACATTCGATTTAGTATTAGTGGATAAAATTCAGAAAGATGGTATCTTTAAAGAAAAGAAAATGGCAGATGAATCTGAGTGTGCCTCATATTGCATGGAACATAAAATATGCAAAGGCTTTGGATTCGATGCTAATTCAATGTGCTGGTTAATTGATGTGAAAATTGAAACTGCAATTTGTCCTGATGGAAAGTGCAGTCCGTACCCTGGAATGAAAATTTATGGAGTAAGTTAAGATTACGTAGTTAAGAGAGTTCGATGATTTTCACTACTTGTTCTTTATTATGCATAGAATTATCACCATAGAATTATTAATGACATAATATTCAGAATATATTTTTTTACTTTTAAGCAACAAAAAACTTTTAGCCAAAATGTTTACTATCATTTTCCTAAAATTTCAAAAATTAAAATTTTCCTGATATTTTTTTACTATTTTCATATTTCTACTTCAAGAAAAACTTTATGCCAAAATATTGTAGGTACCAAAGAATTATTGACATAGAATTCAGAATGATTTTCTACATTCCAGCAACAAAAAACTTAAGCCAAAATATTTGAAATCATTTTCCTAAAATTAATATTAATTTTCCTGATTTTTTTATTTCTACATCTTTTTTTTATATTTATAATTTTTTTCTTTACTTCTAAAAATCTTTATGCCAAAACATTGCAGATACACCTTTAACAAATTTTTATCAGAAGCATTCAGGTTTTTTTTAAAGTTAAATTTTGCAGAAATTAAAGCATCATACCACCCCAAAAATTTATACAAAATTTACTGAAGTTTTAAATCATTCAATTAGTATAATAATTAATATTTAATTATATTGCATCGTTGATTTTATCAGTGAAGTTTAATTTTAATCATAAAAAAAATACATTATTCTTAACCGAAAGTTTTAGTGTCAATAATGACATTTGAATTTTAAAAACACTTGCCAAACCATATTAAGATGTTAGTACTATTATAAAGATTAAATAAATAAAACTAACAATTTTCTTTTCGTTGAATAGCATATATCGAGAAATCGATATTTGACATCAGATTCTAAGGGCACATTTCAAAGTTCAAAAAATAACATAATTGACTTTTCAAATGTTGTCGTGGGTCCATTAAAAATAAGTAAGTTTATAAAGTATGTTTCATTAACTTTTTAAATAAATTTATTTGATAAAAGTTAGGATTTTATGATATCTAATTTGGATAAATAAGAAATCAATTTAGAAGCTTCGTTTTATAATATTATGTTTTGTTATTTCAGTTGTAAGCTGTTGTAAAATAAATAAAGCAGTCTAAGTTACGAGTAATTTGTTTTTTAAAAAAATTAGATATAATTTAAATATCTTAAATGATTATTTTTCATATTTTAAATATTCAAAGTTAGTTATCATTACATTTTTATAATATATATTTTAATTATTATTATTTTATACAGCTATATATAAGGCGGAGTGCGGTGACCATCCTCTAATGGGATTTAGTTCGTAAGTAATACATTGGATAAATTATTATAAAAACTGCTCCCTTAATTACTTTAAGGTTATTTGAAAATTTTTCAAAAACGCATTTACGGGAAGGTTTTAAAGATGTTTAATTTTTAAAAATAATACATCCAGACAAAAAAAAGTTTTAATTTGCTATAAACTACCATTATTTTACTTGAAAGTATTTTAAAAATTTAACATTTATTCAGCAATATTTTCATTATCATAAATACAATAGAAATTTCTAAAAGAATATTTTTTTAATGCAGCACAATCTGGTAATAAATTTAATACCCACTATTATTATTATTTTTTATGTCAATTTAAATTTTTTCAGTTCCGTAACACAGCTTTACTTCGAAGCTGTTCTAAAAAAAATTCTTACCACAGGGAATTTGAATTTGCATTTTTTGGAGGAAGTCCCTTTTCAATGGTATTCTGCAATGAAAAGCTTTCCTTGAAGGAGCGTCCTAAAAAGGCACTGAACTTCAATGGAGACGAGCCAGCTCACTGTAATGGTGCGGATGACGTAATTTCAGGTAAGAAATGGTTCCTAAACTTCAAAATAACCTTATAAAATAATCGGTGCTTATGCAAATTAACTAAGTGTATAAGTTAAGTTACTTGTATTAACCATCTTACTTCGATGCATGTAGGCCAGCTGGTTTAGTGGTTTGGACCCTCGTTTGCCAAGCGAGTGGGCCCGGGTTCGAATCCCGGGTAAGGCATGGTTATTTGTGTTGTCCTGAGTAGATGCGGAGAACGTGATCGTTAAATGTGCGGGTCCGAAAGTCCTGTGGCAGGTCATTGTGCAGTTAACCATGGGTGCAGGTCGTCTGGAGAAAATAGCCCCTCCCCTCCAACGACATGCCTATAGGGTAAGTAGAGGGCGCCATCTCGGAGTAGAAGTAGTCAGACATCAACCCTCTCATGGGTACTCAAAGCCTTGTGCCAACGGATGCTACAGCAACTCTCTTGCCTTCCAGGCTACGGCCTGGAGGCACACGACAACAACAACATCGATGCATACTCTTTGTTTAGATTGGTAAATTACTTGAGGTTAGAAAAATGTTTACAGGAAGATCTAAACAGAAAAAAATATAATAATAGATCCTTACTGATACAATACAATTTAATTCACTATCTGCCTACATCGGGTATATTGGAAATATCGCGATACATAGGTATTAAGTATCAGAGACTTTCATCATATTGACTTATTAGATTTATCCTTTGTGTCAAGTCTTTTAATTACAACGTAAAACTATTCAACTTCCATGCAAAGGTTTTTCGTTGGTTGGTTGACATATATTTTCAGGCTTGTGTGCTTGGTCGCAAGGACCCGCTTATAAACCATCGTCAAGTAGGACAACACAGGTCACACACAAACACATATGACAGATGTTGCCATCTGTCGTCACCTCCACAGTTTAGACATGTTCCTGAAGGGGAGGGAAATTTTCTCCAGGAACCTGTACCCATGGTGAACTGCGCAATGACCGACCACAGGACTTTCGGATCCAACAGATTTTACGAGCACGTACTCCGCATATACTCGGTAAGTCTTCAGTGGCACCGGGTCTCGAACTCTCAACCTTCCGATCTCGAGTCCGAGATCTTGACCACTAGGCTCCTTACAGCCCTAAGGTTTTTCGATTAGTGTGTGCATCTAAAGTCCCATTAAGCTTTGTATTTGCTATTAGCCATCATACAACGGAATCAGGTTTTATTAAAACATTCACACTTATTTAGTCACATTTCAGTCATTGGTAATTATATTTTTTATTTTTAATTCAGAAATGGAAATCCACGAGGCCGACGGCGATTTAGAATCCATCGTCATCACATGCGTCCACTCGCAACAAATCATCCTCGAAGAAGGCTATGGGTTTATTGGAACAGGACACGGGCATCCCATGGCCGACTGTCCAACTGGAAGCTTGATGACCGGCGTCTCAGTGGAAAAGAGAATGATGTCATATAGATATTTCATCCAAGTGACATGCAAGAATATAGACCCAATAACACCCATCTAGACAATTTGAGGAGAGAAATGGATCGAAACGTTCACGCACATATAGGGTATAGACAGTGAATGAACAGTTGGTAAATACATTTAAAGAGTAAGGATTGAAAATCATTCCACTGGATGGATTGGCAACACTGACTTCCTCTCATCTAGTAGGAAGCTATCTGACATATGATTGGTTGTCGTGGTCATTAATAAAAATCCAACATGTTTATTAACTTGACATGTTTGTGTTCATTCACTGGTAAAAGTACCGTTTATTCACTCGGCTTTTGTACCACTTCTTATTTGGACCCCCAAACGACCTAAAGCAATGCAATATAAATTCACCTCCTGTTTTTTTTGTAGAATTTACATGTAATGACAGATGTGTTCACATTGTCACAAACCCACAAGCTATATTTTCTTTAAATGTATGAATTTTATTAAAACAAATTGTGCTTAAGCGTTCATTCACTGGTAAGTCTACCCTACACTAGTTCTGGTAGTTTTCAACGTGCTTACGGCATTGAGCTAGGAGTGAAGTATGTGCGAGGCGAAACCAAAGAGTGATCCGCTCTTTTTTTTTTATCATTTTCGAGCCATCAGGGCAATTGCAACTCTAATTATGTAGAATTTCAATTTCAGGGCAACAATGAAAAAAGTTCATATAATATACGCTACAGGCAGCAGCAATTTTAAAAAAATAATAATAAGATGTAATTCTGTTATGAAGCTTTAAAACCTCTGCAGCGCGAAGAAGCTTTTATGGGCTTGTTTCGTTAGTATTCTGAGTCCTCCCACACTACTGCAAAAAATTCCTGTTGTATTACCAAAAATAATATGGTAGCATAATTACCAAAAAAATATCTATAATGAGCAAAATCTGTTGACAGAATTTTCCGTAGCCGAGCAATACAGAAAATATTCGTACCTATTACATATGTTTTCAGTATTATTGGGTAAGTTAAGAAAACGTCAAGCTATAACTCTTAAACAAACCCTTGGTGACAGAATAAGAGCCCGGTTTGAAATCGATTTAACAATGCTTCAATTATCGTTAGTAATTAGTATGGCTAAAATTACCAGAAAGCGTTTTTTTAAAATGGGCTTAGGATCCGATTTTGCCAATTTATTGGCAATGGAACAGAATTTCGAAATGTAGTAACACTTTTTCCTACATGCCATTAGAATCTTTATCATTAATTTACTAGAAATGCACCAATTGAAAACATTAAGGATGGACTCTAGTAGTCATGTGAACAGCTGGCGGGCTTAAAGCAATTCCTTATTTTAAATTGAGTACATAAAGCATTCAAGTAAAAGAAAAAATATTGAGCAACGACTTTGATGATTCGAGATTTTGACTTCTTTCAAACACAATCTAAGCTTCATTAAATTGTAATTTTAAGAGAACATCTACTAAAGATATAATAAAAATTAAATCTATGTATGTTTGTGTGTTTTTTCTTAGCTTGCACACCGAAAGCAACATTTTGTGATTGTAAAACAAATCATTCTATTTGTAACAAATGCTATTGCACGCGATGTTAAACACAAGCTAAACATAAAAGAAGCATACACCATTTAAGACAGGCTCACCATTAAGACATTGTTAAGCCTTTATGCGCTGAATAAAAATTTTATTTTAATAATTTGTCGTTACCTACTTGAAAGTTATTTGTACATCTAATAATAACATATTACAGTAAAAAACAGTTGGAACATAAAGTACATTTTATTATGAATTTTTTTCGTTATTTCATCCTTTCCATTTATAATAACACTGACCAACAACGAAATTTTGTTGAATGAATGTGACTTAGCATTTTAGTCTCTTTAATGTTTTGAAACTGAATATTGCATTAATAAAATCACCACTAACATCTATTTTTCCTTAAACGCCGGGCTATAAAAAGTAAAACAAGGGACTTTTAATTGGGACTTATAAAGAAAGTATCGTCCGGGCATGACGAATTGGAGAAGGTAACTAAAGTTATAATTATCTAAATTTATCTTCTCTACGTTTGTAGACTATAATGTGATAAAACCTTACAATCCCAACAAAAAAAAATTCCATCTTACTCCCATTTTCGCCTAATGAGCATTGAAATGTAAAACAGCAGCCTTAGTGATACTTATAAGAACCGTCAGTAGATAAAGGGTAAAATAAGTCTTGCAAAAAAGAATCAGTTTTGTTTAGACTTTATGTGTGACGTTTAGAATTTATGTAGACGCTTGTAGACTTTAATGTGCCAAAACCTTACAATTCCATCGAAAAGTTCCATCTTGCTCCCATTTTCTCCTAATGAGCAATGAAATGTAAAACAGCAGCCTTAGTAATACTTATAAGTACCGTCGGTAGATAAAGGAAAAAATAAGGCTTGCAAAAAAGAATCAGTTTTGTTTAGACTTTATGTGCGACGTTTATAATTTATATAGACGCTTGTAGACTTTAATGTACTTAAACCTTACAATTCCATCCAAAAGTTCCATCTTGCTATCAGTTTCTCCAAATGAACAATGAAATGTAAAACAGAAGCCTTATTAAGTTATACTTATAAGTACCGTCAGTAGCTAAAGGGTAAAATAAGGCTTGCAAAAAAAATCAGTTCCGTTTAAAAGGAAAGCAGTCCTTTGCTTTATTTGGGATAGAATTTTTAAGCTAGAAAAAGGAATACGAAAAAGTCCTTCAGATTTGATTTCCAAGAAGTCCTAAGTCAATTAAGATCCATCATCTTTGGGACCACACACTGTGTCTGCTCATTAAATTCAGTCAAATTGTCTCTTTGAGAAAGTAAATTAATTTATGACCCCGTTATCCAAACCGACACATCTGTGATCACTACCTTGTCTATTTACTATGCGGGCTTCAAAAAGACGTTCTTCCCCCAACCCTTCGCTTGGTTTTCTAGGAAACGGGAAGAGCATCGCTTTTCTAAACCTAACGCATTTGAGGCTCTCTTCTGAGGTTAACAATCCGAACAGCTCAAATCCAAGTAGGGTGGGGAGGAGGGGGACACACACTCACGCTGTTTCGAAGAAAACCACATGCGGGGTGGGGGAGGAAAATGCTTTCGATTCTCGCATTCAAGATTGACAAGGTATAAAACCTACCCTAAACTTCTATTTGTGACCGTGAGAAAGGAATTTAAAAAAAAAAGGAGAAAAGCTTAGTTGTAAAATCAATTAACGCACTAGTGTACCGTGAACAGAAGATAACCAAACACAAATAACCACCAACACAAAGCGATGATAAGTTTATTAGCGAGTAGAATTACGATGCATTAACGTTTCATTTATTTATAAGAAACATATTAGATTTAAAAACCGATATTAAACCGGGTTCGTTCTTAAATAACATCTCGTCCATTTCGAACAAATCTCTCTATTCATGCCATTACCATTCGGTTCGAAAATAGCTTTGCTGCTGCAGTCGGAAAAAGGAGCCATTGAAAAATTACCGTTGAAGTACGATTAATTTTATTTTCAACTATCAGAACATTTATCTCTACACTCTTAAAACAAAAGAGTGAAATCCACTCATATAGGAGAAGTGCATTTTCGACACTGAAAAGGAGTGTAAATTAACTCAGACTGAGTCAAAATCACTCGTTTGGAGTGATCCTGTCGGAGTTTTAACTAAAAAAAAGAGTGAAATCCACTTCAATAGGATAAGTGCATTTTCGACACTGAAAAAGGTGAAAATTAACTCAGACTGAGTTAAATTCACTCGTTTGTTTTAAGAGAGTGTAGTTAATTAATTTTAATTTAGTGCGTTTATTTGTTCACGTAAAATAAGCGCCTTTTCATAAAGCTCATACATAATTATATGGGCAATTCTACCTTAACTTTTAATTTTATGTCCCTTGGCCATAACTTTTAAAAAAATTAATACTTCCTTACAATTTTTTCTTATTATACTAAAAGACTGGTCCGCATATATTTGCAAAACGGAATTTTAAAGCAAAGAAACTCCAAAAAAATTTTAGAACACAAAACAATGCAGAAAATTCCTTACTGTCGTGTGTCCCGAATGTCAAATTTTTAGTTTAGGGCTCAAGCTAACACATTTTTGAGCTAAAAATTACATTCGATCGGATTTTAAATTGAACTAATACTGTAGCTTAACAAATTTCTTAAGTTAAATTTTGGCTTTAAATATTTATAATGTGTTTTTGTCGTCTCCTAACTTTGTCCCTGGGTTTTGGTACATTCACTGAACTGGCACTGGATTAAGCTACAGTGATTCTTCAACCCAATCAATCATTATGGGTGGAAAAAGTAAAAATCATTTAAGAGATTCAATTTTGTTGCTTGAACTCAAATAAAACAATTAACACACAAGAAAACATCGTTTTAAACATATTGTATTCTCTTTACCAAAATTTTACATACAGCACTTGCCAATTTTTATTCATTTAGTTCTAATAGATAATGTCAATTTTATTCATTTAGTCCTAATAGATAATGTTGCTTGTGCACTTGCCAATTTTTATTCATTTAGTCCTAATAGATAATGTCAATTTTATTCATTTAGTCCTAATAGATAATGTCAATTTTATCCATTTAGTCCTAATAGATAATGTTAAAAAAAATCTTCCATCCTTAAAAAATGGAAGATTTTTTCTTAAAAATATCGCTTGTTTCATTATTTAAGTCTTTTCCTACTAGAATGAATGATAGCAGCAAAACAACTCTTACACAAAATAGGAGCCTAGTAGCAGTAGAAATAAATGATTGGAGATAGAAGTATGTCAATTTCATGTACTCAAAAACAATTATGGAAATTTACCACAAGTATAAAATTTTAAACATTTTAAACATTAACAGCATGAATTGATGGTTACCAAGACGATCACATAACCTTTTTGAAATTCTTTTGATAATTTAAAATTGAAATTTTTGTTATGTACTAATGAAGTAACATTTTAAAATTAAGTTTTGAAATAAGGGTACATTAAAAAAAATTTAACATGAAACAGTCATCTAAATCCTAATAAAGAATCTTGTTAGAATGTTTTTATTTGTTAATGAAAGTGTTAATTGCATTCACTAAACTACATAAAATTTATTTCAAATCGTATACATAAAAAAAAATTTAAGAAGAGAAAAAAGTTTATTAAAATTAACTTTAATGAAGGATAACTTAAAAGTAGCTTTTTTTTGTCGATGTTAATTTGGAAATAGCATTGCCTGAACATTGAACAAACTTTGACATCATTAGAAAAGTTACAAAATATTTAATCAGTTATTTTTGTAGTTTAACATAGTGATTGTATCCCATACATTAGTTAATTAGGTTGATAAACTAGTCTGTGTATACAGACTGAAACTAGATCACTAAATTATGTAAACAGGCTATTCGCGCATCGAACTTAGTATCAGATATAGTACCTAAATTACTAACATCTACCTTGATTGTGGATTTTTTATTTTTAGTATTCATAAATGTTTTTCCATCTCATACCTTATCTCATACAAAAAAAAAAACCTAATAAAACACCCGACAGTTTCACTGAACACAGAATCAAAATTTACGTTAAAAACACTAATATAGGGTAGACTAACCAGTGAATGAACGATTAAGACGTCACGTTCGCCAGTGAATGAACACCAGGATATAATGACCAGGACACTACCAACCATTGTCAGATAGCTTCCTACTACATGGGAGGAAGTCAGTGTTGCCAATCCATATAGTGGAATGATTTTCAATCCTTATTTTTTCAATTATATTTACCAAATGTTCATTCACTGGGGCCTGTTCACTCACTGGTCAGTCTACCCTATAACGAATTTAGTCTTTCATGAATCTGCACTAGGCATGTTTCACGTTTCAAGTGTCAACAGTTCAACAGGGAATGAAAATTTCTCCATTGGTTGATCCTTAAATAAAGAAAAAAAACTGGATTCATTATGGACAATTTTTTTTATATGACATCATAGATGGAATGGGGAAAGACTTTCGTAGAAGAGAAACCAAGTTTGGTTAGGTTTGAATTATCGTCGCACTAGAGCTACACGAGGGTTATTGGCGTCATATTTTAGAACCACAGTCAGGTGAACAGCCAGCACATGAATAGGCACCCAACGCAACCGTTAAGGGCGACATCGTACGCAGCGTTAGGACTTTGAAGGATATTTAACGTGCACTCCCTTACACGGGGTAATTTATTCGTGGGACATTTTTGGCTGCACGGACCGTTTATAGGTCGGCAGCTATTTTGGTGATGCCCGTACCCTAACCTAGGACCTTCCGCATGCTAAGCGAGTGCTTAACCGGCTGGGCTCCGCAGCCCCAGAAACAAAGAACAATATATTCTTTTGTATCATAAATTTTCATGCTATTTTTCTTTTATATGATAACATTCTTATTTACACTTCTTGAATTTATGTAGTTGTTTCATAATATGCAAAGCTATTGATTATTATTACCAATAAATGATAATAAATTTTGCATTAACTAATAGTGTTTTCCTATTCTTCATGATATCATTTGTTATTTTAAAACATGCATATTTGTAGATTGTAACCGTTTCACAGATGGGTGTGACAATGTATAAGCCAAAGATGATATCGATTTTGGCAAGTAAAAAAACCTAATTATAT
Source organism: Hylyphantes graminicola (assembly GCA_023701765.1). NCBI lineage: Eukaryota > Metazoa > Arthropoda > Arachnida > Araneae > Linyphiidae > Hylyphantes > Hylyphantes graminicola. The sequence continues at coordinate 51,215,452 of CM043115.1, read as the reverse complement.
GTGTGGAACTACTTTTACAGTAGTAAGTAACTGATCTAAAATAATGCAACCAAATTTGTCTCCGGCAAAATGGAGCTCGGGCGCGCAGGACCAAACAGTGTCGTTATTTGCACAAAATTTAGAAACTATCGCCAAATGATAGAGATAAAGTTCTAAATGAGAGTTGATGAATAGCTAAAATTAGCCAAATATTTCTTTTGACCAATCTCGAACTTGTGTAAAATCACAATGCTACACTTAAACTTGACATTATGGTGCATTCAATTTTTTTTTCCAAAATAAACTCGTTGATAAAACGATATAATAGGACTCCAGATATAGTATTTCTTTCTAAAAATTAATGAGTTTTTCTTCATTTTCTAAGTTTGGCTTTTATTCACCACGTGCAAAAGTTTTACACGAAACATTCAGAAAATGGAAAGCTAGCAACTCTAAATCAATCCAATTTAATTTCATTTGGTACTATTTTAGAAATATCGTTAGAATCTTTATCAAATTTGCAGATATTCTATTTCAAAAGTCGCCAAAAGGGATTTTGTTTGCTTTGCGTTTCTTTTTTTTCAGAAACTTTAAAACTTAAGAAAATAATTGATTTATTAAAGAACAGTGTATACATTAGATTCTTTGATTGGCGATATTGGAGTTAGCAAAAAGGAAAAGTACCAATTTATATTATTGACACCAGGATTAATTTCTTACTTTTAGAGTAATACAACTACAATTAACACACAAGAAAAACATCTTTTTAAACACATTGTATTCTCCTTACCAAAATTTTACATACGACACTTGTCAATTTTTAACGTAACATAATTTTGAGTTAACTTCGTATAAATTCTTCAGTCATAAGCACACTGTCTAAGGAACGAAACCACTGGAATAATTGACTAGTATCCTTTGATTTCTGTCCTGCCTGCATGGTATAAAACTCATTCAGTGTATTGCAGACGTTGTAATGACGGTTTTAATTTTACTCTAACAGTAATTATTAATTTCAAACGAACATTTTTGAGGTGCCGAAATGTTAATAGTCGGTGATAAATTAGTAACTGAAGACGGCAAAGATGGTAAGGACATATTGTTATTTTTCACGAAGTAACACTCTTGAGCAGCCGAAATGTTGATAGTCGGTGAGAAATTTGTGACTGAAGACGGCAAAGATGGTAAGGACATATTGTTATTAATCACGAAGTAACATTCTTGAGCAGCCGAAATGTTGATAGTCGGTGAGAAATTTGTGACTGAAGACGGCAAAGATGGTAAGGACATATTGTTATTAATCACGAAGTAACACTCTTGAGGAGCCGAAATGTTGATAGTCGGTGAGAAATTTGTGACTGAAGACGGCAAAGATGGTAAGGACATATTGTTATTAATCACGAAGTAACACTCTTGAGGAGCCGATATGTTGATAGTCGGTGAGAAATTTGTGACTGAAGACGGCAAAGATGGTAAGGAAATATTGTTATTTATCACGAAGTAACGTTCTTGAGGAGCCGAAATGTTGGAAGTAGGTGAGGAATAAGTGACTGAAGACGGCAAGGATGGTAAGGACATATTGTTATTAATCACGAAGTAACATTCTTGAGGAGCCGAAATGTTGATAGTCGGTGATAATTTAGTAACTGAAGACGGCAAAGATGGTAAGGACATATTGTTATTTATCACGAAGTAACGTTCTTGAGGAGCCGAAATGTTGGAAGTAATTGAGGAATAAGTGACTGAAGACGGCAAGGATGATAAGAACATATTGTTATTAATCACGAAGTAACATTCTTGAGGAGCCGAAATGTTGGAAGTAGGTGAGGAATTAGTGAAGTGGCCGTTCTTCAGATTCAAATCCATAATTTCAGGTACTCTGTAAGCGTATCTTTCGTTGAATTCCAAAAACTGCTTCACCTCGTAGTAAGTAACGGATCCGATTTAAACGTATTGTCTTTGAATCCAATTCAACAAACGCATCTTGAGGGAAGATTCCATGCTTGGTGCTGGCTTGACGGTTTGACTTGAATTTCGAAAAGTCTTTCTAGAAAATGACGGTTTGAATTTTTTTTAAAGTTATTAACTATAACTACGTGGCGCGTTTTTAATTAAAAACGTGATGTGACAAAATTTCATGATGCCACCAAATCACTTTTTTTACTTACCTTAAAAAAATTAACAAAAAAAAAAACCTGATGCGTAGGAAAATGGTTTTAATGAAAACTAAATCTAAATATTATTTGTGTAACACAAGATTGTGTCTTTGTTATTGAAGCCAGACAGCGACAGTCGAAGATAAGATAATTAGTTTTATTGCTATTTAGTTAATATAATTATTTTTTTTCGGAAATTAGTTTTATTTAATAGTAATAACTTTTTCTTATGGGTTTTAGTATTTGTGATTCAAAACAAACAAAGTTATATCGGCGATTCTGTCCAAACCTGTGACCTTTCGCATACAAGGTAAATGCCTTACCGACTGGGATTTCCAAGCTTAGACGAAATCACGGATTTGGATCATTCTTACAATGATACATGATCCACCCGACAATCCTCAATCAATGATCGCACTAGTTATCGTCGCACTGGAGCTACACGAGGGCTATTGCTTCATCTTTGTCAATTCGTGCTATAATTCGTAAGATATAATAACTTCAATAGAGAGAGCATAAAAAAATAACAGGAAAGTAGGCTATTCTAGTTCTTTCAGAATATTTGTAACTTTATAACCCAAGGATTAAAAATATTATGGCCAATATTGTAAATTACGCAGTAATTTACAATATTGGCCATAATAAATGTTCAATTTTTTTTTATCTCTTGAAAAAGTACTGGTTAAAATATTTTAAATTTTTACAAAATTAAAATTTTTTAGCCTACATTTTTAATTCGAAGAATCGTCCGTCAGTCTGTCTGTCCGTACCCCCCTTTTAAAATCGGTTCTATCAATCCGATCTTAAAAATTCTTTTTTATTAGAAAGGTATAACCTCAGACACCCAACTTTCATACTTTTTGTCCGTCTGTCTGTAAGATCGGAAGGACATAAATCCACTATTTGTCGACGAATTTCCCATTGAATTAGCATTGAAATTCAATTTCGAGCCATTTAAATCGCTGTTGCAAACTACAAATGCCACGGACAAGTGAGATACGTTAAAAAAATTCAGCGTATCGAAATGAAAATAGGGTAGACTAACCAGTGAATGAACGTTTAAGGCGCTGCGTTTGCCAGTGAATGAACACCAGGATATACTAACCAGGACTACCAACCATATGTCAGATAGCTTCCTACAACATGGGAGGAAGTCAGCGTTGCCAGTCCATCTAGTGGAATGATTTTCAATCCATATTTTTTAATTATATTTACCAAATTTTCATTCACTGGGGCCTGTTCACTCACTGGTCAGTCTACCCTACATTGAAACTTTCAGAAAATAATTCGAATTCTAAGTACTTCAATTATTTAAAAAACTTCAAAATGTAATGCTTATTTAAAAAGCATAGGAAGCCATTTTTATTAGAATTAAATCACCATTGCCATCGCAACAATTGCTCGGGAAACTTCAATTCTTTTAGACAATAAATTAAAATAAATTTATTTTTGCGGCATCGATCAGTTTGAAATGACGTCAAGTATATTTCACTACGAGATTTTTTTTTCTCTATTGGGGCTGCAACATTGGCGGTCAAGCCTTTGCAGACTTGGCACATTCCCCAGAGCTGAGAGCCATTTTATGTGGCACCATTTAGGCGACTCTCGCTACCAATTTTGACGCCCAGATTACAATGAATCTGAGCTCTCTGTGGATGTTAAAGTATGCCGAGATTTAATTTTTCCGAGAGAACCATGGGCCCTCCAGGGATCTTTTACATGCCACATAATCATATGACATGCGTGCCCAGAATTTTTCCATCCAGAAAATCTGACGACTCAGCCGGGGCTCGAACACGCGATCTTGGGCTTACGAGGCGGACACGTTAAACCTCTCAGCCACTGAGCCGCTTTCGACGAGATTTTTTGTATGTTGGTATGAAATGTTTTCATTATATATTTAAAAGCGAGAAATATTACATATTTATTCTTTGAAATATAAATTTTTGCAAACGATTTAAGTAATAATTATTTAATTTTCGAAATAAAATAAATGAAACTAGCCGAATCTAGCGGGTAAATATTTAATATAGAATTAATGCTGTGTTTGGCGCCTTTTTACCTGTTAAACACAACTTTTGTGTGGAAGCGGGTTAAGTGACAGATTCTGTTACAAACCCACTTGTTAATTTACATTTCCTATTTTAAGTGCATTTTGGATTAGTTTTATGGTTTTCGTTCAACGAATAATTAAACATTTATTTATAACTGCAAATACATCATGCGGACGATAAGTAATATTTGTTTTATTGGCGATAGAAAATTAATGAAAATAATTGATTTGGCTTAGTAGAAATTATAGCTGGATGCTGTGTTTAGTGAAATTTATTCTAATGTATATAAATTTAATGTAGAAACGGTTGTTGATGTCACTTACTGGTACGAACCTGGTTTTTTCAAGATATGAATTTTAGTAAGTAAGATATGAATTTTAATACCCCCATTTAAACATTGAAGCCATTCCTTTGATAAATTGGGATCCTTTGGAAATTTATAGTAAGAATCCTCTATGTATAGTTTTCTAAAATAATTTTCGCAAGTGATTTGACTGTTTTTCCCCCCTAAGTAGTTCATCTTACCCTATTATATCCGTTTCAGACAAATATAAGACATATAAATAAAACATGCAGTTGAAACTAAATTGCATAGCCAACTATGTATACTCTATTGTATAACTATGTATCATTATAAGGTTAAAGTTTTTTTTTGTCTAGAATCCATCAATGATATTTCGACAAAAAAAAATAATAATTAGCTATCCTTAACCCATTCAGTCCCAGTGATGCCATTTGGCATCATCACTTACAATATTTTTTTTCAAAATGTTTAAGTCCAGTTATGACATACAAGCACACATCATTCGATTCTTCACACTTTGTTCCATTAGACAATATTTTACATTAAACTCAATAGAAGTCAGAACTACCATATTTTCTATTTAGAAAATAGCTAACAAGCGTTTCACCTGATTTTTGAAAAGTTCACTTCAATTCAACATATTTAAAACACAATTTAACACTATTTCGGTTAAAATAATTACTAATTTTTTTTAATAATATGGTCAGACACCTGAAATTATATAAAACTCAAGGTGTTTTTAGGTAATATATATATTTTTTATTTTGTTGTTTTCTACAGAAAATTTTGGCATCATTTCAAAAACCATATAAAAGTTAAAATGAATTTTTTTCTTATCGAACTCTTATTTTTGACCTAAAATAAGCTTATTTTGTGAATATCAGACATTTCTGTAGTGTAGTAAATTTTTGGGACTGAAAGGGTTAAGGGGGTTCAATACCCTCAAATCGGTGAAAAAATCAAAACAAAAATTATTGGCTTAAAATACTATGACAACCTTTATTAATAATGTCACAAAGTATCAAGACGATTGGAAAAATATTTTTGACATTAAAAGCCATTTTAATGTCAGGGCTTCGTAAGGAAACGGGTTGACAATAAAAACTTTAAACGCGTTTCTCTCAGAACTTGATTTTTTGAAATTCGATGTACCTTTTCTCAAAAACTATGCTATGTTTTCTCGTAAACTTTTTTTATATGATGTAATACATAGTATAGATTAATCTGAGGTTATGAATTTTAATAAAACTAAAGTGAAAAAAATGTTATGGAGCAAAAAAAGTGAGAAATTTCATGATTTTTTGGGTACTTTAAAACTTATTTTATTTAAAAAAATCTAACAGTCATTTTAAAAAAACTTTTAACCTCAGATTAATAAATAAGGTTGGTATAATACACACAGAAATTTTTAAGATGATCTGATCAGTAGTTATTGTGGATAGGTACATTGAAATTGGCCAATTTAACATTAGTGATATACAAGGGTTATTCTCTGTAAAAGGGACAAATTGATGTCCCGGATACTTTTCTCTTTATTTTTAAATTGTATATGCATGCTTGTGATTTGTTAGTGTAAACTGGCCCACAACCTAACTAGTCCCACTTAAAAAAATTTAAAATAATTATAATTTACTTACACAAAATTTCATTTAAATACCCGATTTGTCACTCCCTCACACTGTCCCTGCATGCTTTTACAATTTTTAACGTCCTAAAAAAAGCCATTTTAAATATATGATCCTTTTTGGCGGAACTAATTATGGTTAATTAGTTTCTGTAGTTTCCGAAAATGTGTCTGATGTTTTTCTGCCATCAGTAGTTTTATGTAATTTTTTGAGTATGTATGTGTCCTTGGGTTATAGAGTTACTCCTACAACACTGCTTTAAAGTTCAATTTAAAACTTACTGGAAGACTAAGAAATCGAATTTAAATTTTCATATTATTCCTAAAGGATTGAGGCTTCTAAATCAGCCATCAGTTGTTTTAATACATGAGTGATAACGTTTTTACAGTATTTTTAGTATTAAAAATATCATGGGAGTCTTTTACTGCCGTCACTCACTCAACCTCATTTACTGATTATATATCAGTGCAAGAATCTTTTTACTAGTCTCAAATTGTGGGCATTTAAATATAGATCAACATACAGTCTCTTTATTTCATAAAAAATTCTAAGAAAATGAAGTTATTTGACTTTTCCTACGGAATCGTCACTCACTCACACGTCACTAACTCACAAATCAGCTTTGAAGGTCAGTCCAAATTGGATAACTTCATCTTAGATCATTTTTTCGAAGCGCATTCAATATCGATCGGTTGTTTCGCTTCAAGTGTAATTTTTTTTAAAACGCATGCCCTTTAGATATTTTACGAGAGTGATTATTCGTTTCTTCTTCTACGTTATAATCAAGAGTTGGGGTCAAACTTGCCGACCAGGCGGCGCAATGGTTAAGGTGCTAGGGTTCTTGTTCGAATTCCGGTATGGAAAGGATGTTTGTGTTTGTCAATAAATATTGTTATTTGTCTATAGGCGTGTTTACATGAGACATCGAATCCATAGATTGAAAAGCACACTCTGCAGTTTTTCCCTCTTGGGGATTTTCTCCCAGACAGAACCGGAATTGCAGGGTTCATTAGGGTAGGGGGGTTCTCAAACTCTCCAATGAAGGAGGGTTTGATGTTTCATGACATGGATTCGGCCACATACTATCATTTTGGTTAGAAATCCTGCTCGTCCTCTTTTTCCCCTAATGGAGATTTTGGCATTCTATGAATTCGATGGCTCATGTAAACGCGCCTTATGTGCTTGTGTCGTCTTTCCTTGTGTGTCTATTGTGACTGTCTCTTCTGGCTAGCGGGGTAAGGAGCTATTAAGCCTATGTTCTTCCTTTCTATAGGTCGCACTCACTGTCATTTGTTATAGGGTCAAACTGTTAATTAATTATCTTTACACTAGAGCTGCACTTAGGCTATTGATGACGGGTATCGTAATTTAGAACCACAGTCGCGTTATCATCAAGATATTTATGACGAATAACTAAAATAAAATGCGGTGGCATTTTTTTAACCTGCTCTTCTCGATCAGGAGTCGTTTCCTCTAAACACATTATACGCATATCAAACCCTTCTTAAACACAATTTATTCCTTTGAAATTATACTTGACCAATATTCAAGTATGGTCAGCGGCGGCTCTTTACTTGATTGCTGTTCTAAATTACGACGTCCGTCGCCAAAAGCCCTCATGCAGCTGTAGCGCGACGGTAATTCAAACTAACCTAACCTAACTTCCCCATAAACAAAAAAACTCGCATTCCTATAGAGATGTATATCGTGTAATGTCTACTGTAGGTTTAGTTGCGTCTGTTATTCAACCAAGCCTAATCGACATAGACTTGAATCACACGTTTTTGAACTAAAACGCAATGCTTAGCACTTGGGGCAAGTCAAAGAGGCATGCAATGGTTTCGGTGCTGCATGAGCATACATTGTCTATTGCGCATGCTCAGCATCTAAAGAAGTTAACGATAGTTTTCAAATGTGGAAAAAAAATATATTTGATTAAAAAAATCATTGAAGGGATCTGAACCATTTTTTTTTGCTATATATGAATATGTGAAACACATATAATAAAAATTATTCAATTAGAAAAATATTTTTTTCTCCAGTTTTTAAAAGTGCAATTTGTCCCATTTACAGAGAATGACCCACAACATACTGAACCCCCTTAACATCTAAATCTCTTTTTCCATTTTTCTGTGGTTTGCTTTGGAAGTTTGATACACCTTCATTTTGATAATGGAAATTTATCTGATTCTCAAGGAAGCAGATATTGAGCTTAAGATTCTAATGACTTCTTCCAGGGAATATTATGCGCAAAAATGGCTCCAAGCGAGATGGAATGAAGATGTTGCCATTTTCTTCCGCGTGATCTGCTCGTTTGTGATCGGTTTTAATTGTTTTTTGCTGATATATTCCAAGAACCCACGGGGAATACTTTATATAAGGTCGAAAAAAAAAGTTCATAAGACAAAGAAGATAATAGCGATATTTTTTAATCCTAAAACACTGACGAAGTTTTTTTTTTATCGTCTAAGAACTTTTATTTCTAAAGATCATTCCTGGGTTAATTTGACAGAGGGGAATTATACATTTGTTAAATTTTTTTAAAAAGTATCCTTCGTTATTCTGATTTAGTAATTCAAGATCATTTGCGTGATTTAATTTTTTAGGGGGATTAAGATGGGCACCAACCTCAAACAGTGCAATTATTTTAGGGCAGCAAAACTTAAATTATACTATTTATTATGACTGGGACGTCTTACACAAGAGATTGGGATTCATTTTATATCACGGCCTTTTTACTCGCACTAGTTGCATAAGTAACTATTTTATAATTGTGTGAAAAAATCCGACTTCTACAATATAATTTCAATATCAGACGCGTGCAGAAAGTTAGACTTTTTGAAACAGTGAAAAAAAAAGTACTTTTTTCACCCAAAAGCAGTGATAAAATGACTTTATTTCACTCCTTTCATAAGATGCCAACATTTCAAGTTAAAATTTCTATTTCATAATATTAATAAAATCCAGATATTTATCGATCTGCTTTTATTTAAAGATATAAATGCGCGTGAAATATTTTTGGACCAATGATATTTTTTTCTCACACAATTATAAAAAATAGTGTATGAAACACTTGCGAAAAGTAAACTTTTTAAATCAAGTGTCATTATTTCACGAGCGAGGTACGAGCGAGTGAAATAAAATCCACTAGTTTTAAAAAGTGTTACTTTTCACACTTGATGCAAAACAGTTATTAATGCAAAGGACACAAAAGTCAATATCTAAGGCAGGGGTTCCCAACCTTTTTGGGCCTGCGTACCACTTGCCTTTATGAGAAATTTTAGCGTACCACCGAACCCAAATATTTTAATAAACGTATAATATTTACTCAAGTGTTCAAAGTTTTTTTTGGAGTAAAATTCCCGAGAAAACTTTGTATTTAATGATTAGATGTTTGTTTATTTATAACATGCTTATAATAAAGGAGAAATAAAAAGATTAAAATTGTATTAATTTACAGTTTTGTTTATTATCCATAGGTCTATAAACATACAAATAAAAAGTAGTACAAACTCAGCAAAATCCGATCCGGAAGTTAATTAAAGATTTCTTTCTAAAATAATGTTTATGTTTAAAATAATGAGTAATATGTTTGCGTGCTAACATGCGTACAAAAGCTATTGATAGCATCATGTTGTTCACATCACTCACGCGTACCACCTAAAATATTTCCTCGTAGCACCGGTGGTACGCGTACCACCGTTGGGAACCCCTGATCTAAGACATAGAATAGCATGACAATATTCATACCCCAAGGGAAATTATTGCTTTTATACCATGGCAGTTACTTCCCAATGAAGCCATTAAGATAATTAACTTCTCTTGGACTTTGTTACGTGCATACATAACAATTGTTGCATAGGGATAGTGCATAGGCCAAAAGCTATGGAGTAATATTTTGAAAAACAAAAATTAGTTGCTTAAATTTGTAGGTAAACTTGTTTTTAAAAAAATACTGGATGCTCATGAAGTAAACGTGTTTGTAGTTACGGTCATTTAAAAACAAAATAAAAGTTTTGTTTAGCGTGTGTTTAGTTATCTATGAACGGAATAATTTAGACAAGGATTCTTTAATGGATTTATAATGGACAAGATGCATGGATAAATTAAAAATACTTTTAATTATGCTAATTTGATCGGGAGTTATTTCTAAAGGTCATAAGAGGAATATAGATTATCAATTTAATATAAGAAGTATTTTTTACTTTATTTACTATTTTTTTTTATTTTCAAGTAAATCTGATGTGTTCTCACTTTACTTTTCTCCTGAGTTATGATCATGGTACGTTCTTTTTTTTTTTTTAATACATTCACTTAATATTCAGGAAATATTGTGCAACAAAATAGTTATAAGTAGATAGCTTTGAAGCATATATAACACATAAAAAAGCTCAACATATTTTGAGGTTTTAAAATTTTATCTTGCACATAACATAAATATCTGATGCTTTAATTTTTCAGCTTAATAAGCTGTTTTTTACATTAAAAACGAGGATAGACTTTGGTTTTTAAATTTTCTATTGCACATAAATTAAAAAACCACTGCTAACTTTATAACATGTCTTTTGCATTAAAAACGTTAAATACATGGTAGATAAAAAAAAGATACAAACAAAAACATAGTTCTTTCAACCTAAATATGACGACAGTAAGGGGATAATATTTTTTTAAAAATTAACTTAGTATATTAAAATACATTTAATAATGATACTGCTTCCTTATTTCCTTTATACTACGTTGATGTTCCTTGAAATCCATGCATTTTCCCAAAAATCTTTCTCGTACACTCTAAGCAATGAGATTCCTGAAGGCAGCCACATCTTGAAGAATGCTGTTGTCCCTAATCGCATCCACTGTGCTGCCCACTGCAATAAGGAGGATGGTTGCATGGGTTTTGGGTTCGATGCCAGCAAGACGTGTACTCTACTCAGTGTACATATGAAGGAGAATTATTGTGACAGCAACAGATGTGTATCAAGGCAGGACGTAAAAATATACATGGTAAGAAAAGATTGACAATAGGGTGTTTGCAATATAACTGACCAACGGAACTTGTATGTTATCTATAGTTCAATGCAATATAATAAAACTTTCCAAGAAAATTTGTATACACTGTAACTACACTCTTAAGAAAACGAGCGATTTTAACTCAGTCTGAGTTAATTTTCACACCTCCTGTCTTAAAAATGCACTTCCCCGAAAGGAGTGGATCCTTTGTGTGTTAAACCTCCGACAGGATCACTCCAAACGAGTGATTTTAACTCAGTTTGAGTTAATATTCACTCCTTTTCAGTTTCGAAAATGTACTTCTCCTACTGGAGTGAATTCACTGTTTTGTTTTAAGAGTGTAATTTTGGTGCGACTTCACACCTTCCTTGAGTGAATGATAACACCTATTTTGGTGCTGACACCACAAGTCGTGTATATTTACATCTTATTTAGCATTTCATAAACCCAAAAACAAGCGTAATAATACTCCCTTGTTTTTACAGTGTAGGATTCTGCTCATAAATGAATCCCCGCTGAAATTGAAATGTGATACTATTGATATCCACTTCTGATTATCTTCGATTTTCGACAAGGGATAATTTCCTAACTTTTTTAATTATAATATTAAATATTTGACTTTATCCATCCCTGTTCAAAAGATCACAAATATTTTAAATCCATAAATTTTACGTTAAGATAATTGTAAAAAAAATTAGGTGAAACTATAATTTTTAAACGTCATAGTGGAAAAATGTTCTGAAGCAACCTTTGAACGTGACACCGGTTATTAAGACAAAGTTTCAGATTAAATCATTCAGACTAAGTTTTCGGTTTCAAAGCAATCTTTAAAATAAAACTTATATTTTCGTAAGTAGTATAGGTAGATTAAGTAAACTGGAAAGTGTCTATTTATAAGTAACCAATAAGTAGATGCCCAATGCCTTCAATATTGTTCTTTTTTCCATCTTAATATTTTAATCTGTATATATTTGCCTTTTCTATTTAACTTAGAGTAAGTCTCTAAAATAAATTATAGGATAGCTTGTGATGGTTGATAGACATTTAGTTTTTGTGGTAATTAATAAATATACACCATTTTCATTACTATTAAACAACTTTTTATAAAATCACAGAATCTTGCCATCTTTAATTGAAATTTGAATACTATACTGAAATTCGAAAGACAGACAAAACATTTAGAGGAAAAATAACAATAATGTCGTTTTATAATTAAAAAATAAAAATCTTTGGTTAAAGATAATTATATTTTGGACTATAAGAAAGAAATTGTGTTGAACCATCACGAGGGAACACAAATGTTGTGTAAAAATGGCAACATTACGATATAGTGTTGTTTCAATAAAAATATTGTGTTGATGACATATTAACACAAATTTGTGATGTTCCAACGGAACTAACAATTGCAAGAGGAGACTGTTATTATACCAACTTTAATTGAAAAAACAAACAAACATGTAGGATTGTAACAGAATATGTCAGTTACACAACAGTCTTCCACACAACAGTTGTGTTTAACAGGTAAACTAGCGCTAAACACAGCATTAATTCTATATATTAAACTTTGCCCGCTAAATTCGGCTAGTTTCATTTATTTTATTTTGAAAATTAAATAACTAATACTTAAATCGTTTGCAAAAAATTATGTTTCAAAGAATAAATATGTAATATTCCTCGCTTTTAAATAGAATGAAAACATTTTTATTTCAACATACACAGAATCTCGTATTGAAATATATTTAACGTCATTTCAAACTGATAGATATCGCAAAAATAAATTTATTTTAATTTTTTGTCTAAAAGAATTAAAGTTTCTCGAGCGATTGTTGCTATGGCAATAGTGATTTAATTTTAATAAAAACGGCTCTCAATGCTTTTTATATGACCATTAAATTTTGAAGTTTTTTAAATAATTGAAGTACATGTAATTCGAATTCTTTTCTGAAGTTTTCAATGTATTCTCTTTTCCATACGCTGATTTTTTTTTTACGTATATCCCTTCCGTAGCATTTGCAGTTTGCAACAGCGATTTAAATGACTCGAAATTGAATTTCAATGCTAATTCAATCTGAATTTCGTCGACAAATAGTGGATTTATGTCCTTCCGATCTTACAGACAGACGGACAAAAAGTATGAAAGTTGGGTGTCTGAGGTTATACCTTTCTAATAAAAAAAAAGAATTTTTAAGATCGGATTGATAGAACCGATTTTGGAAGGGGGGTACGGACCGACAGACAGACGGACGGACGGACAGAAGGACATCGAAAGCATGTCAATACCTACTTTTTCATTTTTTTTAATTCTTCAAAATAAATCTTTTAATTCAAAAAAAGAAGAGTTGGCTAAAAACCATTAAAAATTGGCACCCCCTCCCTACTTTTTTAATAATTTGCGATCAAGTTGTAGTTGAGGTTGATAGTTTACCTAAATATTGAAAAAAAAATCGAGTAAAATAAGGATTTTTTAAGGTTACTTATCGTAACTTGAAACTTGTGCTAGTCGTAGTTAACTCTTTCAGTCCCAGTGATGCCATTCGGCATCATCACTTTCAATATTTTTTTCAAAATGTTCATGTCCCGTTATGACATCCAAACACACATCATTCGATTCTTCACACTTTGCTCTGTTGGACAATATTTTACATTAATCTCAATAGAAGTCAGAACTACTTTTTTTTATTTAGAAAATAGCCAACAAGCGTTTCACCTGATTTTTGAAGAGTTCACTTCAGTTTCACATATTTAAAACACAATTTAAACTATTTCGGTAAAAATAATAACTCAATTTTTTTTAATAATATGGCCAGATACCTTAAAATATATAACTCGAAGTGTTTTTAAGGGAAAAATATTTTTATTTTGTTGTTTTCCACAGTTAAAAAATTTTGGCATTGTTTCAAAAACCATATAAAAAAATTTAAATGATTTTTTTTCTTATTTAACTCGTATATTTGACCTAAAATAAGCTTGTTTTGTGAATATCAGATGTTTTTGTAGTGTAGTAAATTTTTGGGACTGAAAGGGTTAAGCTATTGGTTAACTAACCTAACTTCATAAAAGTATCCATATTTAATGACACAAATGCGGGCTAACATTAATAATGAAGCTATAGGGGAGAGTGTTGTACCTTGGGACGCTTGTACCTTGGGACACTGACAATTTCTAAGAATCTATTGGCAATATTCATACATTGTTTATTTCTAATAGTAGCCTTAACCAACAGACATTATCATAATAAAATTTAGCACTAGCATCATTGAATTGATGAATTTTTGACAAAAAATAATAATTCATTACCCCAAAGTAAATATTTTTCTCATTCTAATATAATTTTTTACCTTTGTACTTTTACAAAAAGTCAACTGCATTTTATTTTCTTCTTAAAAGAGAAGATTTTAAAATATTTTGGTCATAAGAAAATAATGATAATGCATTTAGATTGGCCACTATCTTGCTTTTATTTAAACCATGTAGTGTGTTGTACCTTGGGACAGTAATGCATATTGTATCATCATATAATGTTAAATAATTTGAACTTGCAATTCTGCTGTATAATTTAAATTATTCTTGAATTATGAAGTTTCATTTGTGTATTTCCTTGAAAAACAATAAAGTTTTGTTTCCTGACAAAAATTAGCTCAAGTGTATGACTATTGACTCAATTATAAGGTGTGTCCCAAGGTACAACATCATGTTGTACCTAGGGACAGTTTATCCTCTCTACTTTAAATGAGTGGCAATTTTTTAATCTCAAGCTGCCAGAATTAAAAAAAATATTTTACAGAGGAATATATTGGTGTGTTGAAATGCTGCTTTAAAATTTTTCTTTTGACTAAAATTATCGAAGAAAAAAATTAAAATGTAAAAATTGTCCCAAGGTACAACACTCTCCCCTACATTAAAATATTATTTTCCAATGTGTGCGTGTCATTGAAAAAATAACAAATAATTAAATTCTATGAAATATATTGCTTTTATCGATTATTACTAAATTAATTTCTTTAAAAGCTTCTTGTCCGTGAAACACAGGTTCACAAAGGCGCAGCAGTTTCGTTGCAATTATTAACAATAATAAGTTTATTTTGAAACTTTAGATGATCAATACTCCATCAATAATTCAATTATTAACTTTGAATCATTTTATTGTATGGGAAAATAACCTAAAATTTGCCAAAGTAATGAATCGTTTGAAAATTTAATAGCCAGAAACTTCTTCGAAATAGGGATCGTTCATATACCGAAAAACTACATTCGTGAAACAACGCATTAAAAATTGCTAATACAAAGAGTAAATATCCATATTAGGCAATGAAGTATCCGTATAATTTAGTTTTTTTGCTATTTAGAATTAGTTTTATCGGCTTAATTGACGTTGAATTACGAAAAGATTCTACGACAAGAATTTTTAAGATTTTCACTGCTATTCTAAATATATTCCTACCATTAATTTTTGGCTTTGCAATGAGTTATTCAGGAGTATTGTCAGCGCACAACATAAGCACGTGTCGAATGGCAATGATTGTGCAAGGTTTTTGTGGAATTTTAAGCATAGTGTTTCGCTGGTTACTCAGCATTAAATGTAATAACCTGCGAAATATTGCCAGTTTGTTTCACCGACAAATCGAAAAGAATAGCGTAAAAACCTGGATGAGTGTATGGATAGCTTCTAGTATAGTGATGCAGATAATAAATTTGGGATTCTTTATGTGTTTTATGATAATTGAAGGGAAAGGTAAACCCACTTTAAAATTCGAAATAAATGAACCTTTTCTAACTCTTTTATATGTCTTTTCCTCTCTTGTTAATTTTGTGTTGTTCATAGTACCGTTCCATACTTTTGCGATATTTTATATCAGTGTGTGCAATCATCTTAAGTATACAATAGAACGATTTAATAAGTACATCGACAATGCATTTTATTTTGATTACAAAGGCCTGATTAAGCATTACAACCACATAGCATTATTGGTGGGAAAAATGAATGATGAACTCTCGATCCAAGTATTTCTTTGTATCGTGTACTGCTCTGGTAGTATGTACATGTTTCTCGCTACTTTTCTCGGAGGTTTAGATAAAAACACGGAATATTTGCCTTATTTTTATATTTCCCTTTTCTTCAGCACTTTCTTGTCGTTCTTTGGCATGACCGTCTCAGCATCTCAAGTCAACGAGGCCTCCGTTCAAGTAGCCACTCGAGCAAGGACTTTGTCTGAAACAGATATGAATTCCGCCATAGCACTGCAGAGGTTTCAAGTAATTGTGGACAAGGAGTTGCATATGACAGTGTGGAACATAGTGCACATCAAACCAAATTTCTTCATCAGCACACTTGGAGTTATTCTCACCTATGCTCTGCTGCTTGACAATTTTAATGTTTCTAGTAACAGCTAAAGGTTTTATCCCTTATGTTCCAGTTTAATCGTTATATCCCTTTAAGACCGGTGATCAGATGGCGCTGATTTAAGTTTATGAGACTAAATTTTAGGGTATATCGAAAAATATTCCTAAACAGCATCAATGCTATTAATTCCTCAAAAACAAAGTAATTTTTTATGCAAATAACGAATGGTACAAGTCAGCTGCTTCGGCATCAATATTTTGGAAAAGCTTGAACATTCTCTTTTATACCCACACGATTGTGATAGCTCGGTCTTAAAGAGATACAGACAAGTTGTACACATTTCTAAACATTTTACTGCACCAATGCTAGTGGAGATATTTAGAAAGATTACAAAAGTATTACTAGCTTTAATTTTCTAATATGTTTAACGATGTTTACTCTGAGGATTACAAAGAGTTCTACATGTCAATCTGGAACATATTGTCTACAAGGAAATTTCTCCACTCTTAGTTATCTTCACCTATGCTGTGCTGCTTGCCAATTTTTTTGGTTCTAGAAACAGCTGAAGCTTTTAGCCCTTATATTTTTGTTTGATTGTTTAACAGACAAGTTGTACCTACATATTTCTAAGTACTTTACAGAACTAATGTTATTGGTGACCTTTTGAAAGAATTTTTTAAAAAAAGTGACTAGTTTTTTTTCCTTATATGTTTAACTATGATTGCGTTGAAGTGAACAAGGTGTTCAATATGTCAATGAGGAACATTTTAGTTATCCTCACCTATGCTCTGCTGCTTGACAATTTCAGTGGTTCTAGAAACATATGGAGCTTTTATCCCATATATTCTTGTTTTATTGTAATGCAGACAAGTTGCAACTATTTCTAAGTATTTTGCTGAACTAATGATAGTGGTGCCATTAAGAAAGAATTGCAAAAAAGTGACTGTTTAAACAATAATGATTGCGTTGAAGTGAACAAGGAGTTTTTCATGTCAATGTAAAACAAATTAGTTGTTGGAACACTTTTAGTTATCCTCACCTATACTCTGCTGCTTGACAATTTTACTGTTTTTGGAAATAACTGAAGTTTTTTCCCTTCTATCCTTTTTTGATTGTTATACATGACTTATGACTTTCTTGGTGGGGGGGGGGGGGGGGAGAGAGCGCCAAGCAATACGACTCTTAACTCCATTGTACTAAACCCTAGAAATGACACAAGCAATTGAATCGGTGAGTGCAGAAGCAACGTCAGTCACAAATTTCAAATTTTTCAGGAGAGAGAAAAAACGTAATAACTCCTCCTCTATTTCTGCACTCAACAATTGAAACAAACGTCCTGTATTTACGGAACTACTCAACAGACTAACGGAGTTTTTGCACCCAACACGCATCATGCCTTTCTACAATTATTTTCATTGAAAACGCATTTTCGGATTTTTTTTTGTTTGAAGTGGTTTCTGCACTTACCGATTCAATTGTTATACATACAAGTTTACATATTTCTAAATATTTTACTGAACTCAATGCTAGTTGTGTCCTTTAGAAAGAATTACAAAAAAGGGGGACTAGCTTCAATTTTCTATTCGATTAGCCATGATTTCGCTGACTTGTACAATGCATACATTTATTAGAATCACCTATACTCTGCTGCTTGACAATTTTAAATGTTCTGAAAACCGCTGATACTTTGTCTCTTATATTCTTCTTTGGTTGTTGAACAAACTAGTATACATATATTTTAAATATTTCCCAGAACTGATACAAACATAAAAAATACAAACATATATATTGACTTATTTTTTATTTGTGTTATATTGGTATATTTTTATTGGCTTTTATTGTTTTTTTATAGTGGCTTATTATTTCGCAAGGAGGTTATTTCCAGGTAGGAAGGATTTCTATAGAGGACCAAGGTTTCTATAGATACTATATCTTTACAGATATCGTATTTCAAACGGATTTTTTAAGTTGTAGTATTGGACTAAATGAAGATGTGAAAAAAGTCCAAATTATAAAAGTCTAAATTAAGAGCATATTTAAAATTGATTCATCTGTATCTTGGTGTGAGGCATCGGGTTGTATGGAATAAAATGAATTTTTAAGATGAATATGCGCGAAGTATCGCAATAAAAACAAACCCAATGGAATCCTTTCAATCAATGCATCACAACACATCACGTAATAAAAGAGAACTACGAAAATGAAATACCTATTACTGTAGTTGCAAAAAGTTCCTATTTATTTTACAAATTATAAAATTTTTCTTATCTATTCTATTCAGTCTATTCAATGCAAAAACTTTCTAATCTATTCAATGCATCACGACACTTTTAATGAAAGAGAACTTTGAAAATTTGAAATATCTTTTACCGTAGTTGCAAAAAGTTGCTATATATTTAGCAAATCATAAAAATTTTCTAATCTATTCTATTCAATCTATTCAATGCAAAAATTGTTTAATCTATTTAATGCATCACGAATCACGACACTTGCAATAAAAGAAAACTGTGAAAATGAAATATCTATTACTGTAGTAGCAAAGTTGCTAATTATTTTA
Organism: Hylyphantes graminicola; assembly: GCA_023701765.1. Classification (NCBI taxonomy): domain Eukaryota; kingdom Metazoa; phylum Arthropoda; class Arachnida; order Araneae; family Linyphiidae; genus Hylyphantes; species Hylyphantes graminicola. Next base: position 51,196,429 of record CM043115.1, on the reverse strand, counting down.
CAAATGTTACGGTAATTGTGGAGCTTCTATGAGAAAGTAATACTGATTAATTTATAATTACTGATTGACACACTACAAAAGAAATAGAAAGTTTAAATATTGAAATATATCCGTGTATTCAAAAACAACTAATTGGCTTTTATGCTCTCAAGATAAAGGTTAGGTTAGATTTGAATTATCGTCGCACTAGAGCTACACGAGGGCTATTGGCGACGGGCGTCGTATTTTTTAGAACCACAGTCAGGTGACGAGCCAACACCTGAATAGGCACCCAACGCAACCGTTAAGAGCGACATCGTACGCACCGTTAGGACTTAGAAGGATATTTAACGTGCACTCCCTTACACGGGATATTATTCTTCGGACATTTTTGGCTGCACGGGCCATTTATACACTGTAAAAAATTTGGCTTGAATTTACTAACGATTACTTAGTAACTTTACAGGAAAACACCATTTACTAGAAAATCATCTGTAACCTAAAGAAACTACTGTAGCAATACTAAGAAATACTAAGTAAATTGATGTAACGCTTACAGCGCCACCTGGCTATCTTTTTGAGATATGCGTTTTCCCTTGTTGCATTGTTTTGTTTCTCGAAATTTGTTCGATCGGCCATCGGATTTAGCAAAAACTAACCGGTGATCGCATCCGTAAATTGAAAATGTACGAGACTAAGAGATAAAAGTCTGATTCGATATCGGTCAAAGGTGAAAATTCAATCAATGTACGTTTCATCGAAAAATTATGACTAATCGATATCACAACGATGAGAAACCGAAAAACGTGGGGTTTTTTTTATTTTAGCACATACATACAAATTGCGTTACATTATTTCTAAAACTTCATATCCGAAAGCTTTATATCGATCAAGATTTTAACCTCATTATTTACAAGCAAATAATCTACATGTCCCGATGACCGCGTGGACAAGCGTGCTACTTCTCGTTGCAAGACGACCGAGCGGATCTTGAGGTTGCGAGATCTGTCCTCCGACCTGCTCCAGAAAAGTCGAAATAATACCTGACTAACAGAAAATTAGTGGCGCCCTCTTGGTTAACATTTTTGAAACTGCTAGTTACTAAGGTTTTCCTAGTAAAGATACTACATAAGTGTATGTATTGATTACTAGAATATATCTTGTAACGTTTACTGAAGTTTTTATAGTATGCTTGCAATTTAAATGGTTGTATTGGATATTAAGCTTTAATTAGTAATATATACACATATTTCTTATGTAACATTACTAAAAAAACTTATGGAAGCTGAGTTTCCTAGAGAATTCTTAGTAACCTTACAGATTTTTTTTTAGAGTGTAGGTCGGCAGCTATTTTGGCGATGCCCGGACCCGAACCTGGGACCTTCCGCATGCTAAGCGAGTGCTTAACCGACTGGGCTCCCCAGCCCCCCCTCAAGATAAAGAAAACTTAACTGATGTCCAGATGATATACTTGAAATGGGTGTACGATGGCAAGTTTTGGTGGCCAGTTAGTGAAAACATTGTGCTTGTTAAACGATATCCCGTTTTCTGTAGGGCCATCCAAACTGACTTTATCTGTTGTAACTGTTATTAATAAAGCAATCGGTAAAAAGAAATGCAATGTATAAGAACACTAAAAAATTTCAGAGACGAATTTTTCTTAAACAGCAGCATAAGCAATATAAAAAAACATGTCAACAGTATAAATGCGCTATTGTCAAACTAAATTTAAGTATTATTTTTACTAGCTTCCAAGTAACGAAACATCTTATTACGGTGATTTGATTATGATACTTGATACCTAACACGTAAATCTTATACTATAATACGAGGAATTGGACCCAAGTCGAAAATCGCTCCCGAATAAATAAACTCCGGTAAACTTGGGGGTCTGGGGTTTTTGGCCACGACGAATCGATTGGCACAAGTTTTGAAGCGCTACGGTCAAGCAGTTCGGAGTTACAGATAGGATATTTTCAAACTTCTTTAGTTCGCCATAATGGCTACTTTCGTGATGCCATCTGCTAAAGTTGTGAGCCTCTGCTTAAGCTATAAATGTTTAGTTAAGATTTTTATTTTTCAAATTTAAATAAATTCAACCTTGCTTTAAACTTTATTGAGTTTTACAGAAATGGTAACATGAATATTTTTTTAGTTCCAATCAGCAGACGATTGTAGTTTTATTCTGTTCATTGGCGATTTTTGGCGACCTTGAAAATTTAACGTATGAGTTGAATGAAGTTGAAATGGAATGTTTACCACATTTCGACATTTTCGTTGCTTTTCAACGAAACGCCAATTATCAATTACATTTCATTTCCTATGACTTTTAAAACTTTACATTTGTATAGAATAGTTCCCTTTCCAAACTCTAACTTTGTTTACAATGGTGCACTTCAGCACTTTAACTAATGAGACCAGGCGTCACGCATTTGGCGGGACAGTCCCGCTTTTTGTGTTACTGTCCCGCGGGATGAATGTCCCGCCAAAACGTCCCGCTTTTTTGTAAAAGTCCCGCAATGTCCCGAAAAACGAGGAAATTGTAAATAAAATAGACTTTTTATATGAATAATCGTTACTTATCGACTACTTTAAAAATTGTTAAATGAAGTTAAAGTCAACAACAAATTGGTGGAGTAAAGTTTCTGTTTGCCTGGAACAACTACTGATGTTGAACGCGCCTTCCTTATCTTTCTTATACCAAGTGTGTAATTGTGTGAAGGGACTATTATGTGCATAAAAAATACTTAAAAAATACACCGGGGGGGGGGGGGTGATGGAGTGTCCCACTTTTTGATTTTGATAATCTGGTCACATTAACTTTAACCGGTTATCTTTTCACCAATGGTTTCACAAATGTTCTTATAGTATGTATTGTTTTGTTAAGTCACAATTGCAAATTTAAATCTTCGAGTTAGCTTCGATACCTGTTTTCTCCGAGCAGAGCTTGGTCACCCGTTGGTTATATTAAATACGATCCTCGCTAAAGGTAAAAATATTACCAAATTATTCCAACAGAATATTATGACAGTTATTACTATTATAACAATTTTTGATGTTTCCCTATGTATTAAATATAATAGTTATATTTACTGTTACTTTTTTAATGGTTAAAATTTAAAAATATATATTGTAATACTTATAGAAATTATGCAATATGGTGTGGCTCAACATCTTTTCCAGAATTATGTTTAAGATCACATTAGGTTCAAAAATTACATACCGAATAAGTGAACTTGAAAAATTATAAGCTAACTGTTAGAATAAGTGTCTATTAATTACACGATGCTATTAATAATTACCCTTCTTATACAATTAATGACGAGATACATTTCTTCAAATTATTAGTAGATATTTAATTTATTAAAATGAATAAAAAACTAATGCCATTAATTTCCAGAAGTAGCGAGACTTTCTGGAAAAAACTTCAATCAATTCAAGCCATTTCCTACTTAGATATGAGGAAAGTTTCACTTTGGACTACCAATTATCACAAGCTTACTAAATTGAAACTTCCAAAGAAAACTTTTTAATATTCTTTATTGGAAATTTTTGTGAATTGCTATTTTAAAATTATTGGATAATCAACGTCAAAATATTTTTGCTATTCTAATTTAATAAGTACTATTTAAGTATCAGCAAACGCAATGTCGAGTAATGATAATAATCAAAATAAATTAATGATACAAATTTTCCTTGTGTTGAAAGAAGTTTTTATGCAGGAGTAAATAAAACTAACTACGAAAAGATAAAAATTTTGCTCCCGAACGCTTATTATTTGACCCTAATATCGATGTAAAACTAAATTTCCGAAAATATTATTATTATAACGCATAAATTTATTAGTCCCAAATCAGTGAAATCCGAATAATTATAATTTTCGTTTATTGTTACACATTTGAAATAAATTTAGAAGTTATTTAGGGGGGTTAAATATAAATTCGGAAATGTTTGCAAGTAACTCCAGAAAGTTTCTACGACAAAATATTCTTTATATTATAGTCTGAAGCACCGGCTACAGCGACAGAACCTCCAACTACAACACCTACTACGACTACAACTAAGGCTCCCACAACAGCGACAACTACAACTGAGGCTCCCACAACAACGACTACTACAACTGAGGCTCCCACAGCAACGACTACTACTAAGGCTACCACAACGATCACTACAACAGACGCTCCCACAACAACAAGCACTACAACTGAAGCTCCAACAACAACGACTACAACTGAGGCTTCCACAACAACGACTACAACTAAGGCTCCCACAACAACGACTACAACGAAACCTCCAACTACAACGACTACCACTGAGACTCCCACTACAACGACTACAACTAAGGCTCCAACAACAACCACTACAACGAAAACATCTACGACTGATGTAATTTCTATTTATGCTCATTGTGAAGTCTATTAATTTCTTTTCGACCGGCGGTCAGGTGGCGCTGATTTAAAATTATGAGACTAAATACTGAGTTTTATCGGAAAAAAATGAGTTAAACAGCATCAATGCCAGCAACTCCTTTAAAACAAAGTCATTTTTTAAACAAATAACGAATGGTACAAGTCAGCTGCTTCGGTATCTATATTTTTGAGCCGGGTCGGAAAGGGTTGATTAAAAACTAACGCTAGTTTTGCCTCTTCTAAATTAACATGTTTTTGTTACTGATAACATATTTAAATTGAAATACACCACTAGTTCTACTTCAAAAAACACTTTTTAGATATACAGGGATATTTATTTCCATTCATAATACATATTTTTATGCACATTTTTTGTACATATTTTTATGCGGTTTAAAGCAACAGTTGGGATTTGTAATTTTTGAAAATCCTTGACACGTCATGTTGAATAAAAAGGTTCTAAAAGTTCTAAACAACAAAAACTTTTCTTATATTTAAAAATTAAGTAATCGAATTAGTTTTATTTTTCACAGAATCTCGGTAATGCCATAGTTACATGTTGCGTTCGTTTTATCCACATGCATATCCACTACAAGTATGTAGTAAACCTTTCTAAGGATACACAAGGCAAATGTATTATCTTAAATTCTTAATTGCGAACTAGTTTTATCATCAACAGGCTGCGACCACTACCAAACCAACAACACCTCCTCCAACGACTACCAAAGCGCCTTCTACTACAACAGAAATTACAACACCGACGAAATCTACGACGCCTTCGACAACAACGCCAGTACCAAAAGGTAAAAGATTAGTATTCTACTTTATATTTAAATTATTGCATCATAGTTACAATAATACAGAATACTTCATTAGTTTCGAAGGGGAACCGGGGACATTTGAAAGGGACTGGCAGTCCATAGAGCTAATGCCTTATTAGTTTCTTAGTTTTTAAATCACAACTTTCGCAAAAGAATTGCTTTGCCATGTTATCACATTTTCACCAGGTATTGGAATCGTCATAACATCAATTTAAAACAAAATTGAAAAGAAAATAACATCCAGTTATTTAAATATTAATTGATAAAGTTTTAAAATAGTGTCGCCATCTGCAGTATATTTCTAGCACTCCAAAAGTGTATAATTAAATAACTAGATAACATTATGGTTTCAAATTTGGTTTATTTCGATGTTATATTGATTACCATACCTGGAGAAAAAGGGCTAACATGGCAAAGCAATACTTCTGCGGAAGTTGTGATTACAAATCTAATGCATTAGCTCTAAGGGATTGACAATCCCTCTGAAGAGGTTAGTGAAAAAAACGAGCTAAATGACAAATGACAGTGATTGCGCCCTCTAGAAGGGAGATTGTAGGGTTTATAGCCCATTACCCAGCTCACCAGAAGAGACAGTCACAAGAGACACGCAAACACATAGACAAATAACAACATTTATTGACAAGCACAAACATCCATGCCTTTACCTGGACTCGAACCCGAGCCCAGCAGCTCCAAGGATTAGAACACTAACCACTGCGCCGGCGGACCGACGAAAGAACGTGCTAAGTGATATTTTTGAAAAAGTTTAGGTTTTTTTTTGTCAATGACCAGATTATTAACTTTTTTATTTAACGATTACAAGTGATCAAACTGTGACATCACTGCATTTGTCGCTATTTTTGTTTCCTTCCTTTGCTTTCGGAGTAAAGTTTAATTCCCATTTACTGCAAATTTATTCAAAATTTACACAAAAGCGGATGATTTACCCAGGTTTGTCAACTTAATAATGAATCTGTACTTGTATTGCTGATTTGATTATACGGTAAAAATTAAATTTCATTCATTTCGAGTACATTCATTAATCTTGTACTCACGTTAGATATCATTGTGATATGTACATATTACCCTTAAAAAAGCATAAATATTTCAATATTTTTTTCATTGTATTTTCAGCACCAGCAAAACATATACCAGTTTCATGTAAAGATCCTCGAACGATTATGCGAGGAATACGTGCGTAAGTAACAATGTTGTTTAGGTAATATCAGTTCTTTAGTCCATAAGTGAATACAACACAAGTACTCTTTGATAACACTTATTGACGTATAGAGGGGTCATGTAAGTGCTCTTCAATAAGCAAATTTTAACTTACCAAACATAATTATTTTTGCCCCTGAATTTTACACTATTTAGCAGATAAGTTACTGATTAGAGAAGAATAGCAGAAAGCATTGAACTAAATCAGATAATATTAGAACATAAAAATATTGAAGACAACCAACTAAAAATCTGCATAGTATGGTTGTTAACTGTTCATATATCTTAAGGAATACATTTATTTCGCTGACATAAAAATATTGAAGACAACCAACTAAAAATCTGCATAGTATGGTTGTTAACTGTTCATATATCTTAAGGAATACATTTATTTCGCTGACAAACGGCCACGGCCACATCATAAGATATTCATTTAAAGTCTCTCAAAACTAATCCTTTACAATACAGGGTGAGTTAAGGGGTCATAGGAGTCTTAAAAATGTGCAAAGCATAGTTTTCAATTTCATATAATTTTTTTAACTACTCAATATATAAGTATAATTTTTTATGTGTCATTCTATAAGATTTATTTATCACAAAACACATTTTAAATTTATGAAACATTAGGCAATACTAAAATAAATGATAACAAACATAAAACTATTTACAAAATTTTAAAACATTTGGATTAGTCTTGCGCGCAACATTTTGAGGTCAAAATTGAAGAACTGACCAATAAAATGACTTTATATTGTACAAATATGTACATATAAAGACTTATACCTGTTTAAAAGAAAAATCAAACAATATTTATCAATACAAAAAAATTAAAATCAAAACTTTAAAATTTTTATGATTTTTAAAAAAAAAAGTTCTTAAAATAATTTCTAATTAAAATTGAGCTAAGAAATTAGGTATTAGTCTTTGTTAGTGCATGACAGTGCATGCACTTAGGCAGTGCATGCTTATGCTTCTAAGATATGTATTTCGATTTCAGTAAAACTGCTTTCTTTGATGGTAAACCGATCGCGGACAATTGTGTGCCTACACAGATCTTCCCCGAGAAACCTTATGACAATGATAAACCCAGCTTCATCTACCCAATGGAGTCTAAAGAAGAGACACTTTTAAACTGTAAAAGTGGCTTCGCAGTAAGAAGTAAGGAAGTAATATAGGGTAGACTGGCCAGTGAATGAACAGGCCCCAGTGAATGAACATTTGGTAAATATAATTAAAAAATAAATATTGAAAATCATTCCACTAGATGGATTGGCAACACTGACTTCCTCTCATCTAGAAGGAAGCTACCTGACATATGGTTGGTTGTCCTGGTCATTATGTCTTGGTGTTTATTCACTGGCGAGCGCAGCGCCTTAAAAGTACATTCACTGCTTAGTCTACCCTACAGTATTGAAAGTGGGAAAAAATAAGTGGGGAGATGCCTTCAATTAGAATGCCATGCTCCATCCCCCCTCTATGGATTATGGATTTGAGAGATAGTATAAAAGAAGTGGGGGGATGGATAGCCATTTTTCATCCAGCGTCCACCCCCACTTTCAGCACTGGAAATTTAATAGTTCCGATGTAACTGTAAAACTGATATACTCATATATTAAGAACCAACGAGATGAAAACACTGTCAAAACTATGCACCGTAAACAAATTTGCACACTTATCTGTAAAATTAACACATTTTATCTGTAAAAGATTAAATCTGTAACCACTAATGCAGATAACACCTCAGAAAAACACATTTTTTTCTGTTTGATTTTGGAATAGAAAATTTAATTGTGCAAATTACATACGTTTCATTATTATGGGACATGATATTTCTAAAGCGAAACTCACTTCCTTTGTTAACCTAGGAAACTAACTAACAAACAAAGTTAATCTATCTAGAATTGAATAGATTGCTTCATAACTAGCATCTACATTTTTTTTTTCAATTTTTTTTTCCGAATTTGTATGTACGTAGGAAAACATGTGGCTTATATCAGAATAATCCACGCGTTCGTGTTTTTCAAAAAAATTATCTCTAAGTTAATCAGAATGTTTTTTTATTAGCTGAAAAGCAAAAAAAATGCTTTAAAACGGATGAAAATGATTTTTGAAATGAAGAATTACAAAGTTATTTTTATGACAACTGAAAATGTGAAGTTTTGTTATGTATAAAGATTATAGATATCGTAAAATTTAAATCCATATGTAAAAAGAATTTTTTGATTTTCTGTGGTAGGCCTTACCTTCCTCGTGGACGCAGACCACAACTTGCAGAAGTTTAGCCTGGTGTGCGAGAAGCTTCTGGATAAACTGGTGGAAAAGGATAAGATAAAGACAGTGGAAAACGATGGCGTTTCTCTGGAGTGCAGGGGCTATGCAGTCTTTTCCGGCATAGAGGTTGTTAGAATAAGCAAATTACCACCTATCTACAAAGTCAAGGCACGCTGTCAGGAAATGAAGGCGGTTGCGTTTATGGGGGTTTAAGGGCGAATGAGCCCGAATAACCTAGTGGTCTCCAAAACAAAGTGCCTCTATGTTAATCATTGTATTTTCTTTGCCCCCCTATTTATAACATACTTGTAATTGTTTTATATTTGCAATTACGTATGTCCTTATGTTTCCTTTTGTAGCCACTAATTACTATCTTTGGTTGTGATATCTCTATTGCAGTTTATTTTGTTTAGATTTTTGTTTGTCTACACTCCCTGCCATCCTAAACTAAACTCCCCGGCGCAACAGCCCATTACTAAGTACCCATTACCAAGGCCCATTACCCATTACCAAGGCCTGCCGTGCGCATTTCGGCTTTCGTAACCTTGGGTTCTGGGGTTCTAGGCATAGTCCCGGTAAGGTGGTCAGCCTCACGCGGAACCCCCAGTGTTTATTTTCCAACCATGCTTGGTACCCATTTTATCGACCCACTCAAGGGATGAAAGATTGGTCAAACTCGCACAATCCGGGATTCGATCCCCCGACCTGTGGCATGGCAATGCGAAGCACCACTAATAAGCCACTGTGCCTCCGTTCCACCCTAACTTGGGTAAAAACAAAGAGTAAAAAGGCAGTGGGAAAAGCGCGGTTGGTCCGTTAGTTGGAAACTCTTGTAAGGTAATATTTGCATATAGAATGATCTGAATATAATTTTACCAAAATACACTTTTCATTCTGAAAAATTGCTAAATTTTCTCAAACAATATTGAAATTTGTTAGACCTTAAACGAAATTAATGTTTTAAACATGTTTTCTGGATGGATTCACAAGGAATTTATGGAACACTTTACATACGCGGAAGGATCTTCTTCATAGCATACTTCTATTTACCCAACTTAGGATGGCAAGGAGAGTACTTATTTTTGTAACATATATTTTTAATTTTTAAGTAACGTTTTTCCTTTATTTCTTTCTAGTGGTATCTTATAATTTTTCTCTTTTACTTGGTTCCATTTTCTTTAAGTTATTCCATTCATATTTTCATTACCTTTATTCTTCAGTGGTTATCCTTCTTCTTCTTCTTCTTCATAACCTCAACAGCCTTTTGCAGGCCAAGGCTGACTCGCTGGTCCTCCTCCAGTTGGCCCTATTAGCCGCAATGGCTCTCCATCGGTTGACTCCTATTATTTTGAGGTCCCTTTCAACATCGTCTAACCATCGTGTGGGTGGTCGTCCCCTAGGAGGATGGAAAGAACGGGAGTAGTCATGTGGCCTTCGGCGTGAAGCGAAAAAGCTTTCCCCTCCCTCTTGGGAGAAAGGGACCTTTATCTACCCCACTTTTACATGGTGTTCTATGGAAGAATTTACGATTTTTCATTCTAAATGAAAAAAAATGTGATCACATTATGGAAAACGAATATACATATGTATATTTCTAACAAGCTCAGTAGATATACATGTATTATTTAAAATACAATAACAAATAAACACCCAAAACTAGGCGATATTAATATTGGTTCTTCTGAAAATCTTAAAAATTATTATTTTATTACTTGATTTTTTTAAAAATCTTTTGTTAAATTTTAAAAATCTACTGTTCATCATTATATGTTTAATATTTTTGATAAAAGAGATTTTTTTAACGAATATATATTAGAACTTTTATTTAAGTTGCATACGAAATGCGAAATAAAGTAATCTTATTATTATATTTTATTCGTATTACTTGCGTATATTCTTTTTATTAAACAATTTTAATTAACGATAGCCAGTAAATGCTTAAAACTGATGTGAATACTATTTTTGATGTATACGTGTTAGTTTTAATGAAGTTAATATATTAAGTATTTTTTTTTTACCAATTTACAATTAATTACTGTGATACTTATGCTACCAAACCACTAATACTTGTAACATAGCTAATAAAAATATAAGGTACAACAGGTACAAAACAATAATTTATTTATGTTCCTGTTAATTAGTGTATACATGTAAAATCTATTCATTGAATCGATTTTGAGTACTTTAATTATATACATTCCGTTAAATTTTTTTATATTGTAAAAGTCCCTAATAAGAATCCCCTCTTGGAATTAAGTAAATAATTTAAACTATTATAGATCCAGTATAGATTTAAAATCGAATGAATATTTTTTGAATATAACTTCAATTGTAAACATTGTATCATATAATATTATTTAAAAAAGAAAGAAATCTTAAATAGTGGATTTTCTATTTTATTCATAAAAATAGTGACAAACATAACATAAAAACCTGCTAATTAACTCTATTTAAGCAACTTTAATTGTAAAAATTCCATTTAATGTATTTTTGATTAAAAAAATTATTAGTTGATTTTTTTTATTTTATTCATAAAAATAGCTACAAGTTGATTTAGTAGCATAAGTATCGCAGTAATTATTTCAAATTAGTAAAAAAATACTTAATATATTAGCTTTTTTAAAATAACAAGTAGACACCAAAAAAGTAATCAAATCAGTTTTAAGCATTTATTGGTTATCATTAATTAAAATTGTTTAATAAAAAGAATATACGCAAGTTATACGAATAAAATATAATAATAAGATTACTTTATTTCGCATTTCATATGCAACTTAAATAAAAGTTCTGTTATATATTCGTTAAACAATCTGTTCGATCAAAAATAATAATTTTTAATGACGAACAGCAGATTTTTAAGATTTAATAAAAGATTTTTTAAAAAAATCCAAGTGATAATTAAATAATTTTAAGATTTCCAGAGGAACCAATATTAATATCGCCTAGTTTTGGGTGTTTATTTGTAATTGTATTTTAAATAATACATATATATCTACTGAGCATATTGGAAATATACATATGTGTATTCGTTTTTCATTATGTGATAAAATTTTTTTCATTTAAAGCGAAAAATCGTAAATTCTCCCATAGAACCCCATGTTAACTAGGGGTAGATATTGATAACAGCCTTCCCCCTGGCTTCACTCAGTTCCCGTACGTTTCAATCCGCGTGACAACTCCTGTTCTTTCCAACCTCCTAGGTCGTCCCCTACGTCTTGTACCTTCAATTTTGGAAAAAGTCACTTTATTGGTGGAAATGTCCTCGGGATATCTGTACAGATGGCCCAGGAGGTTATCCAGGGTTATCAGTGGTTATCCAGTCTTATTATATTCAAATCCTGAAGAGTATCTAGCTTCACATATTGATGCATCAGTAAAACGAATTCTAATGCAGTTACGTTGTAATCCAACACGCTTACATTTTAATGGATCAATTTACGAAATATTTCCTGACAATACATGCAACATTTGTAACACAACCGAAAATGAAACCTGGGAGCATACTATTTTAACTTGTCCTATTTACGAATCCTTCAGAGAAAATATTCAATATATTCTGCCAATTTTCCAGCTTCTTTAAAATTTCATAACAAAAACTATTATAATATATATAATTTTTTAATATCAGTTATAAAATTCGTTCTATGTATTGAGCATCGATGAAAATGTCAATTAGTTTACTTCCTTGTGTTTCTTTTTAAGAATTTAAGTGTTCATCTAGATTACATTTGTTTTTTAAATGTAACCTTATACTAGACTTATATTGGTAGTATTATGTAAGTAGTATGGTAAAGTTGTAATATTATTGCCTCAAGATTTTGCCAACCATTGTAAACGGGCCAAGGTCCAATGCAATACATTTATTATCTATCTATCTATATTCAAATCCAACCTACAAAAGTACTCTTCTCTTTAAGGGGTCATAGGAGTCTTAAAAATGTGCAAAAAAAGTACTACAAAGTATAGTTTGATCTTCCATGCAATTTTTTAACTACTCAATATATGAGTATAATTTTTTATATGTAATTCTACACGATTTATTTAATATAAACAAATTTTAAAATTTATGAAACATCAGCCAAAACTAAAATAAATAATATTAAACATAAAGCTATTTGAACACATTGGGATTAGGATTGCGCGGCAAATTTTGAGGTCAAAACTGAAAAAATGACCAAGCAAATGACTTTATATTGTTCAAATATGTACAAACAAAGACTTATACCTAAATTCCCAGCTCAATTTTAATTAGAAAATATTTTTAAAAAATTTAAAATCAAAATCTTAAAAATTTATTATTAAAATTATTTTTTTATTAGAATAAAAATTTTAAAAATTAAAATTGAGCTGAGAATTTAGGTATAAGTCTTTGTTTGTACATATTTGTACAATATAAAGTCATTTGCTTGGTCATTTTTTCAATTTTGACCTCAAAATTTGCCGCGCAAGCCTAATCCCAATGTACTCAATTAGCTTTGTGTTTAATATCATCTATTTTAGTTTTGGCTAAAGTTTCATAAATTTTAAAATTTGTTTTATATTAAATAAATCTTGTAGAATTACACATAAAAAATATACTTATATATTGAGTAGTTAAAAAATTACATGAAAGATTAAACTATACTTTGTAGTACCTTCTTCTACCTTCTGCGACAAAAACTCTACTTTAGCAGCTGTCTTTTCTAGAGTTAAAAAAGAAAACCGCTAACATGCTAACACATTTTTCACGAACCAAAAGTTACTTCACTTTTTGTATTTAAAATCGCATGTGATTGTTAAAGTTCAATTATCTGCACTGGCTGCATTTTAAAGGTTTTTTTTTATCCATCTATAAAATTTATTGACACTACCACATTCTAAATATACTACTTTCTTTCCTAAACTTTTTAAACTTTTTTTTTACCTAAACTTCATGAAATTTCTTGGATAAGTTATCATCCTCTAAGACTTGTTTAATGAATAATTCAAGCTGTTATAATTAATTCTGGACTATCATCTAATTTCACTTTTTTTTCAGAATGTAAAGTTTTATTGCCTTACTTATAAAATATGTAAATCATTTAGACTTTTTATTTATTAAAGTTATGGTATTTCAATAAAAATATTTTCTTTACTGGATCGGTAGGTTTTAATTACAAAATAAAATGCCCACAAATGTATCAAACTAGACAAAGCTCATTAAAAAAATTAATATTTTCTTTGGTATGTTTATTTTAATTAGAGGATTTCTTAATGCCTACTTTTTTCTAACATCGTGTAGAGATGGATTGAACAAATTTTGGCAGTTCTTAAAGCTGCTGTAATGTCACGAAGAGTCAGTTAAACATCCCATTCGAGTCATATTACCAAACTCCGTCAATCTTCTCAAAAAAGAAGTTGAGGTGGTGTTAACGATATGCAGAGTTTTTGAAAAAAAATCTTTTGAAATATTTATGCCGCTCATTTAAATATGTATGGTAACTATGGTTACTGGTTTACTTACTTATACTACAACGTACTAATTTCTAAATTACTTACTTTACTTACTTATACTACAACGTACTAATTTCTAAATTACTTACTAATTTCTAAATTACTTACTAATTACTAAAGTACTTACTAATTACTGAAGTAGGGGTAACCAGGGACATATGAACCAACTCGAAGATTTTTGCTTGTAACTTAAAAAAAACAAAACAATTTATGACTGTGTAAATGCCGATAATTTATACTTCATAAAGTAGTACACAATATATATAAGTATTTTTCCGCAACATTAACTGCAATAGTAGTAAAATATAAATTATTTAAAACTTTAGTTTTGGGTTTTGTATCCCAATTCATAGGGATACGTAACCCCTCCCACAAATTTGGTAGTAAGACTTACAATCATCAAAAAAACTTTACCTAATAACAAAACTAATTTTATATTATAAAGTTTATATAGATTTTATAGTATTTTCAGACAAAATTATTACTTTTTATTTTTATCACAATAATTATGCTTATACTAGCGAAATTATCAAATTTTTAAATTAAATTCTGGTCTAAATACAAAACGGGCCACTTTTATTTTGCAGAGAAAATATAGGGGCATGGTTGAAGAATCGCTACTATTTAATCAATATCAACTTGAGATGTAGTATCCGATACAGGCCATTTAAAACTTTTTCCATCGATTTCTTATGCATATTGAATTGTAGGCTCATTATAAAAAAAACTTCCCTTGAACCTTCCCAACAATCCTTATACACCGTAAAGAACTCCACCTTTACTTTTGGGGTTACCGTGATTTTCTGAAAAATGTACTTGGTCTACTTCTGTCTACTTTTGTGTTGTTTACTTGGGTCAAATATCCCCTATTGGCTTGGGTCAATTATCCCTAGTTGCACTTTTTTTTTGTTTAACCCCAAAACAATGTCATTTGCAAATAATTACATTAGTACTGTGATGCAAGTAACTGAAGCTATAGCATGAACTAAACAAATAACTAATTAACAAAATCTTTCCTTTAAACCAAAAAATGTTGACCCAAAAACCTTACGGCCTCAACAATTTACTTTCAGTGCATGAAAACGTATTTCTTCGTATACATAAGCACATACGCAAGGATTCAGCTAAATTTTTTTTACCATGTAATCAGCTGGCTGAAAATAAAAAAATTAATGCATTTTTCCTTTCAATTCATTTTTTTCCGCTCACAAAACTTATCCATTGCTGAGAAAAAAGCATTGGGTCATGTATCCTTATGGGTCAAATGTCCCTGTTTCCCCCTACATACTAATTACTAAAGTACTTACTAATTACTAATTTACTTATTACTGACTAACTTAATAGTTACTAACTTACTTATTGATTACTAACTTGCTATGACAAATGACAATGACTGCGCCCTAGAAGTTACGAGCATAGGCTTTATAGCTCGTTAACCCGCTCGCCAGAAGAGACAGTCACACGAGACACCGAAAGAAGAACAACACAAATGCATAGACAAGTAACAACATTTATTGACACAAACATACATGCCCTACCGTGATTCGAACCCGAACCCAGCAGCTAAAACACTAACTTACTAACATATAATATATACTTGCCAACCAGTTTGCAACAATTTGAAATTAAAATCATTATTCTTTATGGGAAGACAGGATTGTATTCTTGAATCCTATAGATTATTATTAAGTACATAAAAAGACTTACCCATTATCAGTATCACTGATAAAGCGTTCAACAGAACACGGAGTGTTTCATCGTTTGAGTTTAGTTAATTTTTTTATTCCTTATATGCAGATTGGGACAAATTCCGTTAATTATACAGAAAAAAGCATATATAGGAAAAAAATGGCTATTTCCTTCAAAGAGATTTTCGGCAAAAATATGCTGTTTATAAAAACAGTTTTTCTGTTTTTAACCATGAAAAGCGCTCTGTTAAAAGAAAGAGTATCTATAGTAATTAATTTTCTTACAAAAAATTTCGGTTTTATAAAATCATAGACATTTTCTTCCCAATTACACCTCAATTAGTAAAAAGCATTTTATCTGTAAGCAGGCCAGGTAGGTTTTTTAGTATCTTAATGCAAAGGTATTCCTTAAAAAAACAGATTTTACATTAAAACTAAATAGTTTTTCTGTAATTGCACCCGTATTTGCCCGTTAACCAACAAATTTTTCTTAAAAATAAACAGAATTTCATTGTAAATTAAATTTTGTTACGGCATATCCAACAGACTGTTTTTCCCATAGAAATAAAATATTTTTTAGTGTGTAAGCCTTACTACATTCACACTCAGAAAAACGCAGTTTGTTACGCAGGAAAACCAAAAAGCTTTTTTAAAGTCTTAAGTCAGTTTTTTTTTTAAATATTTACCCTCGAAAAGTGAAATGATAATATTTAAAATTACATTATTTTTATTAGGAGCTCTTATATAAACCAATGATGTTCTCAAAAATAAGAATATTGTTCTAAAAATTAATAACCGTTTTTAACAGTGTGGTAATTAAATAACTTTATATTTTTTACATTATAAATAAAAATATATTTGTATTTGTAATGTAAATTGTGGGTAATGTAATTGTATAAAAGTGGTATTAATGTCAACCTCTAGAATTTTTGCTTGAAAAATCTTTCTGAAAGAAGTAATTTAACACATTAAGTAGGTAAAGTTTTTCTTTCATACCTAAGCGCGAAGAGGAGAAAATTCAATTTTATTAAAATTTAGTTTAAGTAAAATCTAACTAGAGCTGATAATGTCACTAAATCTACTTAAACATAGTAATATACAACTACCTGGGGTATATATTTTGCCCGGTTTGTTTGTCTAGGTCAAATTTAATCACTTACTATTTTCGCGTGCGTCGTGAATAGTATAAAATTTAATGGTTTTGTTTACAACAATAGAAATATTAGGGAATACAAAAACTGTCAAATTAGCATCTTCTATGTCTCTAGGGAATGATTGCATCACAATTTAGACGTTTCTTCCTATTACGACCATTTAGAAAATTAAAATTGTTTGTTAACTATTTTAAATATGTGAGCAAACATAACAATAGTTGCATAGAGACATGGGGATAGTGTTTAATACATAACACACACTATGACGTTCAGCAATGTTTATTTTAATTTTTTAGCAAGTTAAAAACTCATCGCTAACGTTTTATGAGATACTTGGCATTAATGTTTCAGATGAACGTGGTACATATATTTAACAAAAATTCATTCTTAGTGTTAAGTAAATAGAACTTAGATTTTAAAAATGTTTGGATGATTAGGAATAAGTTTCAATTATTCAAAATGGAAAGATATTTCTAGTATTTTTCATTCTACATCTTAAAAATAGTCATTTCTATACTTTAATAATAATAATTTCTAGTTGCTATTATCAGTTAATATTACAAAGAATTCGATAGAACAAAATGTATATGCAATTAACATTTTAGTTATTTTGGCGAGAACATACCCTAAATAGGCCTTTGTATTCAAATAAAAAATTATACGCTTATAGATCTTCATATAGTTTCTACTTAATTTTGCTCAGCAGTGTTTTCAGCTAATTAGCAGATTATAAAATACCCTCAAACTTATTAACTCTTCAATATTCACCGACTTACCGATACCGAAAAAATTAATTCGTTATATCACATAACTTTAAATAATGCATTTCTATCTGTACTTCATTTTTACGATGATTTCTACCACTCACATTAACGCACTATCTCAAATGTTGTTCAAATACACTCTGAGCGATCAGTTTCCAGAAGACAACAACATTCTGAAGGAGACGCATGCGTCCAACCGCATCCACTGTGCGTCACACTGCCTGAATGAAGAAGGTTGCATCGGTTTCGGGTTCGAGACCAGCAAGATGTGTACTCTGCTCAGTGTCCACATGAAGGAGAATTATTGTGACACCAGCTCCAACAGATGCGTGGAAAGAAAGGACTCAAAAATATACATGGTAAGAAAATTTTAAGTAATAAATAAATTTAGTTTATATGTCCCTTTGATTGACGTAATTTTCAACCCTGAACAAAATATACACCTAGGCTTTCACGAGTAATATAATGGTAAAAATGGCGATAAATCGTTAATTGGGGCACATAGTGCTTATTATTTAAAAATAATAATTTTTTAATCACTTTAATATCTGAAATTTTAGCCTTACAATCAATGTTTTATCCACAATCATTTGCTACCTTTGATGACAATCTTAAGGAAATAACGCTAAAAAGACGGTGCTATTCTGCACTACAACTGTAATTATCCGAATAAATTTTGGACCTAATCCCATTCGTATAATTATCTTTTTTTCAGCAAAAATGAGTGCATTTTTATAAATTAAATGAATACATTACTGACATACATACAGTAGTATGAACGCTGAAAATAGGAGCAAAAAATATATTTTTTTTGCATTGAAAAGATTATTAAATATGTCCTGTGTTTTATGAATAGGACAATAAGTAGGTAGGTACAAGTAGTAGTTAGTACTGTAGTCTGGTTACAATTCTATAGTTATTTTTTTTCTTATTGTTCTATTCATTTTAACTGACCCTGTATATTATTTACAGTGTAATTCGCATAGCATTCGAATTATTGTACTTCGCATTATTTACATGTAATGTCATCTTTAAAGTGTCAATTAATTTTCAATTTCTATTGTTAACCCTTTCAGTCCCAGTGATGTCATTTGGAATCATCACTTTCGATATTTTTTCAAAATGTTTATGTCCCGTTACGACATCCAAACCCACATCATTCGATTCTTCACACTTTTTTCTATTAGACAATATTTTACATTAATCTCAATAGAAGTCAGAACTACTATTTTTTTATTTAGATAATAGCTAACAAGCGTTTCCCCTGATTTTTGAAAAGTTCACTTCAGTTCCACATATTTAAAACACAGTTTAAACTATTTCGGTTAAAATAATTACTATTTTTTAATAATATGGTCAGATTCCTTAAAATATATAATTCGAAGTGTTTTTAGGTAATATATGTATTTTTATTTTGTTGTTTTCCACCGTTAAAAGATTTTGGCATTATTTCAAAAAACATATAAAAATTTAATTGAATTTTTTTTCTTGTGGAACTCTTATTTTTGAACTAAAATAAGCTTATATTGTGAATATCAGATGTTTATGTAGTGTAATAAATTGTTGGGACTGAAAGGGTTAAATATTTCCTGTTTAGTGGTGTATACAGGGTTAGTCAAAATGAATAGGACAATAAGTAGGTAGGTGCAAGTAGTTAGTACTGTAGTTTGGTTACAATAAACATACATTCGTATAAAAATTGTTTTCCTTCTTATTGTCCTATTCATTTTAACTAACCCTGTATATTATTTACAGTGTAATTCGCATAGCATTTGAATTATTGTAATCCACATTATTTACATGTAATGTTATCTTTAAAGTGTCAATTAATTTACAATTTATATAGTTAAAAATATCAAACAAAATTTAAACTAAAAAATATCTATATTCCAATTGTCTTTTGATGCTATGATTTCTCATGATGATCCAATAGTTTTTTGATGTTATGATGATGAGATTGTCTTTTAACGATTCCGAATCAAAGGTGTTCGGCATCTTTTTATCCAATTTAAATTTAGCATAATTTGTTATCAAGCGTTTTGCATGCAAAATATTTTTCTTGTTATAGTCTGAACCACCAGCCACGACAACCACTACGACAACCACTACAACAACCACTACAACTAAAAAGCCTACTACGACAAAGGCTACTACTAAAACTCCTACGACAACGACTACAACGACTACAACTAAGACTCCAACAACAACTAAAACTCCTACAACAAAGGCCCCAACCACTACAATCAAAACTACTACTACTCCTACTAAAGTAATTTTAATTTGTATTGATGATTTTCAAAATTAGCTTTTTTTTTAAAAAATACATTAGTGTTTTGTGTTTAAAAGGAAACAAATCTGGGTTATAGGGGAGACCTGTGTACCTAGGGCCGGATTTTTCGATCCACAAAAAGAAAGCCACTAAATTATTTAAAAATATAAAATTTTGGTATGCACACATCATTACACTAATTACTATCCATTTGGCATTAACAAAAATACTTAAAATAATCTATTCTTTTAAATATGAGTTTTTAAAAAAAACTTCATAAATGGCCCCAGGTACAAGACATCAATGTACCTAGGGCCAGTAGCTTGTGTACCTAGGGCCAGTCATTATAAACTCAGGTTTTTATTTCTAGTGAATAAAAAACACATATATACATACAGAAATTTTATAAAAGAAAGGATAACAGGCATTACATTCATTTTCCATACAGTTATTTAAGGGGTCACAGGAGTCTTAAAAATGTGCAAAGAAGATACTACAAAGCATAGTTTGATCTTTCATGTCATTTTTGAACTATTCAATAAATGAGTAAAATTTTTTTATATGTAATTCTACAGGATTTGTTTATTATAAAACAAGTTTTAAAATTTATGAAACTTTAGCCAAAACTAAAATAAATGATATTAAACATGAAGCTATTTGAACACATTGTGATTAGGCTTGCGCGGCAAATTGTGAGGTCAAAATTGAAGACATGACCTAGAAAATGACTTTATATTGTACAAATCTGTACAGACAAAGACTTATACCTGAATTCTCAGCTCAATTTTAATTAGAAATTATTTTAAGAATTTTTTTCTAAAAAAATTAATAAAAAAATTTAAAATTTTGATTTTAAATATTTTAAAAATAATTTCTAATTTAAATTGAGATGGGAATTTAGGTATAAGTGTTTGTCTGTACATATTTGTACAATATAAAGTCATTTTCTTGGTCATTTTTTCAAATTTGACCTCACAATTTGCCGCGCAAGCCTAATCACAATGTGTTCAAATAGCTTTATGTTTAATGTCATTTATTTTAGTTTTGGCTAAAGTTTCATAAATTTTAAAATTTGTTTTATATTAAATAAATCTTGTAGAATTACATATAAAAAAATTATACTTGTATATTGAGTAGTTAAAAAATTACATGAAAGATCAAACTAAATTTTGTAGTTCCTTCTTTGCACATTTTTAAGACTCCTATGACCCCTTAAATTGCAACAGTCCAAATTATTAATGAATTACAAGAATTTTCATTTTACATCATAATTTAAAAAACTGGTTCCAAAAGTGAGCTGCACACATTGTCGCTCTGAAGCACCAACAGATTGTGGTTTGAGTAATTTAAACACTATAATGCTGTTATCAATTTCATAGATTTTATCTTTATCATAGATAAATTTATTTGATTGTGCAACATTTTTTAGATATTTAGTGCTATAGCGTTCCCCCGCAACATCTATTATTTCAGTACATAAAAATTTTCAGATTTTTTGCCTTGTAACTTTGTTAAACAAAAATCTCCCTTCTCAAACAAGAATCACTCATAGTAACAACTATAGAACTTGATCAGTTGAACTGGAATTAGAACACTGTACAATGTCTGATAATTCTTCGGATGACGTTTCCTCAATTTCAATTACAGGTTTTTTTTTTCACAATTTTTTTTTTTTGGCTTCTCTATTCGCAAGTTGTTCTTCAATTTCTTTCTTTTCTGGAGTGTCTGTCAGAATTCTGCATCTGCCTGGTTTTCTGCCACCTCTCTTGGACCTAGGTGTACCTAGGGCCATGGACCTAGGTACAATGCAACTATGTGGCCCTAGGTACACGATTTGATAAATTTATATAAAATGTCATCCACAGAAAATTCCACATGGAGGTGAGACTTATTAATTATCTCATTTAGAACCCAATATTACAAATAAAATTATACACTAGAACTCAACTGAAAAAACTTAACTTGCCTTTGTCAAACAACAAAATTGATGAGCTTCAGAATTTTACTTTAGGGCATACAAAACTGTTTTTCATTTATAAGTTTCCAAAGCCTTCTCCACCAAAGTTTAAAAGTGGCTGCCAAAATAAAAGTTGGTGTTGCCACTCTCCACCCCTAATTATAAAACTTAGAACAAAATATTATTTAAATACGGTAGGGTGGCCCTAGGTACATGGTGGCCCTAGGTACACAGATCTCCCCTAACTATTTATTTGTGCAATACATTTTATGATTTCGTTTTTATAATACTTACAATGTGTATACGGTGGTTTTTAATATTACGGTATAATTTATCAAACGATCAAAAGCAAAATTTGAAAGTTAATTGCATACCTATGAACAGACAAGTATAAAAGGAAAGAGTAAATGAGTTTATTTGAATGTAAACTTGATTATTAATACAACGAAAACAACCGTTAATAAATTGTCTCAATTTCAAAGTGAGGATTATACTAAAATCTATTTGTTCCTTTGATTGGCGTAATTTTCAACCCTGAACAAAATATACACCTAAGCTTTCAAGAGTAATATAATATAGGTGATAAATCGTTCCTTGAAACCATAGTAAGATACCGGGTAAACCATTAATCATTTTTGTAGTCTTATGCTAAATTTTTTCAAGCAACTATATGTATTTTCTGTGGAAGGGAGACCAAAACTAAACAGCATACTTCAGATGTCTGGTTGAGATGCTGAATAATTCTCTTTTTATGCTTCCACTTCCACACTACTTTTATAACGTAAGTGGAAGGTTTTATAATCGTTCAGTCCGTCTGTCCGTCCGTCTGTCTGTCCGTCCGTCTGTCACCCACTTTCACATAACGAACCGCAGATGTCACGAACAAGTGGGATACGTCATTTTGAAGCAAAAAATCAGTTTAGGCTACATTCCAAATTTCATTTAAAAATTTAATTAGAAGTTTATTTAAAATTTAAAATACTAAAAATTTAATCTACATTGAAATAACATGCAAATTCCATTTTTATTCAATATTTTCACTGTTGCCATGACATCAAACGTACGAGAAACTTTATTTAAAGTAAAAATTAAATTCGTGAAAAAAAATTTATTTTTGTGTAATAGTTCAATTTGGAATGTTGTAATAGCACAATAAAGTTATTTTAAAGGTTCATTGTATATGAATGAAGAAAGATGCATAAAAAATTCTAAATTTTCATAAAAAATATGCAAAGTTTCGCTTTTATTTTTAATGCAACATTTACTAACTTATTTTTCGAAATGTAAACTTGAGTCTTCAAAAAGATATTTATTTAAAAAATACATCATTATACTTCGAACTTCAAAAAAAAAAAAGCTAACGATAAAGATTAATTATCAAATCTTCAAAAGAAGATTAAAGACAATTACTAATTTTAGATTATAAAAGTTTGAATTAGAACTAGCTAAAGGTCCTGCTTGGCGAATTTCTTTCTGAGGTGCTGTTAGTGTGTTTCCTGTTGAGCGTAAATATTGTGTGGAAGCGGTGTAAGTGACAGATTCTGTAACAAACCAACTTGTTTACTGTTAATAGGCTGCAACCACAACCAAGAAACCTACAACAACTCCTATCCCGACTACCATACCGCCCCCCACCACACCTACAGAACCTAATGTAACTCTAGAGAGAGAATCAACGCCCATCCCTACGCTACCGATTCCAATAATAGCAGGTAAGGGAAAATTTAAAATCGTTCAATTTTTGGGGGCTGGGGAGCCCAGTCGGTTAAGCACTCGCTTAGCATGCGGAAGGTCCCAGGTTCGGGTCCGGGCATCGCCAAAATTCGCCGACCTATAAACGGCCCGTGCAGCCAAAAATGTCCGACGAATAATACCCCGTGTAAGGGAGTGCACGTTAAATATCCTTCAAAGTCCTAACGCTGCGTACGATGTCGCCCTTAACGGTGGTGTTGGGTGCCTATTCAGGTGTTGGCTCGTCACCTGACTGTGGTTCTAAAATACGACGCCCGTCGTCAATAGCCCTCGTGTAGCTCTAGTGCGACGATAATTCAAACCAAAATCAAAAATCGTTCAATTTTTGGTGCAACTAAGGAGAACAATGTTTGGAGGGGTTTGTATAACCACGAAGTGTACAATATATATAGACAGCCAAATATACTAAGTGTTATCTATAATAATAAAGGAAAGAGTCTGTCTGTGTGTATGTCTGTGGATCACAAAAGACCTACTTAGACTGCTCTAAAAAATTCGAAATTTTTAATATAGATTCCTTTTAATACCTACGTGTGCACCTGAGGCTTAGTTTTTTCATATTTGATTGTGATTTTTTAATTAATATAATTAGTTTCAAAAATACGTCATCGACGTGGGTTTGCGCGACCATAACAGGGCTTGAAAATACATGGACCGGGCCGAAACGGGGGCTTGATGCCATCCTTTATTAGTTTGATTGATTGAGCTTGGTTGAGATATGCGCTCGCCCTAAGACTGCTTCATCCTCCATTATTGTTTGCGTTTTAAGTCCGCATGCACCAACACGAATTGAATTTAGTTTAGATATTGAGTGTATTTTCACAGATAAGCATGCCTCTAAAAGGAAGCAATGCAAAGTTAACGGGTTCCTAGTAAGGCGGGACCATACTGCTAGTAAAGTCATACAGGATCAGATGGTTGGGACATGTTTTTCGACGTGAAGATCTGGACCCAGTTAAAAAAAGCTGACGTTTTCAAAGATTGAGGGCACAAGGAGAAGAGGGAGACCGGCTACGAGGTGGTTGGATAGTGTTGAGAAGGGCCTGAAAGTGATGGGAATAACCAGATGGAGAAATCTGGCTGCAATTCGCCCTGTCTGGAGAAAGCAGACTGAGAAAGCCTTGGCCTGCACCAGGCTGTTGTGCTGTTAAAGAAGAAGGGAAAATTTATTAATGTTTCCATGGCTTATTTCAAAATCGATTTATAATAAACTTATTTTAAAATTTTGGTGTAAAATTTCACAAGCTTCATGGAGTCACATTGCGCCGATTTTTGTATAGTAATGATACACAAATATCTACGTAGTAACGTTACACTAAATTTGTGGAGTAAAGTTACATTAAAAATGTATGGAGTAAACTAACTCTAAATTTATGTAGTGACGTTACACCACAAAAAAGGAGTAAACTTCTATTGTGTACGTTACTCCAAAAATGTGGTATAAAGATGCTAAATAAAATTGGAGATATAGAGTAGCGTTTTACAGAGTAACGTTACGTAGCAGGGTTTTACAGTGTTGTAAGACACGAGATTTTAGAAAGGTATAAAATAAAGTTGATTTATTTTATATTAAATTGTATATCACTGAATAGAAAATTAGACTTTTTTGATAGACTGAGATATGATTTATGGTAAATATTTGCAGTATTCTGTTTTAAAATAACAGAAATATTTTGCTTTTACCAGACTTTTTTTGCAGTGTGTATGCGTAGAAGTAATACCATTTCTTTTAATGTTTGTAGTGCCAACAATGGTTGCTGCTTGTATGAAATTACCGGTTCAGGAAACGATTATGACAGGACTTATTGTGTAAGTAAAAATATCGAAGCACAAACTTTTGTTCTACATGTAAAAGAGGTGCTCATCATAGTCCCATAATTTTAAGAGGGATCGTCCGTCTCATAGTGCTAATGCATTAGTTTTGGGATCACAACTTCAGCAGAAGTATTGCTTTGCCTTGTTAGCCCTCATTCCCCAGGTATGGGAATCAACATGACATCCAAAATGAAACAAATTTGAAAAGAAAATGTTATCTAGTTATTTAATTATATATTTTTGAAGTTTTAAAATGCCAAAAGTATTCAGCAGATGGCGACACTATTTTAAATCTTCATCAATTAATCTTTAAATAACCGGATAGTTTAAGTAATAGATGTATTTTCAATATCTAATACTATAATACGAGGAATTGGACCCAAGTCGAAAATCGCCCCAGAATTAATAAACTCCGGTAAACTTAGGGGTCTGGGGTTTTTGGCCACGACGAAGCGATTGGCACAGGTTTTGAAGCGCTACGGTCAAGCAGTTCGGAGTTACAGATAGGATATTTTCAAACTTCATTAGTTCGCCATAATGGCTACTTTCGTGATGCCATCTGCTAAAGCTATAAGCCTCTGCTTAAGCTATAAATGTTTAGTTTAGATTTTAATTTTTCAAATTTAAATAAATTCAACCTTGCTTTAAACTTTATTGAGTTTTACAGAAATGGTAACATGAATATTTTTTTAGTTCCAATCAGCAGACGATTTCAGTTCTATTCTGTTCATTGGCGATTTTTGGCGATCTTGAAAATTTAACGTATGGTTGCTATACCTAACGAGTTGAATGAAGTATGAAATGGAATGTTTACCACATTTCGACATTTTTGTTGCTTTTCAACGAAACGCCAATTATCAATTACATTTCATTTCCTATGACTTTTAAAACTTTACCTTTGTCTAGAATAGTTCCCTTCCAAACTCTTACTTTGTTTACAATGGTGCACTTTAACTAATGTGACTAGACGTCCCGCTTTTTGTGTTACTGTCCCGCCAAAACGTTCCGCTTTTTTGTAACAGTCCAGCAATGTGCCGAAAAACGAGGAAATTGTAAATAAAATAGACTTTTTTTTTATGAATAATCGTTGTAAAACGCTATGATGTCTTTAGAAATTGTTAAATGAAGTTAAAGTCATCAACAAATTGGTGGAGTATGGTTTCTGTTTGCCTGGAACCACTGCTGCTGTTGAACGCGCCTTCCTTATCTTTCTTATACCAAGTGTGTAATTGTGTGAAGGGACTCCCTACTAAAAATGATCCATAGAGATCAATACAAAAATCTATTGACATAAGTACAGCTTTATTGATGTGTACTTACTTCTAAGGATGTCTCTATTGTTATCAGTAGAAGCTATTGATATCAGTAACCTACTGATAATATTTCGTATTGATATCAATAGAGCTCTAACGACACCAGTAAAGAAAATATCAGTAAGCTACTGATCTCAAATGACATCAATAGGTCTGCCCAATAGGTCTGCACTATATCTATAGAGATCGGTAGAGATTTGCATGGATATCAATAGAGATCAGTAGAGATTTGTATAGATATCAATAGAGATTGCTATTGGTACCAGTAGGCCATTTCCACATAAAAATTTTCTATTGATCTCTACTGACCAATTTTAGTAGCGCTATTATGTGCATAAAAAAATACTTAAAAAATACACCGGGGGTGGGGGGGGGGGTGATGGAGTGTCGCACTTTTTGATTTTGAATATCTGGTCACATTAACTTTAACCGGTTATCTTTTCACCAATGGCTTCACAAATTTTCTTATGGTATGTATTGTTTTGATAAATCATAATTGAAAATTTAAATCTTCGAGTTAGCTTCGATACCTGTTTTCTCCGAGCAGAGCTCGGTCACCCGCTGGTTGTTTTAAATTGATGTTATGATTATTCTCATATCTGGTGAAATTGGGATAACATGGCAACGCAATTCTTTTAAAGTAGTAGTAGTGATTTCAAAACTAATGCATTAGCTCTACGGGACTGACAGTCACTCTTGAGTGTAACAAAATGCCCTGTAAAACTTTGGTCAAACACATGAAAACGCATTAGCAACATTTTTGACTGGCTTCAGCCGTTTTACAGGATAAGATACCTCCAGAGTTTTGCAGTGCACAACTTCAAATGTAGAGCAAAATAGTTCATCTATGATTTAATTTTTAAAAAAATATCTTGTCTATAATAATAAAAGAAAGAGTCTGTCTGTGTGTATGTCTGTGGATTGCATAAGACCTACTTAGACTGCTCTAAAAAATTCGAAATTTTTAATATAGGTTCCTTTTAATACCTACTTGTGCACCTGAGGCTTAGTTTTTTCATATTTGATTGTGATTTTTAATTAATATAATTAGTTTCAAAAAAACGTCATCCACGTGGAATTGCGGACCATAACAGGGCTTTATATTCATGGACCGGACCGAAACGGGGACTTGACGCCATCCTCTATTAGTTTGATTGATTGAGTTTGGTTGAGATATGCGCTCGCCCTGAGGCTGCTTCATCCTCTATTAGTGTTTGCTTTTTTAAGTGTGCATGCGCCAACACGAATTTAATTTTGTTTTGATTTTGAGTGTATTTTCACAAGTAAGCATGCCTCTAAGAGGAAGCAATGCGAAGTTAACGGGTTCCCAGTAAGGCGGGACCAGAGACATAACATAGAGTGGACTGCGCATTCATAGTAAAGCAGCTTAGGGATGGAAAACCAAAACCGGTTTTCAAAAAACCGGTGGTCCCGGTTTTGATTGAGAACCGGTGGTCCCGGTTTTGATTGAAAACCGGTGGTCCCGGTTTTGATTGAAAACCGGTGGTCCCGGTTTTGATTGAAAACCGGTTTTTTTTTGTATGAGGCCCTACGGTACCGAAAACCGGTTTTTTAGGGAAAAACCGATGGGAAATGGAAAACCAGTTTTTTCTAAAAAACCGCTATCCCTTGCAGATTAGCATTATGTCCTAAACATCATAAATCGCCAAGAGGGGAAAGGTTGCTACATATGGCAACTTAACGCTACCGTTTCGTTACGAACTATTCCAAATTGTCGCAAGACCTGAATATCAGCTAGCAAACCGAAGTGGAGACTACCATCAATATCCGTGTCACGTGGGTTTCTACCAATCACGGCAGCTTGAATTTTTTTTAATGTTTTTGCAGACGATTTTTTGAGCACTGTTGGTATTTTTCTCTTTTCGCTTTTATAATAAATATGTAATTACATTATTTTAATCTCTGAGCATGTTAACAATCGTGAATGTTGTACTCTTAATCCAGTAACGTTTTGTGCAAGATGCCAAATGCTTGTGAATTCCTAATTGTAAAGAGAGGTATAAAAAAGGATTAGTCACACTTGCACGGGTAAAATTTATTTAGTTCTGCATACATTTAGTAATTGTGTGTTCGTCATAAACTATAATTTCTATCGAGGGAATTTATTCTAAAAGCTCTTTTATACTGAAGAATCATATTCATGATTAAATCAACGTTGTTAGAACTCTAATTATAATAAATATTTTGGGCCAAGTCAATTAAATTAATGGTCTGAACATTGACAGCTTAGAAGTAGAATTTTTTTTTTTACAATTTGGTCAAAACGAAACCTGTTTTTGCAATCGTAGTTTTTGAGTTATTTATGTTTAAAAAGTAGAGCATTTGTTGAACTTGGAATATGTTGATGTGTTTTAGAAAGTTGATTAATTCCAGGTGAAATAAAGGAAGAAGCAATATTTCAAAAAAATATATATGTTTGATTTTTTTTTAAAAAATCGAACCTTTAGAAAGAAAGTTATAGAGACGGCAGAAAATATTCACCAAGTCAATACCAACTTATATTACAGCAACACTCTGCATAAACCTACTAATGTTCTTTTAAATTAATTTTTAATAAAGAGTCCACATTCAATTGTTCAAGTAATCTTAAATAGACGCACAAAATCAAAGAAATAATCTTAAGAGGATCTTAAAATACTAGCGATTCATCCTTGCTCCTTTCCAAGCTTCTTTATCATAACATTAGATTGTCGGCCTCTGTGTTCAGGTCGTTGTGGAAAAACTCGCCAAATGGTAAACTCGCCATAGATGCGAGCCAAACGCGACACAGTCATGTGACTGTGTAAGTTAGATGTTTAGGACACTTTAGGTTTGCCAATGCGCAGTCCACTCTATGTTATGTCTCTGGGCGGGACCATACTGCTAGTCTTATATAAATAAAGAAAACTTACTGGTTTTATCTTCACAATCCGGACTTTAATAAGTCTAATACCCTGTTATCTTGTTTCCTACTAAAACAAAGTATTGATCGTCCTTTTAAGAGTCGAGTCTGAATCATTAGTTTCATTTAAGGGGTCACAGGAGTCTTAAAAATGTGCAAAGAAGATACTACATAGCATAGTTTGATCTCTCTTGTAATTTTTTAACTACTCAATAAATGAGTATATTTTTTTTATATATAATTCTACAAGATTTATTTATTATAAAATAAGTTTTAAAATTTATGAAACTTTAGCCAAAACTAAAATAAATGATATTAAACATGAAGGTACTTGAACACACTGTGATTAGGCTTGCGCGGCAAATTGTGAGGTCAAAATTGAACACTGAGATTGAAAGCTGAGAATTTAGGTATAAGTCCTAGTTTGTACATATTTGTACAATATAAAGTCATTTTCTTATTCATTTTTTCAATTTTGACCTCACAATTTGCCGCGCAAGCCTAATCACAGTGTTCAAGTACCTTTATGTTTAATATCATTTATTTTAGTTTTGGCTAAAGTTTCATAAATTTTAAAACTTGTTTTATAATAAATAAATCTTGTAGAATTACATATAAAAAATTATACTTATACATTGAGTAGTTCAAAAATGACATGAAAGATCAGACTAGGCTTTGTAGTATCTTCTTTGCACATTTTTAAGACTCCTTAGACCCCTTAATGTGGCTAGAATTTTAGGATTAAAAAGATTGGATCTTTCTAATAAAACGATTTTTTTTCACTATTCTACCATCAAATAACCATTTCTTGTTCGCCACTGGTGGGCAGTACTTGAAAACAGACCACTGAAAAACCCATGTCTAGCTTAAAATGCCATACCATGTTTCAGGGACTTGGTTGTCCTGCTTTAGATCCTATACAAAGCATCTTCTTGTCTTTTACTACACTATAAAGTGTGAAATACTGCTTAATTTTGATATACTGATTGCATTTAAGCACGTTAGAATTACTTAAAACTTTCGTTGTCAGTATTCATAATTAGTAGTATGTTTTTTAGGGAGTCTTACTTTTTCGATTTAGAAAATTTTCGTCGAGTCGTGTGTTCTACGAAGGAGGGGGATCCTTATGTGAAAGGATCTGAACACGAAGTAGATGCCGAAGGAAACGAAGTTGGGAAATGCAAGAAAAACAGTGCTATAAGAGGTAAGGAAATTTTCAAAGGTTATCATCAATCTATCCGAGTTGCCTTTCACGGTTGCGTTGGTTGCCTATTCAGGTGTCGGCTCGTCACTTTACTGTGGTTCTAATATTACGACGCTCGTCGCCAATAGCCTTCGTGCATTCTAGTGCGAAGATAATTCAAACCCACTATATTTCTGCCTACACCTATTCCCAAGTCACGTGAGTTTTCACATAAGAAAACCACATTGTGGATTTTAATCATATAGTAAAAGTATTAGAGTGGTAGATCACGTGATCTCTATTAGCGGGGCGAGATACCGAATGAATCCAAGATTCCCATGCCAAACTTGCCATCGTTGCCATCTCATCAACGAGAAAAATACTACGAAAAAGTACCATATTTAATACTAAAATTACAAAAAAAAGCATTAAAATACTAGCTGCATTATGGACTCTTTTTAAGTGACTTTATATTAAAAAAAAAAAAAAACTTGAAAGTAGGGTAGACTGGGTACGGTTGTGCCAGGGTACGGTTGTGTCGCTATATCATGAATAGGTACAGCTGCGGAAATAAAAAAAGTACCACTAGTGATTATTTCAGCCATTGGTCACCCCATACAATCGGACCTTTTTGAGATTGTGAACAGTTAACGTTCTGAGTTAATTGCATGACACAAAATTTCCATAAGGGGCCGTCTTCATATTAAAAATGTTACGAACTTTGAAATTTCCAATAGCAACACCCAATTTTAATAGCTTAGAAATGTTAAGCACTCTCGAAAACCCTTAAATCTAAGTTTTTATTACATTTGAATGAATATTCGATGAGTTATTCAATCGAATCACTTGTGGATCTTTTGGGGACCATCTCTAAATGACAAGCAAGCATACATGCAAGGCCGTCTTTATTTATCAATTACACATGTAATCTTATACACAGTCCCCTAAAGGGTAATTAAAAATATTTTGGGATTTACTCAGAAAATTATGAATACATTTTTTTAAAAATTGGGATTTTGCTTAAACTTCGTGTCTTGAATTTATTTCTGTAAAAATATTCAGGGGTTTATATTGATATTTTTTTAAAAAAATTAATGTAATAATTATTAAAAAATATAAAAATTGTTTTAAATACCCCAATATTTAATGCATTTTGTTTGGGTTATTATAATTTCTTTTCAGTAAAAAAATCGTTTCATTATCTTAATTATTTATAGATTGGGATAGTTTTTTATGTGCAACTCATTTAACATTATGGGACCTAAACTTTGCACGTCTCTAACTCCCCTAATAATGCTTAAAAACTAACAAAATTTGGTATTTCGTATTATAGGTCATAGATTTGAAATATGGACTCAAATAGGGGTGTTACTATTGGAAATGTTAAAGTTAGTAACATTTTTAATATGAAGATGACCCCTTATGCAAAATTTGTGTCATGCAATTAACTCATAATGTTAATTGCTTACAATTTCAAAAAGGTCCGATTCTATAGGGTGACTAACGGCAGAAATAATCACTAGTGGTACTTTTTTTATTTCCGCAGCTGTACCTAATGCAACTTTTAAGAGAGACATCATAGGCAGCGTCGGGAATTTTTTGGATATTTAAAGTGCTCTTTCTCTAGACGGGATATTATTTGTCGGACATTTTTTTTGGCTGTAAGAGCCGTGTATAGGTCGGCAGTTATTTTGGCGATGCCCGTACCTGAACCTGGGACCTACCGCAAGCAAGTCGAGTCGAAAGTCTGGGTCTGAAATTCTTAACGGAAGCGTTTGGTGGTAAGGAAATTGATGAACAATGTGATTTACGCGACGATACTCTAATTCTATACTCGACGATACTCGATTCCTTTTTTAAAAAATTACATTTATTATCCAAATAAAAAATTGACCTTGATAAAATCAAAAGTTTGATCATTTATTGCCTCTAAGGCAGAACAAAGTTCGACCGGTCAGCTAGTGAAATATAAACAAGGTTTGCAGAGCTGATCAAGAAAAGTTCCCACTAGTGATTCGGACCTTTTTGTTTTTGGTAATACAAAACATTCTAAATTGATTGCAAGACACAAAATTTGCATTATGGGACGTCTACAATACGATCTAAGATCTGAACTCGCCACTAAACTAAAGAGAAGCTCTAATGTGAAGCATATCCAATCCAACCAATGCAAAAACAGGTTTCAGGCGGCTTCAAGAGTTTTTCTCGCCAAGCATTTCAGCGGATTCCTATCTCTAGGCCGGGGCCACTTTTGTTTGCCTTACCCTGTAATCTTAAAATAATATATAAAAGTAAAGGAATAATCTGATACCTATTAAGAAGATCTTAAAATACTAGAGATTCATCCTTGTTCCTTTCCAAGCATCTTTATCATACCATTAGATTGTCGGCCTCATGTGTTCAGGTCGTTGTGGAAAAACTCGCCATTCGTGTGAGCCAAACGAGACACAGTCACGTGACTGTGTAAGTTAGATGATGAGGACACTTTGCCAATGCGCAGTCCATTCTATTTAATGTCTCTAGCAGATATAGGATCGAAAAACAATTGCATTGCAATCGTTTCTGGCTGCTTATTTCTAGCTTTCTTTAGGAGTTTTAACACAGAAAATTACGCCTCTTAATTGGAACCCTGGTCAAGTGACGAGGTTAATACCTGAGCGTTCACTCAACGGAACGTCGAGGACTCAACTCAACTTCACTCAACGGAATGAACGAACATAGTGTTCTAACGCCGTTGGGACTTTCCACTCCACATATTTAACGAGCACGCATCATATCGCAGTGTACTCGGGCACACCGGTGGAATTTTTTCCACCAGCACGAAAACGTTTTTAGCATGGCTAGGACAAGAACAAAACCAAGAACCTTCTTTTGCGAGGTGCGAGGCTCGTCAATTACACCTCTCGGCCACCGGTTAACCATTAATTAATTACAAAATACTTTACAGAATTTGCCAGATTACCAAAATTTTTCATTAACCCATTAATGCCTGGCGTCCCTTTTTAGGAACACTTTTAAAAAAAATTCGCAATTTTTAATGAATAAACTTTTCAATTAAAAAATTGCTCCGTTGTATTCAATAGTGTACATTTCAACTGACCCAAGGCCATTTATGGGCAACTTTTCCGGTAGACTCTTAACATTTTAGTCTCATAACCTTAAATTAGCGCCACCTGAAAGGGTCTTAATGGGTTAATCACATTTCGCCAGATGCAAAACACTATTTACAATTTTTAGTTTGAAATGGTTTTTGTTCACTTAGGTGGAAAAATTGCATTGCGATTAGAAGCTCTATACCTAAACCGACCTTAAGTTTGCAGTATACAAATGTTCTACGAGAAAAAGGGTAAATAGTTCTCATTTTTGAGTGCGAGAATCGAATACAAAAAGGTATTTCACATTCAATAAACAAATTTATTTGTTATTTCAAGACATAAATTTATTATTTTTATTAGTTTAGCTTCAGTTGGAGTGTTATTTTAATTATTTTTTTCCTTCGATTTTGACGTAACAGGGCGCACGAATATCAGGGTTGAAAGGAGCAGCCAATCAGAGTACGCGATTTTGCGGCGCCAGACGGGTTGTTTACCAAGATTCTTCCGCTCAGTACATTTCTCTGCTGCAAACTTAAGCTCGGTTTTGGTATAGCAGTTATCCTTTCAATTTTACAGTGATCCTTTTCTTCGTGGATAAGGATAACATCCTCCAGAAGTTCAAGCTGGTGTGCCAGGAGCTGAAAGAAGAGTACGTGGTATCGGGCGAGATAACAACTGTCCAAAACAACGATATTAATCTTGAGTGTGGTGACAACGCCGCGATGGCCGGTTTTGAGGCCAAAAGAGGAGTTGGCAAGAAATATGTTGTGACAGCACATTGTCAGAAGCTATCGGCATCTGCATCCACTAGTGGCGCCGACGGTGCTGATAAGACGCCGGGTCTGGGAGGTGTGGGTTGACTCAGGGCCGGATTTCTAAATAGGCTAAGTAGGCTGTAGCCTAGAGCGGCAAATTTTTTGGGGTGGCAAATTTTACGAACAATTAAAGCGGCATTCGACATAAAAATTGTTATAAAAACACTAATATTTTTAAGAAAGAAACAAATAATTTACATTAACGTGTAAACCTTAAACGTATATATAGCACTAATA
This sequence comes from Hylyphantes graminicola, assembly GCA_023701765.1. Lineage (NCBI taxonomy): Eukaryota > Metazoa > Arthropoda > Arachnida > Araneae > Linyphiidae > Hylyphantes > Hylyphantes graminicola. Next base: position 51,161,315 of record CM043115.1, on the reverse strand, counting down.
TTTAGTAGTAAACATGGTAGCAGCGAGGGAAATTAGACCCTTCCCTCCTGATTTGGAAGTTGAAAGAAAAATATTAGAACAGTTTAAAAAATTCACCTATTATTTCGCTTTCGATTTAGAGTGTATATAGATGATTCTAATAACAGTAGAAAGAAAAAAATAGCAACGAAAACTATATCTGACGGCAAATTGATCTTAGCCTACAGGCGGCAAATCTTTAAATCCGGCCCTGGGTTGACTGTAGAAGACACTTTACTTATGTGGGCGGGTAAACTGCAGTAACCACCTACACTGCTCAAAACAATTAGGGGAGCACTTTTTAATTCCAACTTTAACTTCACTCCCAACTTTTTAATTTTTATCCTATAAATCTGAAATTTGTTAAATAGGTTCACTATGCATTCGAAATGAAATAGTAAAAAACAGGAGAAAAAAATCTTAAGTTTTTAATACTTAAATTTAAAGGGGGGAAATGGAATAATAACTTTTTGATAAATTATAACAATAATTTTTTCAAAACTTTTTTTGCTAAAAAAAGTTGAAATATATTTTTAAACATCTAAAAATTGCAAGCATGAAAAATTTAGGGTAAATTTATTTTCTAAAACTGTTTTAAAGTGAAATTTATTTTACCATATATTTCATATTTTCATTAATATTAAAAAAATATATTAAATTCTTCAAAATACATTATTCTTCCATATAATGATGTATCTAACAATACATAAGTTGCGAATTTAACTTAGTCAGAAAAAAATCACAAGCTGATGATTCCCAATGGTATCATTGGGAGTGAAAGGGTTTAAAACATGTGCTCCCCTAATTGTTTTGAGCAGTGTAAATGATTTGGACCATTTTTGCCCTGAAATGACCACTCTTTTGAAGTACAGGGTGGTTATAAAATAACGCTCGCTATTCGGAGTGGTCTGTAGTTTTAATGAATAATCCAAATGCAAAAAAACTTTGAGACACTTACTAATCAAGAAGGGGGACAAAGAATGGAATCATAAAAAACAAAGTCGTCACTTGACCGGGGTTCTAAATTACGAGGCGTAATTGGATGAGTTGGCCGTAATTGGCCATAATTGACGACGCCTCGTAATTCAAAACCCGGTCAAGAGACGAGTTTGTTTTTATGATTATTCTTTTTTAAGATTATTTTTTATGATTCTATCTTTTTCATGATTCCATTCTTTCCCGCCCCTTCTTGATTAGTAGGTTTCTCAATTTTTGATGCATTTGTATTATTCATTCAAGCTACAGACCACTCCGAATAGCGAGCGTTATTTTATAACCACCCTGTATACTTACTTTCAGGTAAGAGTTATTGAGTGCTTACACTAAAGGTCTAAGTCATTTGTCCAGACACTGCAGGTTATCTGCCTACGGCAGTATGTGCATGTTTCTACTGTTCTAGTATTGCTAGGGACCGGATCACGTATTAGACGCGTTTACATGAGCCATCGAATCCATGGAGTGAAGAGCAAACTCAGCAATTTTTCCCTCTTGGGTATTTTCTCCCAGACAGCACCGGAATTGCAGGGTTCGTTGGTGGGTTTCGCAAACCCTCCAATGAAAGAGTGTTTGATGTGTTGATTCATACCTTGGATTCGACCACAGACTATTGTTTGGATTAGAAATCCTGCTCTTGATTTTGGCATTTCATGGATTCGATGGCTCATGTAAACGCGCCTATTGTGGCGGTTGAGAATTATTTTACGAACGAGTCTATTTCAGAAGCAAAGTATTCCCTTCTTTCGCTCACATGTCCTTCACTAAAACTCTTTATAAGTAATTTTTAGGGAGCGTCATACATTACTTTATGATTTTACGTGGCAGAGGGTCGAGCAGAATATCACGTAGTTTTTCCTCTAAAAAAAATCAATGCAAAATTGGGAGAAAATGGTTTTAATTTCCGGTAACGTTTGTTTCTAGACTTAAATTTGTGCAAAATCCTACATGAAAATACAACCCCTGGCAATAAATATGGAATCACCTTTCAGAAAGTAAAGAAATATTTATTCAACAGTGTGTAGAAATTTCAAAGTTAAACTAGATTAAACAAAAACATATTTAATTAAAAGTAGACGATTTAAGGCACAAGTTAAAAACACAAACAAGTTGACTAATGTGGTCTAGCATGAATAATGTTGTTATTATTAACCAAACTGGAGAAATATGTAAGGACTCAGTGACGACGCGAGAAAAGTATGGAATCACCATGCAGTTTCTGTCTTGAAATCTGGCAATATTTGTAAATTATGCAAATTAATCGTAACATAAAAGACGTGTTATAGTCCGACCACGCTAAGTTGGCAATCAAAATATTTACATTGTGGACGATTCCACTTTGAATTGAGGTTTTTAAGCAGAAGAAATAAGGGTTGCCAGCTCAAGGCGTTTGGCGAGAAGAGGAGATTGTTGGTCTAGTTCAATCTATCACACTAGAGCTACACATCAGTTATCGGCGATAGAGGATTGTTGTTGATTGCTAGTAGCGGTTAACGATTACACGTGTATTTCTTGGATATTTTGAATCGTGAAATTACTAAGGCTATTATTATTTTACCGAAATTTAATTAACCATTGCTAAAAAAAGTTCAAAATTAATAAACAAACTCGTAGTTAAGTTATAAGTTCCACTGAGTATATTTCCCAGTATACTTCTAGGATTTTTTTTTTTTTTCATTTTGATGAAGGGTTTTAAAACTTAAAAATATGACTGGGACTAGGAATTACACCGAGGGACGCTATAACTTAAATATTAATGGGAAATATAAGAGTAATCCTGATGCAAGTTCGATCTACCCTTCGATTGATAGTCTGTTTCTAAACCTTAAAGAAACTTGCGCCCAAAAGCAATGAATCGCCAAACATAGTAACTCTTACCCAAAACCTTCCTTACCTTTTTTCGAAGTGGACTGGTCCACAATGTAAATATTTTGATTGCCAACTTAGCGTGGTCGGACTATACCGATATCGTGTTATCATTTGACGAAGTTATTTCAGTGCAAGCATGGCTCCGACGAAAGAATTATCCGATTAGGTCGGCTAAGAATAGTCAAGCTACTCAAAGAAGGACTGTCAACCAGAATTGTGGCAAATCGAGTAGGCTGCTCTCAATCTGCAATATCAAAGATGTGGATAAAGTTAAAGCACACCGGGGATTCATTTAAAAGAGAAGCGTAAAGGCCGTCCAAAGAAAACAACCTATCGAAAATTTGTTACTTCGCCTTAAGGGACCATAGGAGTCTTAAAAATGTGCAAAGAAGGTACTACAAAGCATAGTTTGATCTTTCATGTAATTTTTTAGCTACACAATATGAGTATAATTTTTTATGTGTAATTCTACAAGATTTATTTATTATAAAACAAATAAAATTTATGAAACTTTAGCCAAAACTAAAATAAATGATATTAAACATAAAGCTATTTTAACACGTTGGGATTAGGCTTGCGCGGCAAATTTTGAGATCAAAATTGAAAAAATGACCAAGAAAATGACTTTATATTGTACAAATATGTCATTGTACAAACTAGGACTTATACCTAAATTCTCAGCTCAAATTTAATTAGAAATTATTTTAAGAACTTTTTTCCAAAATTTAAAAAAAAAAAAAATTAAAATTTAGATTGTAAATTTTTTAAAAAATAATTTCTATTTAAAATTGAGATGAGAATTTAGGTATAAGTCTTTGTTTGTTCATATTTGTACAATATAAAGTCATTTTCTTGGTCATTTTTTCAATTTTGATCTCAAAATTTGCCGCGCAAGCCTAATCCCAATGTGTTAAAAAAGCTTTATGTTTAATATCATTTATTTTAGTTTTGGCTAAAGTTTCATAAATTTTAAAATTTGTTTTATATTAAATAAATCCTTATAGAATTGCACATAAAAAATTATACTTATATATTGAGTAGTTAAAAAATAACATGAACGATCAAACTATGCTTTGTAGTACCTTATTTGCACATTTTTAAGACTCCTATGACCCCTTAAGAACCGCAAAAAAAAAAAAAAACTTCAACAGTGTTGAAAACGAACTGGGCTGAAGCGGGTGTGGATGTTTGTGCCAGAAAGTACGAAATCGACTTCGGGGGATGGGATTCTCTTACAGAAAAGCCAAAAGAAACTGCCCAGAAGAAGAAATGTCTACAATGAGTAAAAAATAAGACAACGTGGACTGTAGATGATTGTTAAAAGGTAGTATTTAGTGACGAGTCACGGATATGTGTTGGTTATGGAGACGATGCAGGAACATTCGTTTGGAGACGAGGAAACGAAGCTTACTCAGACGGCTGCATTAAGAAACAAGTAAAGTTCCCTACTACCGTTCTGATCTCGGGTTGCATGTCAAGTAAAGGGCCAGGCAAAATGGCTGTCGTTAAAACAACTGTCAATTTGCATATTTATGTTGACATTTTAGAGCATTTCCTGATCCCATCCATTGAAAATGCATGTGGAGATGAAGATGTCGTGTTCCAGGATGATAACGCCTCCTGCCATAGGGCGAAATGTGCAAGAGATTTCCTTGCTGATAGGCAAATTCCTACCATGCCAATTCCTACCTGCCAATAGCCCAGACATGAATCCAATTGAAAACATGTTATGGAAACTAAAGAAACTTGTCCAGGCCAAAACTCCACTTTGCAAGGAAGATCTGATAACTGCCGTAAATGATTTTTAGCCCTTTCAGTCCCAACAATTTACTACACTTTAGAAATTTCTGATATTCACAAAATAAGCTTATTTTAGGTCAAATATACGAGTTCCATAAAAAAAAAATTAACTTTAATTTTTTATATGGTTTTTGAAATAATGCTAAAAATTTTTAACTGTGGAAAACAACAAAATAAATAAATATATATTACCTAAAAACACTTCGAGTTATATATTTTAAGGTACCTGACCATATTATTAAAAAAAATTAGTAATTATTTTAACCGAAATAGTTTAAATTGTGTTTTAAATATGTGGAACTGAAGTGAACTTATGAAAAATCAGGTAAAACGCTTGTTTTCTATTTTCTGAATAAAAGAAAGTAGTAGTTCTGACTTCAATTGAGATTAATGAAAAATATTGTTTAATGAACAAAGTGTAAAGAATCGAATGATGTGTGTTTGGAAGTCATAACGGGACATAAACATTTTGAAAAAAATATTGAAAGTGATGATGCCAAATGGCATCACTGGGACTGAAAGGGTTAAGTCTCTCCCGCCATCATCAGATGAAGCATCTGCTGTTTGAACTGTCCGAGTTTTAGGTTTTGGACTTTAGTATGTGTTTTGATGTTTTCCTGGTATCAAACAGTTCAAATCAAAAGTTTTGTAATCAAATAGTAAAAAAAAACCGAATTTTAAAAAATCTCAATTGAGAGGGGAATTACGAGAGGGGACCCAAATATCAACAGAATAAAAAGAAAGCGTCAAAACCGTGCCACGTGATTTTACAAGAAGTGGAAGAACGTGCTAGGTGACATTTTTGAAAAAAAAAATGAGAATTTTGTGTCAATGGACATATTCCTAACTTCTTTTGAGATAACAAGTTACCCCTTCGTCATAAACACTAAATTTGGTATTTTTTTTAAGATTTGAAAGTACTGTTTATAACAGATCTGAGTCTGAACGAAAAACTTTGAAGTTCATTTTCTTGTTTTTATCTTTTTGTCACTTAGCACGTTCTTCAACTAAGCTCTTCATTTATGAACGCCTCCTTACCATTTTACTATTAAATTTCATTCAAAATTTTTATCTTTACTAGATTAATTCATCCTCAATCTCAAATCTTTAATGGTTTCTCAATTTTACATTCAAATCTGAAACCATAATATTCCTTCTCTGAACAGTGCAATACCGACTGATATCTTTTCGACTTAATTGACATATGTCATTCTGACATTTCAAAATCGTGTCTTTATAGATATATGATCGCACAATATCGTTTGCTCATTCAAAATAAATCCGTAGTGTTGCTAGACCATGTCTAAAAGAAACTCCGCTTCCGTAAACTTTTCTAGTAATCTATATAGCTTTCAAATTAACCATAGTATTAAACCTAGAGAATAACATGTACGATACTTTAGTAACCATACTAGAAAACTGTTAGTTATATTAAAGAAGTTATTCTTAACTAATAAATCGTTAGCTTTATAGGCGCATTTTTGTCCGTTTAAAAACAAATCTTTAGCAGTATTTAGTAGGCTTATACTGTATACACTGCAAATAAGTCCGATACATGACTTGATTCATGACATGATTCTAAAAACTGCTCGAAATTTGGGGCTGTTAACACCTCTTTTAAATAACAAGCTTCATTTACTTTTTTTTTCTCTTTAATTTATATGACTTATGACATTAATTGTTTGCATTAAATGCAACCAAACTGTATTTATTTTCCAGGTTTTTATTTTCTCTTTATAAATGTATTAACACCACCACTATATGTAAGTTTTGATTGAATAGCTCTTATAATAAAAATATATATAAAAATATTCTCTAAATAAAATTATCTTGATCACTAATCGTTGTCTTGTTTCTATGTATTGTAATTTTTTTTTAAATATCTTCTGCCCATTAATTCTGAAATGTGTAATGCAGATTTAAACCTTGATATCTGAATGTTTGGCTTTCAAAACTTAAGAATCGTTATTGCCTTACTTACAGTTACTTACAAAAAGTTTTATTTTTCATATGCTAAAGCAAAATTGCATATTAATAACAATATTACAACGAATTCGCATTCTGTAATGAGGATTTTTAAAACTACGATTATATACAATTGTAACTACTACCTTGTTTTTGTGTACAAAAATAGAATTTTGCTATTTCAATTATTGTTAAGTCATACCATTCCGAATTTGCATGGAAAACTTAAGGGGGTATGGGACACTTTTAACTTTTTTTTTTAATATTGCAGATATCAATATAATTTTTTTTCCATAAATGTATACTATATACTAACACTTTTAGATAGTCAAAGGTTTTAAATTATCATTATTTATTTTTTTAAAATTTAATATGTGTCAAAAAGGGATGTCTCTTATTTTTGTTATAAGTCAAAAACTTATTTATTGGCAAACAAATATTTAGCATTTTTATAAACAGAAAAATGTATTTAACAAACTGTCTTTACCGATTTTTCCTATTTGCCATAGTTTTTTTTAAAATTATTGAAGTTTTTTTTAATAATTTCACAGGTTCACTTTTTTTTTATAAAAATTCATAAATAAAAAAATAAACTATTTACAACTAATCCCTAAAGGCAAATCAAAGATATATGTTTGAAAAATATGAGTGGAAAATTTTGACACTCTATGGGCAGTAGATTTTGAGTTATATCAATTTAAAGTCAAAAAATCATCGAAAACACGATCAAGGAGAAAAACAGCTTTGAAGTTTATCACTTTCCTTATTGAAGCGCTCCAAACCGACCGAACAACTAAGGATTCGATAACGTTATTCCTATCTAATATTACGAGGAAGCAAAGATTATAAACGTGGTTGGCCAACACAGATGTCATGACACAAAAAACTACACATCTCACGTTCTACTGCAGATACAAATAAAATTGTTGTTTTTAATTATTCTAAAATATTTGTGTTATTTTTTATGATAATAATAATTTTTTTGATTTTTTTTGAAGATTTTGAGTCCTATACCCCCTTAAACAAATTACATTACGTATATAAATCCTTTGACTATTTAACCGATTTCTGTAAATTATTTTTTAAAGTTACAAATGACCTGGAAACTGAGTAGGACATGGGGGAATTATGGGTCACTCTCCTTCCTGGGTAAATAATGGCAAGTTTTTCAGAATTAAAAATGTTTTTTACAAAACAAATAACTTATGCCAGGTCATCTTTATACATTATATTTTCTTATATCAAATTCAAAAACAATGTAACTCTGCAGTAAATAATAGAAAAAAACGCTTTTTACACTACTATAAAAACATCTTTAAAAAAGATTGTCTTTGAAAACCATAATTTTTTTTAAGATCCATACTGGAGAAACATATTTGAACTAACTATTTTGTTGGTGCTATTTTACAATAGGAAACGCTCTAAGCTTTTCATTCCTATATAAATTTTTCATTATTTTTATTTTTAAATAGTTTTAAAGGTATAGTGATTTATCCCCCAGTTTACTGGGGTAATTCTTGGTCACTGGGGTAATTCTGGGTCAGTGATATTTTTTGATTTTTTAGTTTTTTTTAGCTAAGTGGTATACGCCATTTTGAGGCAAAAAAATCAGATTCGGCTGAATTCCAAATTACATTAAAAAATTCAAGTTAGACGTTTATTTTAAATTTAAATAACAAAAAATTTAATCTACATTGAAATAGCATGAAAATTCTATTTTCATTCAATACTTTCTCTGTTGCCATTGCGTTAAACTTACGAGAAACTTTATTTAAAATAAAAACTTCTGAAAGAATATTTATTTGTGCTATAATTCAGTTGTTATAGAATCCATTGAATTTTTTTTTTGTCAAAATAGAGTTCTTTTGATGGTTCATTATACATGTATCAAGAAAGATGCATAGAGAATTCTAACTTGGCATAAAAAAAATATGCCAAGTTTCGCTTTCATTACTCTTATGTGCTTAAACAATCTTTTTATGTGCTAAAACTGATATAATTTGGAATATTAATTTACTTTTGACATGCATTACTATAAAAAAAATGGGGGACCCATATTTACCCCATGTGTGACCCATAATTGCCCAAACCCGGGGTAATTCCTGGTCACTCAATAATTAAAATAAAAGTAATAATAATTAAATTTTGAGTTAAGTGATTATTTAAAGAAATTCTAAATTATTTAAACTTACTCCATGCAAAATTAAATCTTCTTATATTTATACTTTAGAAAAAAATAGGATGTTGTGACTTTTTGACCCATAATTTCCCCATATGACCCCAATGTGTATATTTTATTTTCTGTTGACTCGTTATTTTCCCTTTCAGGCCTAGTGTTAACTGACTTTTTTGCTAAGAAATTTTTTATCGACCTTGAACGAAACTTTACTCTTTTTTTTGTAGACAAGTCAAATGAATAAGTTGGTAAGTCAGATAACTCAGTTAATGAGGAGTCAACTGATACTTTCACTGAGTCCAAAAGTACTCAACACTTTCCTGTATAAACCATTTGAGTCCATTTGAAAAAAATCCACTTATTAATATATTTCAGCAGAATTTTTTAGTAAAAAAGATTTTAGTTATTCTATCAAAGCGTTTTGAAGCAGTTCATCCTATATAGAAAATATGTGATAAGCAGTGTCAAAGTAAGACGTTTCTTTGGAAAAAAAATAGATAATATTATTTTTTAAAACTAATTAGAATTTAAATTCTATTAATTTTAACTACTAATTCGAGAACACATTTAGAATAGAGATCACTTTACATCTTGCTGGAATAACGTCGCCCTTCAGCTCTTCATATCCAAGAAGGTAGTATGGTTTTCGACGCTAACATACTAAAAAGATTGAGTGGTCAAAAATTCCAATGAGGATTATATGCGTTGAGGAAACTTCTCCGTTTAAAATCCGTCTTTACCCAATTTATAGTCAGCCTTCAGTTCTGCAGATGCAGTACGGTTTTCGACACTAATATCTTAAAAGGATGAAGTAGTCAAGGAATCCAATGATGAGTTTATGACTAGAGGGAACGTCTCCATGTTAAATCAGTCAAAGTTAGTTTATAGAAGACGATATTGATTAAAATCTTAGATTTTGCTGAGACCGCTGAGGTTCAGCCTGGTCAATTGAATTCAATTAAAAATTCCGATATTCGTCGTCAATAGAACATGTATAAACTTTCTACGACATTAATACACTGCTCAAAACAATTAGGGTAGCGCATGGTTTGAACACTTTCACCTTCAATGATTTCATTTGGAATCATCAGCTTGCAATTTTTTTTCCGCTAAATTAAGATCTCACTTATTTATCATTAGATGGAAGAATCATGCCTTTTGACGAATTAAATAATATTCGTTTTAATTAAATTAAAATATGAAAACATGGTAAAATGATGTGCACTCTGAAACAAGTTTATTAAGTAATGACCCTAAATTCTTCACGCTTGTATTCTTAGATGTTTAGAAATTGTTTTTTCATTAAATAAAGTTTTGAAAAAGTTGTTATAATTTATTTTAAATTTAAATTTTAGTTAAAAAATAAGGATTTTTTGTCCCTGTTTTTTTTTTACTATTTCTTTGTGGATGCATAATGAATGTATTTCACAAATTTCGATTTTTAGAATAAAAACAAAAAGTTGGGACTGAAAGAGTTAACAAATGTACTCTCCCCTAATTGCTTTGAGCAGTGTAGTTCCAAACAAACCAATCCTCTTGAAAATATATAGTAAAATGTCGCATTAAGTAAAGTAGATATTGATCCAATGAATGTACTTCAAAATACTTCAGTAAAAGGATTTCTAGTTAGACATGTCGCTTTAAACATGTTTTAAAAGAATACAAAATTATTCTGTGAATTGTGTGGCATCATGTACTAAAAATACGAAAATGAAATTTAATAACAAAAAAACCCTACTTAATAATTTATTGAAAGCCCTAAAGCATACTATGTTTTCTGAAAACTCCAAGCAAAAGCAAAAATAAATACCTGACAATTTTATTACACTAATGGAAAATCTTTAAAAACATATGTGGCGCAATACCTTTACTATACATTCAATGATTTATGCCAAGCAATAGAAGTAAAAACAGCATCATTATACGTCCCCAGGGAAATCATATATATTCTTATCCTCTTCGTTATTTTCCATTAAAATCCTATTTAGGAAATTAGCTTCGCATGTTAACTATGTATCAAGTTACGAATACACATAACAATAGTTCCATAGAGATGGTGTTTTGAGTATGAAAAAAATTATTACTGCATAATTCAAAAGCTGTTTGAGATAGTTACATTTGTTTCTAATCTTAGCCTTCGGAAGGAAAAAAACTAAACGAAAACTAAAAGTTTTTATTGAAACTTTTGAATTAAGTTTTTTTAAGTGCTTAGACTAGAACATATTATTTTTTTGAATATTTATTGATATTAATTAAAATTAACTCTGAAATATGCTTAAGTAATTGGAAATAATTTGTAAAGGCCCTAAGATATGTTGAGACTTCCTTAATACTTTTCTTGGATTTCAATGTTTTAGTTTTACTGTATTCAGAAATTGTGATTATTTCATATCTTGACAACTACTTTTACTTGCAATTGCAAAATATTCTGAAAAATTTCAAAACGATTGAAATTTTTATGCAGATTACATACTGGTAAAAGCAGCACAAAATACTATGTTTTAAAATTTTGAATTAAAGTTATGAATAAAAGTTATATTCATAGTAAAAACTCCCGAAACCTCGTTTGAAATACATATTTAAAAAAAAATCCCAAGCCAACTGCTAACATAACAAAAATCTATCGCAACATCTATATAACTTACAACAATGCAATTCTTTCTATACATACTTTTCGCAACTATCCTTTATGCAAACATACATGCATTGTCACAAAAGCTATTCAAATATACTCTAAGCGATGCGATTCCCGAAGACAACAACGTTATGAAGGAAACGCATGCGTCCAATCGCATCCACTGTGCGTCACATTGCCTGAATGAAGAAGGTTGCATAGGTTTCGGGTTCGAAACCAGCAAGATGTGTACTCTACTCAGTGTCCATATGAAGGAGAATTATTGTGACGTCAGCAACAATTGTGTGTCAAGAAAAGATGTGAAGATATACATGGTAGGAAATTTTGTCTCATTAGTCTTTAAGGTAGGCGAATACACAAAATTCTAAAAATTTTACTGTTACTTTAATCTTTTCCAAATTTGGCATAGTGATTTCAAATATAATGAACAATACTATTTAGGCATGTTTTTTTTTAATTTAAATATAGTTTATTTTAAACAGTGTTTTTCAACTAAAAAAGAGGTTTACGCTAACAAGTCTACCACATTGAATTTTCCTCCTATAAACATTAATTATGCGTTAAATTCTTCATTTTGAACTGATACATGCAAGGACCCTCTAGAATTACATACAAATTACAAGAAAAGAAGTTATTAAGAAAAATTTAATGAATTAACTAGAAAAAAGATTTTTTTTCGATTAACTTACACTTGGACATTTAAAAAAAAAAAAAAACCTAGTATATTAAACCCTTTCAGTCCCAGTGATGCCATTTGGCATCATCACTTTCAATGTTTTTTTTTTTCAAAATGTTTATGTACCGTTATGACATCCAAACACACATCATTCGATTCGTCACACTTTGTTCTATTAGACAATATTTTACATTAATCTCAATAGAAGTCCGAACTATTATTTTTTTTATTTAGAAAATAGCCAACAAGCGTTTCACCTGATTTTTGATAAGTTCACTTCAGTTCCACATATTTAAAATACAATTTAAACTATATCGGATAAAATAATTACTAATTTTTTTTAATAATATGGTCAAATACCTTAAAATATATAACTCGAAGTGTTTTAAGGTAATATATATATTTTTTATTTTGCTGTTTTCCACAGTTAAAAAATTTTGGCATTATTTCAAAAACCATATAAAAAATTTTAATGGATTTTTTTTCTTATGGAACTCGTATATTTGACCTAAAATAAGCTTATTTTGGGAATATCAGATGTTTCTGTAGTGTAGTAAATTTTCAGGACTGAAAGGGTTAAACCAGATGTTAGAAGTTTATAGCACAGATATATATTGAAATATCATCTGTAAAAAATTTCAGGTAAATTAATGTAAAACTTTTTATACTAGAAGTGTTAGCGTAACCCCTTTTTTTTTGTTGAAAAACACCGTTTAAAATAAATCAATTATATTTAAATAATTGCTTAAAGACCATTGTTCATTATATTTGAAATCACTATGGAAAATTTGGAAAAGATTAAACTAATAGTAAAAATTTTGGAATTTTGGGTACTCGCCTACCTTAACTGTTTACTGAAAGACATTAACTTATTGAAATTTCCTTAAACTCTTCTATATCTAAACTTTTATAAATTGGCAGGATTATCGACATGAATTTTTTTAATGCAATTTTTCACCTCTGTCAAGGAAGGGCTCTTAATTTCATCTTCTACTATATTTAGGGGGTAAAGAGAACAACACTCCTTGCCAACCTAAGTTGGGTAAATAAAATTATTCTATGGAGAAGATCCTTCCTCGCATGTAAATAGTTCCATAAATTATTTGTAAATCAATCCGGAAAACATGTTTAAAACGTTAATTTCAGTTCAAAGGAATCAGGGATCAAGGAAGGAATCATAAGGTCTAAAGGTTTGTATATTATTTGAGAAATTTTCGAAATTTTTTCGGAATGAAAAGTGTATTTTGGTTAAATTGTCTTCAGATTAATTTGCATGCAAATATTACCTTACAATAGTTTCCAACTAACGGGCCAATCACGCTCCCCCCCCTGCCTTTTCACTATTTGTTTTTACCCAATATAAAGATTCAAATAAACCAAAAAAAACTCGTGAAACAACTTTAAAGAACGTGACTATGAAAATGTTTTAATTTGATGTGTGGCAACGTTGTTAAAAAAGAAGATAGAAAATGGAAGGTTGATGTTTTAAACGCTCTTGTAAATAATATGTTAAAACTAATAAATTAATTATAACGCTACCATCAGAGACTGCTGAATATTAAAGCTATTCGTCACAGAACAAAAATTTGGCGGCAAGCGGAGGGATGTCGACGGAACTAGTGTGGAATTAGATTCACCAAGAGTGGCTCGAAGTTGAAAATAGGCTTAGAATAGCCATTGTAATTTACGTAAGAACGTAAGTTTGCATTTTATTTTTGGATCAGTGCTGAATTGTTAAGTAAGATTCAGAATTCTAAGTAGTAATTTTATTGTAGTATTCTTCTAGAAATAGTTGATTATTTGAAGATTAAATTGATTTATTTGAAGTTGTTCTGTGAAAATAGCTAATATAGAATATTAAGCTGAAATTGTTTATTTGGTGTTGCTGTTGTCGGTAGATTTAAATAAGATTTAAAGCGAGTTTTAGAATATTATTTAAAGGTTTAATAATATTTTGAGAAGTTAGATTTACTTCTGTTAGTGAATAAACTAATATTTTAATTATTTTGTTGGAATACTGCATTTGAATGATTTGATAAAATTGTTCGTATTCGATATTTTCAGTTAAAATACTACCGTTTATATTTGATGTTGATGTTCGTAATTAATATTATTTGATTTTGTTTATAATATTAATTAGTATTTAAGAAGTCGAAGTTTGAGTTACGTTGGTTTTCTTTTGAAAAATAAAAAAAGAAAATTAACGATCGGCATTTTGATTGAGGGTTTTTTTTTTTTGGCGGCAAAATGAGTTTTCTTGGAAAGGGCAAGAAGCAAGATTTGCTTGTGGTCTGTGAGGAGTTAGGAGAAGAAGTAGATCCTTTAAGTAAGGTCCCGGAAATTAAAAAGGTAATTGTAGGAAGTGAAAGCTACGACGAGATAGAGGTTAAGGTGATGCTTGATAGAATTATCGAAGAAAGACTTAGAAGCGAAGAGAATGCGAAGCAAGAGGCTCGTGAAAAAAGGAAACTTGAGTTAGAAAAAGAAGCATCATTAAGAAAACTTGAGTTAGAAAGAGAGGAGTCTTTAAAGAAACTTGAGTTAGAAAGAGAGGAATCTTTGAAGAAGCTTGAGTTAGAAAGAGAAGAGGCATTAAGACAGCATGAGTTAGAAAGAGAAGAGGCATTAAGACAACATGAGTTGGAATTAAAGAGATTGGAAGTCTCACAAACTCAACCACAGACCAGAACCAACCATGTATCAGAGAATAGTGCTCATAAAATTCAATTGACCCAGATAATGCCGAAATTTGAGGAAAAGAGAGATGAAATGGGTCTTTACCTAATTAACTTTGAACGGAAAGCAGAAATGGCTCATGTTCCCAAAAGAGATTGGACTGCCTACCTGCTGAGCGTGCTTCCTGCAGAAGTTTCGAATATGTTGGCAAGAGAATCACCAGATAATGCAAATGACTATGATTTTGTGAAAATTCTTCTTCTGAAACGGTATAAGATGAACAGCGAAAAGTTAAAGCAATGTTTCTATAGACACCAGAAAGCTCCAGATAAAAATTGGAGGAATTATTACCATGAGTTACGGAGTTATTTTACAGAATGGATAGAAGAAATGAAAGTAGAAACTTTTGAGCAACTGAAGGACCTAATAGTAGCAGAACAAATAAAATTTCGTGTACCACCAGAAGTTAGAGAACATTTTTTGGACAATTGGATGAATATCAAAGATCCTGAAGATCTGGCGAAAAAACTAGATGACTATGAAAGTGTACGAGATAGTTTTAAAAGAAAAGAAAGGCCACCCAGAAATAATTTTAGACTTCAAGAGGGAGACAAAATCAACGAGAAAGACAAATATGTTCCAAGCAAAGATAAATTTAATAGCAAGAAGAGCACTCCTGGGAAAGAGGATTTACTGGATGAAGGAGAAAGGGATAAAAGGTTTGAAAGAAGAAAGCAACTTAGGTGCTTTGAGTGTGGCTCGACCTCTCACCTAAAACCGCAATGCGATAAACTGAAACGATGTTATGAGTGCGGGTCATCTTCTCACTTAAGATTTCAATGCGATAAACTTAAAGAAAAGGTTGAAACAGTAGCTGCTAATATGATTCGGGAAGGAAATTGTCATGACGTCCTTGCTCCATATATCAGTCAAGGAAAAATAAATGGCATACAAATGCCTATACTTCGTGATTCAGGTGCATCAATCGACCTGATTTGCAGAAAGTATATAAAACCTTCAATGTTAACCACGGAAACTGTATGGATCCGAACCCCATTGGAAGAAAGCCCTATCTGTTTGCCTTTAGCTGAAGTGGAAATAGACTGTACTTATGGACACATTGTTACAAAAGCAGCAGTCATCCGAGATTCTTTAGATCAAGGAAGATATATTTTAGGAAATCGAACAGCGGAGCTCTTAACCGAAGCCAAGCAGAATATACATTTTGAAATGCATACAATCAATGCCATACAAACTCGATCCAAAACGAAGGTAGTAGAATCAGAGTTGCCAAATACAGAGGCAGATACAAGCGATTCCGAAGAAGTTGAAAATTTTGAAAGTGGAACTGTTGATGATGACATTTTGCCAGAGGCAGATTTTTCATTTTCGGAATTGGAGCTTATGAGAATGTCCCCAAACGAATTTTTGGACGCTCAATTGCAAAGTAAGGAATTGGAACCCCTTTTTATCGAAGCAAAAGAAACCACACACAAGAAGAAGAATATGTATCTGATAAAAAACCAGAAATTATTTTTCGTGAAGAAAGATAAGAGAGGAACAGAGCGGCATTTGTTTGTGGTTCCAGAGAAGTACCGGAACCAAATGATGACTTACTGTCATGAAAGAGCTGCATCCCATCTCGGAATAGCGAAGACTAAAGATGCTTTGTTCAAGACGTTTTATTGGCCCAACTGCTATAGAGAGGTAGAAGCTTCCGTTAAGTCATGTGACCTATGTCAAAGGGTAGGAAAACCACAAGATAAAAAGAAAGCACCCCTCAAGCTTGTTCCAGTCATTACAGAAATATTTTCAAAAATAAACGTTGATGCTGTTGGACCGTTGCCTGTAACACCGTCGGGAAATAAGTATCTTATCACGGCAGTGTGTTTGTCTTCAAAGTATCCAGATGCTATTCCTGTGGAAAATCTCAAATCTACTTCCATAATTGACGCCTTTCTACAAGTTTTCAGCCGAATGGGTTTTCCAAGGGAACTGCAAACGGACCAGGGAACGCCATTTACGAGCGCACTAACTACAGAATTTTTAGAAAGATTTGGGATCAAGGTTGTTAGAAGTTCGGTGTACCATCCTCAGAGTAATCCCGTAGAGAGGATGCATAGAACTTTGAAGAGAATACTTCGTGTTCTGTGTCTTGAATCTGGTCCAGACTGGGAAAAGATTTTACCTCAAGCCCTATTTGCTTTAAGAACTGTAACTCACGACAGCACCGGCTTCACACCTGCTGAGTTAGTTCACGGGAGAAACCTGAAGACTCCTGTCATGTTACTCCATGACAAGTTAACTGAAGAAGACCAAGAAGAGGACTGTGTAGTAAACTATGTGTTCGAATTGATGAACCGTATGGAAAAATGTCAGGAGTTAGCAATACGGAATATGGAACATGCCAAGGAAAAACAAAAACTATGGTATGATAAGAAATCAGTCGAACGAGATTTCAAACCTGGTGATCTCGTATTGGTTGTAGCTTCTTCAAAACCAAACAAATTGTCAGTACATTGGATAGGACCTGGTGAAGTAGTAAGACAATTGTCAGACACAAACTATGTGGTCAGATTTCCTGAAAAGGATAAGGATCACGTTTACCACATTAATATGTTAAAACCCTATTTCAAAAGAGTGGAACATGTAAATCTTTTGGCTTTAGGAGAAACTGAAGATGAAGAAGAAATACCAGTTCTTGAATGTGTTGATAAGTCAAATGGGTCAAAACTGTGTGAACTTTTAGAGGAAACCAGATTGAAATCTAATCTTTCGGAAGCACAGCTGAATCAACTCGAGAAACTTCTAAACCAATATTCTGAACTTTTCTCAAATGAACCTGGTTGTACGGATCTGGCCAAACATGATATTGAGTTAGAAGAAGACAAACCTATCATAGCAAAGCCGTATAGGATGTCTCCACGTCAGACTGAAATTTTGAAAGCTGAAGTAAATAAAATGCTTGAACTGAATGTAATAGAACGAGGAGATTCGGATTTTACTTCTCCTTTAATACTTGTTGAAGTACCAGGGAAAGACCCAAGGCCCTGTATAGACTATCGCCGTTTGAATAAAGTGACAAGAACTCAGTATTTTCCTATACCAAATATCGAAGAACTCATTGAGAAAGTATCATCAGCAAGGTACATATCGGTTCTTGATTTAACCCGAGGATATTGGCAAATACCTTTAAGTAAACAAGCCCAGAGATATGCTGCCTTTGTAACCAGTTTTGGTACCTTTAGGCCATTAAGGTTACCATTCGGGCTGAAAAATGCTCCATATGATTTCAGTAGACTAATGGCTAGTTTGCTTCGAGACTGTGAGGAATTTGCGGTACCTTATTTGGATGATGTAGCCATCTTTTCTAATACTTGGGAAGATCATGTGAAACATTTAGAAGAAATATTTGTAAAAATGAAAACTGCCAAGCTTCACCTAAAACCTTCGAAGTGTCAGTTTGCTCGTGAGCATGTCAAGTATTTGGGACATATAGTTGGACAAGGCCAAAGAAAACCTGGTGAACTTAAAATTCAAGTGGTTAAAGAATTTCCTAGGCCTCAGAACAAAACCCAGATTAGATCGTTTTTAGGACTTGCTGGTTATTACCGACGGTATATTCCAGATTTTTCGGTAATTGCGGCTCCATTAACAGATCTTTTGAAAGGAAAGGACGTAAAGTCATCAGTAAATTGGACTTCTACTTGTGAAGACGCCTTTGAAGAACTGAAGAAAAGACTTTCAGAAAGGCCAGTACTATACAGCCCTGACTTCACTGCTCCATTCATCATTCAGTGCGATGCTTCAAACGTTGGAATTGGTGTGGTGTTGTCCCAGATAAATCAGAATAATGAAGAGCACCCAATAATGTACCTCAGTAGGAAATTCACCCCTGTAGAACAAAAGTACAGTACTACAGAGAGAGAATGTGCTGCCATTGTTTATGCCATTCAGAAATTAAAATGCTATCTTGACGGGCAACAAAAATTCACCATACAGACTGATCACAATCCTCTGGTCTGGCTAGAGAAAAATACAGGGACTAATCCGCGACTTTTGAGGTGGGCCCTCACATTACAACCATTCAATTATGAGGTTGTTCACAGAAAGGGATGTCTCCATCAAAATGCCGATACCCTGAGTAGATTTCCATGAATAGTAATTTAGTTGTTGCATGCGTATACTGTGTACCTCTGAAGTTGTTAGTCTTACCTTAATATTGTTAAGCATTTTAACTGTAATTTATAACCCTACTGGAACTTTGAAAAATTAGGCACATGTTAAATAGTTGCACTGATCCAAAAACTGCTAGGGACTTATAGAAAGACTTTAGGACTCTTTAAGACTTTTCATATTTAAAGACTCAGAACTTTTAAGACTTTTTCTCTTCTATCAAAAGTCTTCCCTTGGTGGGGAGGGGTCTATAAAGATTCAAATAAACCAAAAAAAACTCGTGAAACAACTTTAAAGAACGTGACTATGAAAATGTTTTAATTTGATGTGTGGCAACGTTGTTAAAAAAGAAGATAGAAAATGGAAGGTTGATGTTTTAAACGCTCTTGTAAATAATATGTTAAAACTAATAAATTAATTATAACGCTACCATCAGAGACTGCTGAATATTAAAGCTATTCGTCACACCAAGTTAGGTTGGTACGGAGTGTAGAAACAATGAATAGTACACAAAATTTCATGCTGTTACAAAATTTTCTGTGGAAAAACAAGTAAGATTTTTTAATTGTTTTTTTTTTTTAATTCGTTCACTTTTGAGATGCTTAGTGCTTAGATCAGTAACTTACTCCTAAACAATCGAAGTAATATTATATTATTTTATCAGATGATAGTTATTTTCGTAGACGTGAAGATACCAGAGAAATTTCCAGTCTGACAATACTAAAAATAAATGAAATAATTTTCCTATAAAAGAGTCAAATCGGTAACAGTAAGATCAGTATGGTGTGAAAAAATTTTATTTGATATTGAAACACTATTCCATTAACTCTTTTTCGTAATTGTGCTTACAGCATAGTAATTAGTTGTATATTGTGACGTTTTATTGTCACTTTTAATTATACCCAGGTACACTTCCCATAACTATTAAATATTTTTTCACTTAAATATGCTTGTCTTGGTTAGTCTGAACCCCCGGCAACTACTACTACAACTGAAACTCCAACTACAACTACAACAACTAAGGCTCCCACAACAACTACTACAACAAAGGCGCCAACAACGACGACTACAACTAAGGCTCCAACTACAACGACTACAACAAAGACTCCTACAACAACAACTACAACGAAAGCTCCTACTACGACAACTACAACGAAAGCTCCAACTACGACAACTACAACTAAAACTCCTACAACAACAACTACAACGAAAGCTCCTACGACTACCACAACGAAACCTCCAACGACGACTACCACAACGAGAACTCCTACGACTACTACTACAACGAAAACTCCAACTACGACGACTACTACCAAAGTAATATCTTTAATTTTTTTATTAAAAAAATATATGATTTTAATTAAATATATTAATATTATTTTTTAATTAAAATACATATGAATATTTCGTTTTTGATTATAAGATATATTAAATTTTCTTGAATTTTTCAGTTAAGTTATATATTACTTGATTGATTTTAAAAAAATGCTCTTACTAGGTGTATATTATAATGCTATATATATGAATTTTATTGAAATTTCATATTCACGCACTTCGTAAACACAGATTTCATAAGAAACCCTCATGATATTAAAATATAATTGGTTTGAGTGGTCATGTTAGTATCAGACAAATAAAAAAAATTATATAAAAATATATTTTTGGGACCAATTAAAAACTTTTGAAAATTTCACAAATTTGATGCAATTTAAACGAAAAACATCTTTATGAACTAACTATGTAATTGAAAAAAGATTTGAAATCTCAAGAGATTCGTGAAGCATTAAATCAACCATTGCAAATGAAAACGGACAAAATAATGCAGTGACAGATTCTAAACAGTATACTGTGTTTCACGACTTTTTATTGTTTTAACCATAACAGACAATTTCCAATCTTAAAATCCCTTTCTAAATCTTATAAAAATGATTTTTTATAACTTACAATATATTGAAGAGCTTAGTGGAAGAACGTACTAAGTGACAAAAAGATGAAAACGAAAAAATGAGCTTTAAAGTTTTTCGTTCGTACTCAGATCGGTTGAAAACAGAACTTGTAAAGCGTAAAAAATTAACTAATCTTAAATTTGATGAAAAAGTGGAAACTTGTTAGCATTAAAGAAGTTAAACTCCGTGCCATCCCAACTTGGGTTAAAAAAAAAAAAGAGTAAGAAGGCAGAAAAAAAGGTATGACTGTTCCTTTAGTTGGAAACTCTTGTTTGTTATTTACATACAAAATTACCTCAATATAATTTAACCAAAAAAAAAATTTTTTTCTGATAAAATTGCCAAATTTTCTCAAATAATATTGATATCTGTAAGACCTTAAACGAAATTAACATTTTAAAATTTGGGTGGATTCACAAATAATTTATGGAACTCTTTACATGAGCGAAGGATCTTCTCCATAGCATATTTCTATTTATCCAACTTACGTTGGCAAGGAGTGTAGTAATACGCTCATTGACACAAACTTCTCCATATTTTCAAAAATATCACTTAGCACGTTTTTCCAATAGGCTCTTTAATTGTGAATAATGTAGATTTGAAATATTCTTCAGTTTTATGTGCCACGCAGTTATATATAGATTTTGTTAAATAATATGTAATTTTATAGTCCCTATGATTGGTAGTTTGAAGCAAAATACAAAGTATGTAAGAATGAATGTCGATAATGCTTTAACCCTTTATCTACTAAGGGTACTTATAAGAACGGCTTTGGGGGAAAGAGGAAAATTTTTAATTTACATATTCAGTTTTATCACATAAAAGTGACTATGTAAATTAACAGGTGTGAAGTAAATTCTTCCTAAAACTTTTACTTTAGTTATCCTGTGCCAACTCCTTGTTTTGTTTTTTATTCTTCGTGTGTGGGAAAATATATAGCAGTGGGCTTTTATTAATGCAGTAAGCGTGGTTTCAACAAATTAAAGACTGAAAAGGTAAAACATATTCATCCAGCAAAATATCCTTGTTAATATGTGTAATTTAGTCATGATAAATAGAAAGAAAGAAAATTAATTCTGGAAATAATCTGAATCTTAAGTCCCAACTCTTATTCAAAGACAATCAATGTAACTTAAATTTTAATTATGTGCATAGAGGGTTAAAGTTTGTTCCTATACATAAAAAGTCGAATTTATGATGTATTATGAATTTAACAATTTATGCCTCGAATTAAGTTACACTTTTAATTGTCTTTGAACACTTTAGTGATAGCTATTCAAGCTAATTAGAATATAAAAAGGTAAAAAAAATATAGTTGAAACACAAAATGTATATTATGTCCCTAATTACTTTTTTTTCATCCTTTTTACTTTTAATTTCGAAATTACATTGACAAAAATGACATTTTGTTGAATGAATATGCATTACCTCTTTGATCTTTAATATGTTGAAGCCGCATACTGCATTGAAAAAGCCCCACTATCATCTATTTTCCCTTGCAAGAACAATGTTAAGTAAAACAACGGCCTTTTAAGTCCTACTAATAAGTACCGTAGGGAGCATCACGAGTTGTTGCAGGATAACTTAAGGTAGGCGAATACCCAAAATTTCCCAAAATTCTAAAATTTTTACTATTGCTTTAATCTTTTCCAAATTTGGCATAGTGATTTCAAATATAATGAATAATACTATTTAGGCTTTAGTTTTTATTTAAATATAATTATTTATTTTAAAAGGTGTTTTTCTACTAAAAAAAGAGGTTTACGCCAACAAGTCTACCACATTGAATTTTCATCCTATGAACATTTATTATGTGTTAAATTCTTCGTTTTGAACTGATACATGCAAGGACCCTCTAGAGTTACATACAAATTACAAGATAAAAAGTTATTAAGAAAAATGTTATAAATTAACCACAAAAAAGGTATTTTTTTCGATTATCTTACACTTGGACATTTAAATAAAAAAACTTGTATACTTACACCAGATGTTAGAGGTTTATGGCACAGATATATATTGAAATAGCATCTGCGAAAATTTCAGGTAAATTAATGTAAAACTTTTTATGCTAGAAGGTGTTGGCGTTAACCCCCTTTTTTAGTTGAAAAACAGCGTTTAAAATAAATCAATTATATTTAAATAAAAAAAAATTGCCCAAAAAGCATTGCTCATTATATTTGAAATCACTATGCCAAATTTGGAAAAGATTAAAGTAATAGTAAAAATTTTAGAATTTTGGGTATTCGCCACCTTAAGTTAAAGTTTTAGGACGAATACTCTTTAAGTAGGTATGTGGGTTGGTAGACATATATATTTTCTGGCTGGTGTGCTTGGTCAGAGCCCCGCTTATAAACCTTCGTCAAGTAAGATAGACACAACACACTCTCACACACATACGCGACAGATGCTGTCATCTATCGCGCGGCGAATGCTTTATCTTTGTAGACTTTAATAGGATAAAGCCAAATATTTCATTAAAAAATTTCCATCTTTCCCCGTTTTCTCCAAATTGAGCAAGGAAAAGTGAAACAGTGACTTTTTAAGTGGTACTTTATAAGTACCATCGGGGCATAAATTGTTTAAAAAAAGTTTATTCTTTTCAGGCTACCACCACCACAAAGAAAGCACCAACAACACCTCCACCTGAAACTACTCCTACCTCACCTGAGATTTCTACGATGCCGCCACCAACTACACCTGCGATAACAACTCCAGTACCAACAAGTAAAGACAGATTCTACACCGTTCAAAACAATTAGGGGGCGAACTTTGCGTACTTTTGTTACCCTTTCAGTCCCAACTTTTTATTTTTTGATTCTAAAAGTCTAAAATTTGTAAAATAGAGAAAGGGTTCAATCCCTGCGCCCCCTAATTGTTTTGAGCAGTGCAATTAAATGATCAAATAAACACTCTGCCCAATATGGTAAATTTGTACGATGGAGTAAAATCGTTCCGAAAACTGATTTATAAAGTTCAAGAAAAAAATAACAACTTGAAAACATTAAAATATACATTTTGTTTGCACATTTACATATTAACAATTGGTCGCCATGTCGGTTAGTCTGTCCGTCACCCATTTCACAGGTCGAACCACAAGTGTCACAAAAAAAGAAGGATACGTCATATTGAAGTAAAAAATATGTCAAGACTTTTTCTCAATTTTCATTAAAAATTCAATTCGAAGTACATTATCGTTTAAATAACTAAAAATTTAGTCTACATTTAAATAACAAGAAAACATGTATATTTTCATTGATTATATATGATGATATAGCTATCATTTTTTGATTGTATATTTCCAGTGCCAACTGTGACAGTAAGCGGAAAGTGTCGTCCCGGGGTCAAGCTTATGCGAGGCCTTGTTGCGTAAGTAATGAATTTTTCCTTTTTACTTCCAATTGCCTAATATAAAATATAAGTTAGTACAAATATTGGGATTGGATAGAAAATCCTAAATGAAGATTTTTTGTACCTTCTACAAGCTTTGGATAGTGCTGATTTTTACATTGGTCCGTCTGTCTGTCTGAAACCACTCAACAGCTCGAACAACGGGATCTATGAACTTCGAAATAATGTTTGAGAGGAAATTGAGCATGCGCAAGATATAGCTGTTACAGAGCTTTTATAAGTTACTGAAATTACGTTTCAAGATATATTATTGCCTTTACACGTGCGTATTGAATTATTGAGAAGTTTAGTGTTATACACTCTTAAAGAAAAAAGGAGTGAAATCCACTCATGTAGGAGAAGTGCATTTTTGACACTGGAAAGGAGTGGATAATAACTCAGACTGAGTTAAAATCACTCATTTGGAGTAATCTTGTCGCAGATTCAACATACAAAGGATCCACTCCTGTAGGAGAAGTGCATTTTCGACACTGGCGATGTGAATATTAACTCAGATTGAGTTTTAATGGCTCGTTTTTTTAAGAGTGTACCCTCCTCTTTTATTATGATTTTGAAAAAAAAATACAGGAGTGCAAGTGTAGAGAAACGATTTATTTGTCTCGTATTCACTTGAGTTATTTAAACTTATTTGTGTGACATATTTTTTTCTCAAGAAGACGTTAGTTTAAAAGGGGTAATTTCTCAACAATTGTTGGATACTTATACTCTTAAAACAAAAGAGTGAAATCCACTCCAGTTGGAGAAGTGCATTTCGACACAGGAAAGTAATGAATATTAACTCAGACTGAGTTAAAATCACTCGTTTTTAGTGATCCTGTCGGAGGTTTAACACACAAAGGATCCACTTAATGCTCTAGACTGGGAATTTTTAATAGTAGCCAGTGGCTACCAGAGTGAAAAAAAAATGGTAGCCACATTTCGATTTTTAGTAGCCAGTTTTAAATTTCAGTACATACGACAAAAAGAAAGTGCGATTTTCCACAAAAGAAAATTTTATTTATGACATTTTTGATACGATAAGATTGACAGTAAAAAAAGTATACAAAATATGTAGTATTATGTGATTGGTCGTTATTGTTAGGAGAAAATTATTTTATGTACAATCAGTTCAACTACTATTAATTTCGGAGAATTCTTGACGTCGCCCACGACCCACGATTGTTCATGAAATTTTCTCATATCAAAATTGTTTAAATGAATAGTTGTGATTAAAATCGGATGTAAATCAATCACCTGTAGATTGCCGAAATCGTAAAGCAAAATTTAAAAATCAAATTTGCATTTAAGAATTTCATCGCCCAGCTCCATTTACGTCACACGGAGGAGGATGGAAAATTTCACCGATGAGCAACAACTGTCATCAAGTCTTTCTTCCCGACAGAATCGAATAGGAGCGTTTTATTTTTTTATAAATGCAGCTTCAGTATTAATTATTTGTTGAACAAAAAGGAAAAATTATGATCGCCACATTTGGCGACTGGTGTTCGATTTTTAGGTAGCCACTTTCGATGTAATAGTCTCCAGTTGGCGACTGGCGACCGCTAATCTAGAGCTTTAGATCCACTCCAAAAGAAGAAGTGCATTTTCCAGACTGGAGGAGTGAAAAATAATCAGACTGAGTTAAAATCGTTCGTTTTAAGAGTGTACATCATTATAAAAAACACTACAAATTATATTATTTTGTGTTCTGATTTTAAAGGTATAGTGTAAAAATATACTATAAGCTATTTTTTTCTCTAATGGGACTGCAATATTGGTGGTCAAGACTTTGCAGACTCGGTAAATCCCCCAGAACTGAGAGCCATTTTTTGTGGCACCATGTAGGCGACTACCAATTTTGACGCGCAGAATACATTGAATCTGAGTTCTATTTGCTTGCTAAAATATGCCGAGGTTTAATTTTCTTTTTCGAGAAAACCCAAGCCAAATGGCTCTAATAGAACCAAGCTCTAGGGATCTTTTACATGACACATAATCATATGACATGCGCGCCCACGATTTTCCCATCCAGAAAATCAGACGACTCAGACGGATATGATACTATGAGCTATAGAAACAGTTATTGATAGCAGTCACTGTTAATTTTATCAATTTGTGGAACTAGGGCGATCTTGTAAACATTTAATTTAAACGTTTGACAGACACCTAAACTTAGGTGAACGCCAAGCTCTAAAATTAATCAAAAGATTTTACATTAAAGAGAAAAACTTATCCCTTTCGCTCCAACGTATTACAGCAAATAACTTAAACAAAACCATACTTTTCTTTTCCAGTAAATTTAGATAAAATACAAATACTGTTATTTTATTTTAGACAATTTGCATGCAAAAAGGGCAGAATTTCATATTTTATTATTTAAGAATATTTTAAAAAATCTTTCCTTTAAAATCGCAAAATAAAGAGGGTCCGCTCAATACAACGCACTTTATTAAGCATTCATGTGCAACAATGATATAAGACAATACAATGAACATACTTTATTCTAACAATTTTAATTAAATAATTTAGTATATTTGCCACTGTTTTAAATAAATTTCCTTGCATTCGTATCACCTCTCAGTTCCTTAAACTATGCTTAGGGGAGAGTGTTGTACCTTGGGACGCTTGTACCTTGGGACACTGATAATTTCTAAGAACCTATTGGCAATATTCATACATTGTTTATTTCTAATAGTATCCTTAACCAATAGACATCATCATAATAAAATTTAACACTAGCATCATTGAATTGATGAAATGGTGACAAAAAATAATATTTCATTACCCCAAAGTAAATATTTTTCTCATTCTAATATAATTTTCTACCTTAGTACTCTTACAAAAAGTCAACTGCATTTTATTTTCTTCATAAAAGAGAAGATTTTAAAATATTTTGGCTGTGAGAAAATAATGATAATGCATTTGGATTGGCCACTATCATGCTTTTATTTAAACCATGTAGTGTGTTGTACCTTGGGACAGTATTAATAATTTAATTATTTTCTTAATAATTTGGATAAATAAAAATATCTTTATTATTTATTTTAAGAGCAATTCCACAAAACATGTAAAATACAACTCAGCTTTGTTTTGGATATATTTTATAATGATTGAAGTTTGAAAATATAATTCTGGCAACACCTGATAAATCTTTTTTCTTCCGTGTGATGAAATGTTCCAAAGAGCAAATTTTCTGATGTATTTTGAAATAAAGTTTGTTTCCTGACACAAATAAGTTCAAGTGTATGACTATTGACTGAATTATAAAGCATGTCCCAAGGTACAACATGATGTTGTACCTTGGGACAGTTTATCCTCTCTACTTTAAATGAGTGGCAATTTTTTAATTTTAAGCTGCCAGAATTTTAAAAAAAATATATTATAGAGGAATATATTGGTTTGTTGAAATGCTGCTTTGAAATTTTTATTTTGACAATAATTATCGAAGAAAAAAATTAAAATGTAAAAATTGTCCCAAGGTACAACACTCTCCCCTACATCTACACAATATTTTCTATATGAAATCAATCTCATATTAGGGTAGGCGAATACCCAAAATTCCCCAAAATTCTAAAAAATTTCTTATTGCTTTAATCTTTTCCAAATTTGGCATACTGATTTCAAATTTAATGAATAATACTATTTAGGCATTTTTAAAAATTTAAATATAATTTATTTATTTTAAACGACGTTTTTCTACTTAAAAAGGAGGTTTACGCTCACAAGTCTACCACATTGAATTTTACTAATATAAACATTAATTATGTGTTATATTCTTCTTTTTGAACTGTTGCATGCAATGACCCTCTAGAGTTGCATACAAATTACAAGAAAAGGAGTTATTAAGAAAAATGTTATAAATTAACCAAAAAAAAAAAGGATTTTTTTCGATTAACTTACACTTGGACATTTTTTTAAAAAACTGTTATATTTACACCGGATGCTACAGGTTCATGACACAGATATATATTGAAATAGCATCTGTAAAAAATTTCAGGTAAATTAAGGTAAAACTTTTTATACTAGAAGTGTTGGCGCAAACCCCTTTTTTTAGGTGAAAAACACCGTTTAAAATAAACTAATTACATTTAAATAAAAAAACTGCCTAAAAAGTATTGCTCATTATATTTGAAATCACTATGCCAAATTTGGAAAAGATTAAAGTAATAATAAAAATTTTACAATTTTGGGTATTCGCCTACCTTAATAAGAAGTGTAGTTTGCTTCTTTTTAATTTAGTCAAAAAAGCTTTTTTGATGGAGAAAACATGCAGGACACAACTTGCACTATAATGGATGTGCCAGACCCGTACGTGAAAGGAACTACCTACGTGATTGACGGCCAAGTTGATAAACTTGCGAAATGCGAAGCCAATTATTCTATAACAAGTAAGAAAATTTCGCGATATAATATAAAATTGTAATTGTCGGAGTCTTGAAAGCCAAGTGACTTTCGCGGCTTCAGCCAATCAGAAACGTCAGAAACGCAGAAAGTGAGCTTAAGAGTTTGACGTCATCGCATCGATCAATCAAATCGTTTTTCACTGATGACGAATAATTTCTGTTTACTGGTACGGCAACAGGGCACTCGAACTTTTTTAATGTTTTGAGTTTTGAAACGTATTATTACATTCCGAGAGTGATATGACAAAGGATTTACTGTACTTAATAAAAATACAGCTGGATGCAAATACAGCAATAATGGTACAGCTATACTGTAATGGAATGCTTACTTGTGATTGCAGACTTTAAGTGAAATTGAAAATGTAATGAGGGTTTGCTATTGAGCTGTATGAAATATGAAGTGGAATGTTTTGCATATTTGTGCATTTTCGCTGTTTGGCAACGAAATTTAAAACTCCAAATCAAGACCGACCATTGTATCATAGATATTCCTAACTAAAAAAGAATAAAGTAAATTTATTACTATATATCTGCAAAAAAAGCTAAATACACAGACATTCTTATAACGCTAGAGCTATTTTATGGATATACTCTTTTAAAAGCAGGAAATGAAGAATTAAATATAATATATTTCGTAAGATATGTACATTACCGAAAGATTTGAGGTCTGTTTTAAATTAGTCTCTATTAAAGTGAATCGCTATTTAAACGCAATGAAAGTTTGGATGACAGTAATTATAAGCTTAATAATTTTCTAAAATTATACGAAGTCTTCAGAAAAGAACTATTGTGGTGAACACGGTTCGTTTATTACTTTCCCCAACTATGCTGTGAACAGTACGAAATTCTGTGATACTATAAATGTTCCTTACTTCGTACAAATGGAACAACTTATTTGTATTTGAAAGCATAATCATTCAATTAAAAAAGATGTTTTTTCTAAGTACTGTAATGTATAGTTTCTATCGTTTTGAAACTTTCAAATTTTTTTAAAACATAAAGCAGCACCCAATTGAAGAGCTTAGTGGAAGAACGTGCTGATATTTAAAAAAAAAAATGGAGATTTTTGAGTCAATGAACATAATAATAACGTCTTTAACGATAACAAATTTCTCTTTTTAAATAAATTTTAAGTTTAGTATATTTTTTGCTCTTTACAAGTTACGTTTTCAGCAGATTCGAGTGCAAACTAAAAACTTTCAAGTTCATTTTCTCGTTTCCAACTTTTTGTCACTTAGCACGTTCTTTCACTAAGCTCTTCAATTAATAATGTATTCAACCCTTTAGGTGAATAATTGCACTTTTCACTAATTATACAACAATAAATACAAAACATTAATAATCTCTAACAAAACCAATCAAATTTATGATATATTTCTTCCATTCCCTTTCTAGGTTACGATTTCTTCGTGGAAGAAGACAAGACTTTGCAGAAATTCAGATTAGTGTGCGAAAAAGTGGTAGATGATCATTACCACCCGGAATCGGAAAAGACGGTGAAGAATAGCGCTAACAGTTTAGAATGTCGAGGAAACAGCGTGATAATTGGTCTGATGGTTACTAGAAGCTCAAAGTTACCAGAGTACACTGTCACGGCTTACTGCAAGGAGCTAAAGCCGAAGAATGATGTTGGTACTGGAAAAGTTGCCAATCCTGATGTTGGAAAGTTTGGTTAACCCTCTAATGCATGAATTTTTATTTTCATCTAAAAAAATATATATGTATCTTTAATACCCATATATTTGTAAAAACAATTTAGTTAAAAATTTTTGTTATGGGAAATTTGGTACTACAGCTGTGTTTCCATGTTCGTAATTATCAAAAAAATTTCACTTTTGCTTTTAATTTCTAGCAAGTTTGTATTTAAAGTTTCAGGATTAGAAAATTAAAATAGAAATTTTAAACATTGGCATCAAAATTTTACGTTTTCGAACTTAAAAACCACACTTGCATCATAGTAGCTAGAAATTACATCAAAGACGCAGGATATTCCTTATACCAAATTTTGGAATTTAATTTATTAATGGATAAGCTTTTCCGTGTTGTCAATAACCTATCTAGTAAATGAATAGTAATGGCGCTCATTATATTGCTCTTCAGAAAGCCCCGAGTGTTGTCAGTATCATTTCGAATTTGTTTCTCTTGATTTTATGGTCCAATAATTAAATGCAAAACTTATTGTATATGCTATTTGTATATGTTATGACTTATGACTTCTTTGGTGGGGGGCAAGTTCGCCGAACACTGCGACCTTAGGTCTATTGTATTCAACCCCAAGAAATGATACAGTCACAAGAGACACACAAAGAAAGAGACGACACAAACACATAGACAAATAACAACATTTATTGACGGTCACAAACATCCATGCCTGACCGGGATTCGAACCCGACCTCAGCAGCTCCAAAGGCTAAAATCCTAACGAGTGTGCCACCGAGGCGGCTATTTGTATATGTTTCTTTTGATTATATTATTTGTATATGGGGGTTTCTTTTGATTCGATATTTAAATGCAAAATTTGTTGAATGCATTTAATTTGTTAATGTATTTTTGTTATCATAAATGTTATTTTTGTTCACTGTTTTACATGCTTTTAGCTATAAAATAATAATAAAATATTTTTTCACGCACTTCTTGTTTTATTCTAAAAAAGGCCAGTCATCCATTATATTAAATCTTGGTATGGTATGGTACATATATATGTTCCAGCTTGTGTGCTTGTTCAGAGACTTATCAGCCCTCGTCACTGGCACAGAAAGAATTTTTACAGTCACAAAGAAATGAATAATATAGACAAAAACAACATTTATTGACGGTCACAAACATCCATGCCTTACCTGGATTCGAACCCGACTCCAGCAGCTCCAAATACCTGTAATACATCTTGTTACTTGAAAAACCTCATTCGTGATTAATTTTTTTCTACTATGTTCATTTTAAAAAATACGAATAAATTCTTTAATAAATACGAATTCTTTTTATTATAAGGTTTATATTCAAAATTTTACTTTTAGCGCAAAGACTGAAACTTAATTGAAAAACTAAGAAAGAAAAACTTTTTTAAA